>CM069865.1:27023556-27318556 GCA_036172795.1 Pelodytes ibericus
GATAGAGGCCCAAAGACAATCAGCAGTTGAACAGAATCTAGGTCACCGATCTTGCCAAAACATGCAAGTTTGACTCCTATGTGTATTTAGAATTTACATCTATTTATTTTAATTATGCCATTTGTTTTCTTTAGTGTGACGTTAAACAAATGAAACCAGGAAGTAAACAGAACAAATAAGAAAAGGAATATAAAAAAACAAAAAAAACTCACCAAATTTTTGTGCTACAAGGATTTAACATGTATAGGTCCATGTTTTCTATCAGTATTGCAGAAGTGCTCTGAAATAACAGGTAACAATAAATAAGCGGCATACAGAATAGTAGCAGTGTAAAATGACACACTGAATAGTACAGTATTAATACGCTTACAACTGATCTGCTGTGACTTTAGGTCCGAGAGAAACCATGCATATCTTCTAAGGTACGCTGCTTCTCCCACATAGTAGTAACCATATAAAAATCACTTGCTTCCATTGAAAAACCAAGTTATTTTTAAATTTTAAACTTTAAAAAGGCACACGCAAAAATCCAGATACCGATATATTTCTCTTTTTAAAAGAATTGCAACATTTTAACATTATTTATCCATCAGTTCTCCAGTCTTCAATGTTAAAATGTTACAATTCTTATAAACCAAACCTTTCAAACTACTGATCCTGAAATAGAACAGTATCTTTACTGATCACTGAATTAACGTTTAAGAGCATCAGAGCTTTGAAGAGAAACTAAATCCTCCAAAATACTTTTAAATAATGCTCATATGAAGCAACTATCAGAAGCCAGAGATTTCCAGGCTGCCATGGTGTATGGCCTGGTAGTCTTGATTGGGGTGTGTCTGTGACACTGAACACACCTGCAGCGGGGGAGGACACGCTCATCACAAGCAGACACCAATGATAGAGGGAAACAGCCAGCAGACCTCTGCTGCCATGGACTGCTGTTCCACAAAATGGCATGATTTGCACAGGGGTCTAGGACACTTCTTCGCCGCATCTTCATCGCTGACAGTTCAGCGCGGCAGTTAGAACGCTGAACTGTCAGCAATGAAGTATAACTCGGCCGTTTCATCGCGGCTGCAGCTATGTAAGAGCTGACAGTTCAGCGCTGAACTGTCAGCTCTTACAAATCTAAAAGTAAAACTAAAATAACCCCCGCTAATAAATGATCCCCCCCCCCCCCTAATAGTAACATTAAACACTAAACCCCAATACTAACACTAAAATTAACCCCAATACTAAAGTTAACCCCCTAAACCCCAATACTAACCCCCGACCCCTAATACTAACCCTAATACTAACCCCCAACCCCTAATACTAAAGTTAACCCCCTAAACCCCAATACTAACCCTAATACTAACCCTAATACTAACCCCCGACCCCTAATACTAAAGTTAACCCCCTAAACCCCAATACTAACCCTAATAATAACCCTCATACTAACCCCCGACCCCTAATACTAAAGTTAACCCCCTAAACCCCAATACTAACCCTAATACTAACCCCCGACCCCTAATACTAAAGTTAACCCCCTAAACCCTAATACTAACCCTAATACTAAGCCCCGACCCCTAATACTAATATTAACCCCCTAAACCCTACTACTAACCCTAATATTAACCCCGACCCCCAATAGTAAAATTAACCCCTAACACTAAACACTAAACCTAATTCTAACCCCCTAAACCATAATTCTAAACAAACTAAAATCGGTAAAATACTTACCTTTAGCGATGAAATGTCCCGCGATGAAATCTCCAGCGACGATCTGTCTTGTGCTGTAGAGTCGGCGGTGAAGCGGCTGCGCGGAAGCAGCCGCGATGAAGTGTCCCATCCCCTTGCACAGACCTGAATGTATTCTGAATGGTGCATTTTGTCCTGGTCTATGTTGTTTGCAGATTTTAGAACACCGACCTCCAGTGCTGAATGGGAGCTTCGCAAATATTTTCACAATTAACACATGCAATTTGTTTAATGTGTATTTGTTACCTTGGCCTCAGGATTTGCAGAAAGTATTTTTGCTCCACACTCCACCGAAGCATAGTTGTTTCTGTTTTTTTGGACTTTTACAGCGTGCTGTCCTCCATTTGAAGAGGGATGCATGGACTGACCTACAAGTACAACATAAAACTCACATTATAAAAAAAAAACAAAAAAAAAAAACATATTTTTTATATTTATTTATTTTACACACACAAGGAAGTGTAGAAAGGTAGACCAATTTATATCCATAGAGAAGGGCAGATGGCACACTTTATTAAATAATCTTATTGCACAGGTGCAAAACATGACTAAATGATATCCAAAAGTAGAAAAAGTGGCACTCACAGGTCTTATGCAGCAAAATTAAATAGTATGACCTGATGAATACTATGTCCTCGGAGTTTGAAACGTTGACTCCTTTTGTCTATGAATAAAGCATTTTTCTAATTATGCTGCATAAGACCAGTGAGTGCCACATTTTCTACGTTTGTGTGTAATATATTATATATATATATATAATATATTACACAAAACAGTCAAATGGGCTAAAGTAGACCACTTAGAAAACATTTAGCTTTAAGTGTAAATATTATCCAGCCATGGCTCTTCGGAACAGAAGCAATGTTTGGTAACTTATGGTTACATCAGTGATTAAAATATATTAACTGTGTTGACTGGCAAACATAAAAGCCTCCCTCAAAAATGTAAAAACTGTATTTGTACAATTAGGTGACGCAGGATAATTTCAAATATGGAACATTATACACTGCATACAATATAATATATCTCAGGGCGACAGGAGAAGGAAAACACACACAAAGTGTATCCGAGTCGTAAAAATTGTACTTCGGAATGGTGTAGTATAGGTGAGAAACTCTTTTCGATATGTGATAAATGACTTTACTTAAACTTTTAGGTCCTGCGCACACTTCCAGTTTACTAAAGGGCAAATCACCCCTTTCAGGGGCCATGTGGAACGATCATCTGACTGTCATCCAACTCTAGCTATGTCTTTTGTTATTAATATCTACAGGAGACTAAGAAGGTCAAGTAAAAAGCTACTTGAGAACAGCTGTAATGGAAAAGCGGCAACCTTTTCATGGATATGAAAGATATCCCAATGCAGTATGGGCCAAAATGATGTTACAGGTCTGTGTTTATACTGTATATATACCAGGGCTTGACAAATTTATTTTATTCTAGGAGCCAGCAAAATTTTTTAGGAGCCAGACAATCACGCAAACATACACGCAATTCATAAACACACACACCAATCCACGTCACATATACACCCCACACACACCAACCCACGTCACATATACACCCCACACACACCAACCCACGTCACATATACACCCCACACACACCAACCCACGTCACATATACAGCCCACACACACCAACCCACGTCACATATACAAACCCCACACACCAACCCACTTCACAAATACACACACACACTTCACATATACACCTCCCCCCACACTTCACATATATACACCTCCCCCCACACATATTCCCCCCCTTCACATATACACCTCCCCCCACACTTCACACATATTTACCCCCCCTTCACATATACACCTCCCCCCACACTTCACATATATACCCCCCCACACTTCACATATATACCCCCCCTTCACATATACATCCCTCCCCCCCTTCACATATACACCTGCCCCCACACTTCACACATATATACCTCCCCTTCACATATACACCTCCCCCCCACACTTCACATATATACCCCCCCTTCACATATACATCCCTCCCCCCCACTTCACATATACAACTCAAACATACACAAGTTTTTTTTTTTCCCTTCTTAACTTCTGAGTGCTGGGTTGACAACCCAGCACTTAGCCGAAAGAGCCATGAAGATCGGCTGCGGCACGAATGTTTCCCCTCCCTGCTGCCTTACCTCATTGCTGGGGAGGGGTTACATTCGTGCCGCAGCCGATCCTCATGGCTCTTTCGGCTGAACACTCACACACGTGTAGCGCGAGGGGGCGGAGCTTGCTGTCTGTCCCCTCGCGCTGCAAAAGACGGATGGCAGCGGCAAGGGGAACGGCACCCGGGCGCCAGGCTCCATTTCCAGGTCGCCATGGCGACCTGGCGCCCGGGGTTTGTCGAGCCCTGATATATACATACATACCATTAAAAAGGGAGACACAAACTGATAGGGTCACGTACTTCCCAAATAAACAGGTTTTCATTCATTGAGTGTGGACTTTTCTAAATTGCTTTTAGTAATCATTTCCCTGCTTCCCAAATATACTAACATTTTTTAACCAGGAAGCTATTCTCTGGTTTTCGAGTACATTGTGGATATGTTAAGTTTGCTCAAACATTCAGGGGATTTTATTTATTTGATTGATGTTAATAAAATGCTATTCATGCAAAGGGAAATAATTATTCATGGAACAAGCACTGCAGAATGCTATGGACATTTAAGTACAGAGAGCGTGGTTATGTGAATAGGTGTCCATAAAAAAAAAAAAAGAAAAAACTGTTTACACATGCTTAATTAGGCTGTAAACAACAAACAAACAGCTTTGTAATAGCAAGAACACTAAAAATAGCTTGACGGTTTATCAACGAAATAGATTGCATTATACCCATGATGAGAGAGACCCATACAAGTACACAAAATGACTTTCCTGTAAGGTGACCTGTCTCTCCACAGCTGCCGCTTCTTATTGAATTATTCTATTATTTCCCAAGAAAAGGAAATGTGTACTTCTAAGCTGGGCGCCTAATTACATATTTAGCACGTTCAAAATGTGCAACTAGCCAAGCACACAGAGACATGCCACTGTGCAATATATTTATAGCAGATATAAATCATTCATATTACATCACACTTTCAACACATATCCAACTCTGATTTCAGCTAATTGTTTCCACAGAATGGGCATTTTTTTTTTTAACCATTAACTTCTGCTCACAGGTTAAAATAATTCAGACTAAAGCAAATCCACAGAGACTCAAGACCCAGTCGTCATTTCAAAAAAAAGCTAAATGCAGGTATTGAAAATCCAAATTATGAACACTAACAGTCTTAGAATACATAAATATAATGGTCTAGTCACTAAAAGTCAACCAACAAGAGAACTGCACAAATCAGGGACTAATGACCAAGCAGGAAAAATGATTCATCTTCAAGGCAGTACACTTTTAATAAACAGGCCACAAAGTCTGTCAGGCACGACAGGTCTACGATTTCGAAATTCTATTCATAGGAGCAGAGTGTTTTTGTTTTTTTTTTCATTTTTAATAAAAAACACCTACAACTGCATGAAACATAGGAATGTGTATTTCTTTACAGACCTTTCCAGGTTTCATTTTTGATATTAAAGCAGAGGAATACCTATACAAGACTAATAATGTAATGTAAAAGTAACTTACTCTTTTCTTTTTCAACTTCCATTACTTGTTTCTTCCATTCATCAAATGTTGGAATGTCAACAGGGTCCTTTGTGCTCCCAGAAGCCACTACTGGGTCCACGCTAGCCGTGTCCTTTTTTTGGTCAGGTTTCTGAAAATTGATGCAAAAGTTAATATTACCAAACAACACAAACATCTTATAAAAGCAAATATGCCAGTTGTGATTTGGGGGTAATAAATGAAACGAGTTATCATAAGATTTGTTTTCTTCTATGAAGAATCCTCCTTTTACTCAGCACTGATGGCTGAGCGCCACAAATCTCAAAACAGCTACGGCTCAAACTCCAATTCCATTGTCTCTATTGAAAACATGTTACAGGGGTCTAACCAGCGGTGGGGCTAAAGAGTTTCATGGGCTGGCAAAGCACCAATGACGTTTTAGTTCATTAGCAACAGCAGAACCAGGTTTCTTGTGTTAGGCTTATATTCATCAGTATACAGATTTTTAAAATTCACAATTCTGCTTAACAAACAAAAAGAGAAAAAACATCTCTGATTTGCCACAGGAAAAAAGACAAAAAAATTTTTTTGCTGTGGGTTTCAGAATAGATTTTTTTATTTTTTTTTTAAATAATATTGACCCTTAGTTATTTTATACAGGTGTGGTGTACGATACAATATATTCACCATCTGCCTCCAGTCATGTCAATGTCCTATTTTTGTATCAATTAAACTCGCACTTAAACTTTGTAGGACGTTGGCTGATTACTTTGGTTACAGGAAATGTGAAAAAATCTTCAATGAGGATCAAATGACATATGAAAGAATCTCAGGGTGTTAAAGACTCGCACATACACAGTCACCACCTTTGTGGTGCTGCAGAAACAAGTTTCATTAAAGATAAAAATCTACAGCAGCACACCTAGGTTTAATTAAATGTGAGGAAATTATACAATTGCAATATGCCAATAGCATCAAGAAATAGGAGATAAAACCGCCATTTAAATAACAATAACATGTTTGGACATCGCGCCAACAGTTTGCACAGCACTTGGTCCAGAGCATAGAAGGGAATTACAGACATGGTTAGATGGTAAACAATACATTTGGAGTGGGAATAAGGAGACATTTAAGGGGAGTGAAAAGACGGTAAGAGAAGGTGGTGGCAGTAGTAGTACATTAGAGTGACTGATCGCTAAGTGGGTTTTGCCACTGGTTACTTAAATGGTGAGGTAGTACAGCCTGACAGCTATCTGATTTTAATCTTCAAATGTCATTGGCCAACTCAAACTCTGAAATGTAGGGTTTGGGACCATGACAGGTAGTCTTTACGATCAAAGAAAAACGTTCCTTTTACCTCGGTGCTTAATCTTTCTGAGCCATTGAGAGGTAACTGCTCCTCGTCTGTTCCAGCATCAGGGGATTCTGCAACTGGTCTATGGCTGGTATGAACAGAGATGTTTTCACCATGCTGATTCGCAAGACTAAAGGGAAATATACATAAGAAAAAGCACACAAAACATCTTTGGATGATACGTGTGTAAAGCATGCATATCATTGCCAGCAAGCACATGGTAAGAACAAAATGAGATCAGAGCAAGAAGAGCATTCCCTTTGTACTCCTTAAAGAAATATTTATTCAGCATGCTCTGTATCATTGTTTGTATTATAGCAATGCTTACCTGCTGCACAGATGTGTAATATCCCGTTAACATACAGCTGGATTTGGTTTAGTTTGCTCAGCAATGCACTGTTAACATTTGGTGCATAAACTTGTAACAGAGAAAAAAAAAAACCATGCCAAATATATGTATTTAAATATAACAAAGCAAAAGGAATCAGACATCCCAATGCCTTTCAGTCGCATCCTTGTCTGGATAGACTTCATGCAGATTGACAAATGCCAGGAGCAAAGCAAGCAGAGCACATGAGCATGTGGTTGTTGCAGCCAAAGTAGCAGATGAAGGTTTACCTTTTTGGATTTTTAAATTGAATGGATTTGGCTTTCACAAGCTCAATTTACTACTCACCTTGCTGGTGGATTGATAAAGGAGGGTTCACTCTGAGGGTCAACCTCTACCGCCCCCCCAATGTCACAGTCATGGTCTAACTGCTCAGATTCACTAGAGCTGACTACGGGGATAGCGGCACTGGAATTTTCTATTGCACTGAAGGAAAAGAACAACATCCTTTTTACCCTTGGGATGTCTGAAAGCACAGTCTTAGCAGACAAAAATGGGGGACTTATGCAGGTGCCAAAATGTACGCGTACAGCAATATGGTATCCATGAGTTACTGATGAAACCTGCTCATGTGAGATGGAACAAGCTATTTCTTAGAGCCCTCTTTTTATAGTCATTTATTATTATTTTTAAAATTCACCATTATTTGCATTTCATTTAGCAATGGCCATGAATTAAATGCGTCATTTTATAAACATGTGTCATTTAATAATCTTTTCTATCCTGCTTTTGGAACTTTGTTTCCAAAAAGGTCTGTTAGTGAAATAGTAGGAAATAACTGACGGAAAAAAGACTCACTGTCCCAAAAAATTAGCAACACCACCAGGCAAAGTACAAAATATTTATTACTTACAGTGGTGGCGCAAAACGCGTAAGGCTGTCTGTGCAGGGGATGCACACTGCTGTTTGCCGCTACGAGTAATAAATATTTTGTACTTTGCCTGGTGTTGTTGCTAATTTTTTGGGACAGTGAGTCTTTTTCGGTCAGTTATTTCCTGCTATATATTATGCCAGCACAGCGTAAACTCACACCGTTTCCCTATGCCACTCTTATTGTGGTCGTAAATCAGCTTTTGTGGTGTGTCTTATTTCATGTGGTTGAACTAGTGTCTAAAGAACACAGCCCAATTGTTCTCTCGTTAGCTGGCAAAATTACTGAACATGTCATCATGGTGGGGAGATCATAAAAAGCACAGAACTATTTTCAGCAGATGGATTTAAGATATATATCCATTACTTGTAGAAATGTTTCTTACGATGGCATCCCCACAATGAGAGAAAAGATTATAAAAAAACACTATAGCATTATAAAAATAACACATTTAAAGCAGAAACACGCATTTATTTAATTTAGAAATCATAAAACAAGTAAAAACCATTGACTTTACCTCTAAAGAGACTTATAAATGATTTATGAATGGGAACAAGTGAAACAAATTTTAAATATGCAATATTTTAAAAACCTTCTGTTTAGATTTTGTAATGAACAACATTTAAACAAAAGGAGTTACACAAAGCAACGGTCAATAACTCAACACCAATCATTTTTGTAGAATGGCTGTAATTAAGGAGATTTCAGGATGGATTTCAGAATGGATACTATTTGCTCAAAATAAAAGTTTTACAACAAGAATTCAAAAGACATTATAACCAAACAATACATTGTACAATAAATAATTTTAAAAAACTAAAATTTGAAATACACAAAACAATTACCAAAGTTACATGTAGCAGCAGTTTTCTCTCTAAAGAGTACAGATGGTACAGTGGGCCTCCTTGCTTCTCAGTGAAGTAGGGCATGCCCAGACAGCTCTACAGGACCCCTCTAAATGACTCCCATGAAATGCCCAGAGGAAGATTATTTTTTTTTTTAACTGGAAAAACAAGCATTGGAGCAACAAGCAAAATAATTAATGCATATTTTTTGTTTAAGTAATAGCTTTAATATCCATTTATTTATTTTGTTGGAGAGATGGGGGGACTTTGAGCAGCCCTTTAACTAAAAATTAAAACACTCATTAGCTACTCCTCTACAAGACATGTACCTTGGATGTAAATAATTACTATTAATCAAGTTGGGTTACGCAAATGATAACCCTATAGTGCTAGTAGCTTATGTGTCAATATTCCACCAATGTTATCTCAAAAGAAACGACACCTGTAAAGGACAACATTTGGAAGCATACACACACACACACACACACACACACACACACACACACACCTTTAACTGCCTTACAAAAAAAAAAAAAAAAAAAATCAAAGAATTAAGTTTGTAACCAACTTGTAGATATTCTTTCAAAACCTCAAACGACCTTGGAATCAATTTAGCAGAGCATGTGTCATTTCCCAGCACACCTGACTGCAGATTCGAAAATTAAGATGACACATCATGAAAGGAAGGCACTCCTTAAGGTGAGTGCTAGGCAGGGAATGTGGGGAATGAGTTTTCAAAGCAGAGCAGGAAAGTGTAAACAATCATTTAACAATACCTCTTCTTGACCAGGTAAGATACAGTGATCTCCAAAAGCAATCTGTTTGGGGAGGATGGAGTGTGAGTGGGTGCCCACAACGATTCAGTACTTAATGTAAAGTAAGAAGCACAAGCATAAGAAATCATGAAGGATTTCTGAGAGATCCAAAAGACAAACTAGGCTAATTAATCTACACAACTGATCCCAGCAACACAAATCTCCTGTAACAAGAACTATATATTCCATGATGCCAAGTCATTCATAAAAATCACAGATTATCATGGGATATTCCCAAACATCGGCCAACGACCATAACAAGGTTATCCATCATTAATGTATAGCATACTCTGTTTCCATTGTTAGATGACCATGGCTGTTCGAATAGTAAAATGTAGAGGGTCCAAAATTGGTTGAGTAATGTTTTGTTTTCTGTGCAGATACAATCTAATGCTAATTTTTTGTAGTTTAAGACCTCTTTCATGTCCTAGAACCATTGAAAACACACTTGTGGTTTGGAGCGAGAATATGCTACACTTTCTGCTATTGGAGTGAGTGTACTGGTTTAATATCTGTTAAAAAGCAGGCTACACGCTAAAAAAAACAACTATAAATATTACAGAATCATCTGAAAAATACATGCTTCATGACATACAAATCAATCTTCTTAAAAGCAGATTCAATATAATATTAGGCCGTGGACCGACATGGTCTGCAGCCCAACAGGTTTTACGACAGACATATCTATAGTGTTGATCGCCACAAGTGAAATGTCCAGCTGTTTACTAGGCCCACCAATCTTGATATACCACCAATCTTGATCTAGCCAAACGCTCAAAGATCATAAAATGATTAATGCATATTTGCAGATCTACCCATCAGCTACCACTGCATTAAACTGCTGCTCAATTCAACAGACATGTTTCAAATATACAAATAATGTACACTAAAATATCAGAAACCACAATATTGAAAGTAATTAAATAAATGGTAGTCATTGGGTTTACTGAACATAAAGTTTTCCATTACATGAGCTTTTTAAAGTGAGGTATGCCAAAATACCTTTGGTAAGAATGTATTTGCCAATAAAAGTAAAATCACTCCATGTTGTGATTAGGTGTTATAAGCATCGGTATCCAGCCAAACATAGGATTTACTGACATTTTGATTAGCTAAATTGGTGTGTCTACTTCATGCATAATATACTCAATGTGACAATCTGAAGATGAGCTGGTTTTTACACACCTTTCAAAAAGCAAAAGACACACCTATATGTCAAAAGTAAAAACAGGCTTACTCTGGCAGCGGGACTGGAGGAATCTCGGAAGTAGAGGAGCTGGAAATGTTTTCAATGCCAGTAGCCAAATTTAAAGCTGCCTTTTCCAGAGTTTTGGAGTTTGTGTCGATTGTAGGTAGATTTAAAAGGGACTCTTGTTGTTCCTGCATGTCAAGAAAAGATTTATAAAAGTTAACATTCAATATGAATTTCACTAAACATTAACATTGCACCAGTTACAAGAAAGGAGAGAGAGAAAAGTTGCTTTGGTGCAGATTTAAGGGTTCTGCGCAGATTTGCGGTAGGAAGTGAGGTAAAACCCTAGTTTCTCAACTTCCCATGACATTAGCACCCAACCTTTTCCATGCAATTGACATGAAACCATACATTGGAGATGGGAAAAAAAAAAAAAAATGAATATAATATATATATATATATATATATATATATATATATATAAAATGTGTGGAACAACTTAGAGCAAGAAATGCAGCAGCTAGGGTTATCACCTGACCGGTATTTTACAGGCAGGCAGGTGAAAAATTGGCTGACCCCAATGTTGAGTCTATGGAGGTAGTAGCTTGGCCGGTATTTTTTTTTTGAAGAAAAGGTGGCAACCCTATATGCAGGGCCAGATGTACACATCAGCCCCACTTCACTACATAGCTCCAGAGTTATACATCTATTTAGATTTTGTGCCTAAGTGAAAAATAGTGTGAGGATAAACTGGCATATAATAGTGACAGTACATGCCAGTTTATACTCTGATCTGCAGCTGCCATGCTTCCATGGACAGCGAGTCAGGAGTAAAGCTGTACACTAAAGACACACGTTGGGTTTACTTAGGAGAAAGGAACAATATTTTTTTTAAATCCTTGTTTCATCTTTAGATGTCCTTTAATATTTTACAGCCACTTTATCTACAGCATTGTTTCTTATAAAACAGTTGTTTACATATCTGTGCAACTCCAAATGATGAAGAAAATGTAGCCTTTCACAGACTTCATATTTTATCAGTTACACACGTGTAGAAAGGTAATCTTAATCAGTAATACCTTTTCCTCTTTGGGACAATCTTCAAACGTGGCATCTTCTTCCACTTGACTTCCAGAAACAGGATCTTCTGCTTCTACTACAGCTGGGATTTTTGTGTCATCCATTTTCTCCTATTGTATTATGAATTGAAGAAAATCCACAATAAATAAAAAACCATGGAGTAGACTGATAACCATTACAAAGCCAAAAATGGCTCTGTTCTAAAGCACATAGGCTGCTGCCATCCCCCTGCCACTTTATGCCCTAAAAAAAAAAAACCTAACAAAAAACACCCCAAAAACTTACACAAAATGTATTTGTCTGTGACAGATGCATTTTAATGTGGCAGGTCAATGCCACATTAAAAACCATCAGGACCAGAGGAATACAACGTTCACAAGCTTGACAAACCAAGAAGCCCCACACATATTTGATGACAATATTCCTGTAAGTGTTATGCATTGGAGGTTACATGCAATAAAGGGTTACAATTACTGTAGGCCCGAAGATGTTGTCAAGATGAATGCCCCGAAGAACTACATGTCCCAACAATTTCTGCCTCTGAACTCACCAGGTTGGATTAAACTCGATAATTAAAAAAAAAAAAAAGATTTTTTTTATTTTATTTGTATCAGATTTTCATGAAATGCTTTTGGAGGGAAAATCTATCTAATGCCAGTTTTCACTCTGAGATATATTATAGTTCGAAGGTTATTCAGCATCAAATAAAGCTTTGTTATGCCACAGGAGGCTGTAAATTCATGTAATATTTACATTTTTGGTCAATTCAATTCATTCAACTAATCCATGCTGAGATCACATGCACTTTTTCAGAGTAAAAATGGTATAAAATAAACAAAGCTCAGGAGAAAAGCTTTTTCAGATGGTTGTTGCGAAAATCTATGTACAAAGAACACATTACCACTTTGGTGCATGTTAGATATTACTATTTTAGTTAAATAAAAAGAACAATTTAAGTAATTTTCCAAATATGAGTGATTAATCTATTAACTAAATTAAGTTCTGATACATCCATTTTACTAAACTGGCAGGTTATTCAAAATATGAAATCTTAATTTGGTTGCAAATATTAAAGATTATAACTACCTGTAAGAATAAGTCTTTACATTTAAAAATCTCGACTTAAATTGAGTCTTACATACTAGGGGGGAGGGGGGGGGGGGAGAGAAAGACTAGGGGAGAGTGGGGGGAGAGAAAGACTAGGGGGGAGAGAGAGAGAAAAGTTTGGGGGGAGGGAGACAACGCAGGGGGGTGGGGGGAGGGAGACAACGCAGGGGGGTGGGGGGGGGGGTGGAGAGAGAGGTAGCATTGGCACAATAAATACAAGAAATGCATTTGTTTAATATCATTTTTATTGAATATTAATAAGTAATTGACATGTGACTATATACAAGTTAAACTTTTTTTCCTATAGGGTAGTCTTATATTCAGGCTTTTAGTTTTTTTCCTAAAGCAATATCCAAAGTTTGGGGGGTCGTCTTATAATCAGGGTCGTCTTATATTCGAGCAAATAAGGTAATTTGTTGGTGCTATACAAATAAATGTTAATGTAATATTTGAGAGGAGTAACTTTCGTGCCTTTTACCTTGACTAGCAGAGAGGCTAATATGTCACTTTTCACATAATTTTGTACAGTTCCTATGATATTCAAGCTTTCAAGACAAAGTTGCTAGGTCCCTTTCTCAGGCATTAATGAGGCTAAAACAAAATTCCTAATTACAAAACATTGTTAACTGCTTTGAAAAAAGCAAGAAAAACAGGGGATTGAAGGAAGTTGTCAGCAGTATATCAGCCAGTTCTACAGAGATTAGACAAATAAAATCAGTTGGGTAAGAGCATCTCTGATCACTCCACTACCTGGTTTGAGGGGCCACAAAAACCATTAGACACATAACATATAATGAATTCGGAAGATTATATGAGAAGCAAGTAGGGTTAAAATTTTACAAATTTGTTGGCTAACAGGAGTTTGATTGCAAGCTTTCCAAGACCAGGTTGCTAGGTCCCTTCCTAAAATCATTTTAACCCTTTAATCCTACTTTCTTCCCATCTTTCCACAGTAGTACTCCTTTAAGATTATGTAGGAAGATAAATTCACTGTTAAGGTCAATAATTAAGGTTTTGAACTGGCATATTAATTTGACCTCCCATAATGGTATCATTTTAACTCTCCTGGTTTCCTGTTCTTCCATGTTTAATACAGTACTACTATTAACTATAATAAGCATCGGTCTAGCTGAGAATCATGGAAACCATTGTGCCAAACAACTAATAAAGGAGGGCCATTTTGCCCCAATTCGTATCTTTCCTAAATCAATAATAGATAACCTATGGCACACCAGTGATTTGTGTTGGGGAAACTCCGCCAAACAGACGTCCTTCTCTCCTGCACCGCAAAGTGTCAAGAGTTATAAAAAATAAAGCGCAATCGCCGTTATCTATAACAAAAGTCGACTGGGCCTTTTGTATAAAAACCTCCCTACACAATTTGCAGTGCGGGAGTTATTATAAATAACCCTCAGTCTCCAGTGCAGCCTCATCCTGCCCTAAATGACCTCACAGATGGTTTTGTCATATATAAAACTTTAATACCATCTAGATTCCCATTCATGTAACAGACTGATATGCTGCCCTGAACAAAAAAAGTCAGGTTTTAATGTTTAGTCAATTTCAATAGTAATCAGTTAGAAATTACCTTAATGAAAGATATCCATAAAACATTGTTTGTTAGTGATCAAGGAGGAATAAAATAAGAACAAATGATTCTAAGGCAATTATATGGTTACCTTTTCTCTGGTCGGCTCCTCTTCACTTCCTGGACGGTCATTATTTTGTGTAATCTGTACTGTGGGAAGTGTAATATCTTCATCACAAAACACATGCCAACAAGGAGCCCTGATAAGACAAACACAAAAATGTTTATTTAAGCTTTCTCATTGCAAAAGACAATATACTGACAGAGTTTATCCTCATACTAGGGACAATGTTTTTTTCACTTGTGCTATTACATCAGAAGAACAAGTGGAGGAGGGAAAAAAAAAAAGTTTAGCTGTACTTTAAGCTATTTTTTCTCAGCCCATGTAAATCAGGAAAATAAAATATTTTACATGGAATCCACCCTGATAAGTCTATTGGGATTTGAATTTTGCTCATGTTATCATCCTTTATTCACAGGGTGTAATGCGGCATATAAACAATACAGATTTCCCAAAAAACCTCAAGTAGTCAAGCTGTTGGAGAGGTACAGGGTTTTTTCTAGCCCCTCCATAGCACAGATTTTGAAAACATTTTTTTTGAAGTCCCTAAATTTTGTAAACACACTAGACAGGCACAGAACTATACAAAAATGGAGGCATGCATACTCAATAAGAGAAATGTATAGTAGTAGTAGTAAATATGTGTTCTATATACATACATACACATATTATATATATATATATATATATATATATATATATATAAAAACTACAATATATGTATCCATCTAGAAATTTAAAAAAAAAGTAATTATAAAATAAACCCACAACCTTATAGTAAATGAAATATGTTGATATTTGTGGTGTAGACAAAGACGCCGCATGATATAATTAAAAAAAGTGTATATAATATATATATAAATAAATGTACACACACACACACACACTAGCACTGTCAAAAAATTTTTACGGAGGCAGCTGGTACAACACATGCAAGCTGCATGTGACAATATGATGTGAAAATTAGAAGAAAAATAACAGCTAATGCTGGCCCAAGTCTAATTTTAGCAGTCAAACAAATGCTTTGTGATCTTCTTTAGCTGTTTTTTGTTAACAGGAGAAAGGTTACTTTAACCCTTCCTTGAAGTGCAACTTTCAACAAAAAAATAAGTTATGTTTTTTCTAAAAGACATCAAGCATGGCCATTCTGAAACAGAAATGTTTAATGAAAGTATCCACTTAAAGTTCCTCACTGTGCCCTCTTTGCTTTTATAGCTCTATCAGGGGGGCAGACATGTTGACCAGATCTCCCTTCATCTGATCAAAGTTTCCAAACTCCATATCCACCCCATGATAAACCTATATGGAGCAGAGGTCTATGTAAGGTACTTTATTTGTAATCTTTAATTAAAAAATTTCTACTTAAAATCCCTAGACTGCAAGCTTTCAAATACACAGCTATATTTTTGCTGACCGTTGTCCTATAAATCTATAACTTGCTGAATTCCCAATCAGCAAGCAAACTGCTTCATATTTTGTTGGAAACAATGAAAATCCTGACATTAAATGAACATTGAATTGTACAAATTTACAGTTCACTGGTACACGAAGCCTTATGGGATCACCACCATTTGTGGTTTGGGCAGAGGCGTGCACATATTTGTTTTGGTGGCCGTCTTTGTATGTTTGTTTTTTTACTTCTATGCTTTTGGCATAGAAGGGGTTACATCATCTGTTCATAGAGCATAGAGTTAAGAACTTAAATACCTTAATAAACTTCAATACATAAAAGATGTTCCTCCAGGTACAGAGCTAAAATCAAGTTCTCTAAAGGTCATGTCAAAATCTTTGTTGACAGGCAGTGTGGGTAGGACTGCTAGAGGTTAATTAAATCAGCAGGAATTGGTATTTGGAGACAGTAGAATGAGTTGTGCTATGGCAGTAAAGCAATTTTTGTTTGAATAAAGTGGATTTAAAAACACTTTTCTGACTATTTGTATCACGGTTAAATGAACAAACATTTCAAACTGTATTCTTCACCAATGCTGTAAATAGAATACATTTAATGCAGCCCAAAACACATGGACTGGTATATCACAAATCAGGATTTAAACATTATAGAATATGCTACAGTAATCTTTAAAAACACAAATAGCTGTACGTTGAGTGAATAAAAATAAGTTATTTACCACAGTAATGTAACAGATCATGTCTTTATTTCTGTAAAAATCATCTGCACATCAATTAAAAACTACTATCAAAACACAGGGATTAAAGGTCAAATGCCAGTAAAAAAAAAAAAAAAAAAAAAAGTTATGCATCGTTGAAAGAGTGTAGGCATTTTAAAGGGACACTACCACTTACATAAGATGTTACTAGATAACCTGGTCATTTAGAACAAACACAAAACACAGTTTTTTATTCTTCTATGTTTGAATTAATTTCATATAAAAGTAAAATTAGGTGTCTGCCTCCAGCATCCATTTTGATAATTTATCCTATGATGTAACATTCTCCAAAATCTTCCAGCAAGACTCAATTTACAACTGTGGCCAAAGCCTGAATAAAGATGCACCCCTGCCCTCTTACTGGGTTTTGTGTATCATAGTGGGCAGGACTATTTGACTTTTTATACCTGCCTCCCAACCCAAAGAGGAGATTGACCTGATAAAACAGGATCCTAACTTTGCCCCCTTTGTGATGTAATCGTTATATTACCCTCCCATTCAATGCAAGTCCATGATCAGAATTCTGACTTATAGACTGCATTCTGTGTCCCAAGCCCCAAAGTGAGATACTAGTGCTGTAAAGTCACTGGGGAGTGGCACGCAAAATCACTACATTTCACAAAATGGCGGCACCAAGTCACACTTGCTTTAGTAGAAGTAAGATTTGACGGTCAACTGCTCTTGCATCACTCGGAATGTATTTTTAATTTAGAGATAGAAGCAGAAGTGCAGAAGAAGACTTTAGCCCAGAGGCAGAACTACCAGAATGTATTCTAGAGTATTCCTTAGCTGAGCTTAAAAGACTTTTCAGCAAATACTTTCACCCACAGTAAATGTTTTAGAAGACTTAAAACAAAAAATAGAAAAGTTATTTTTGTTTGGCAGCAATATGAGAAGCATAAATTCAGATTATACATTTCATGAACTAGAATGCTGTAAAAAATATTTGGCAATAATTTAAACAGTACTTAAGTTAGTTGTAGTGTCCCTTTCAAATGTATTTCAAGTGCAAACAGGTTTACTTTACATATCACACTTGGGAGCGGGGGCTCCCTGGGGTGCAGACCTACTGATAAATTGCAACAAAACATCTTAAAGGCACACTAAACTTTTTTTTCCCACTTGTGTTTCTAATACAGAAGCACAAGTGAAAAGTTAGTTGTCCCTAGTATGAGGATGAACTGGCGTGTACTTTTGATAGTACACGCCAGTTTATCCTCTGACAGACAGCTGCCATGCTTCCATAGGAAGCAGGGAGCAGTCTGGTCGGCGACTGTAGCAGAGAGAGACCCTCGTTTTTGTATGAGATCAGCTGGGGGACCTTAACTAGGTCCCCCCTGCTGATTCCATGCAAAAATGAGGGTCTCTCGCTGTGCTAGAGACCCTCACATTCAGCGGTCAGATGGGGGCGAGCCCCTGCTCTGATTGGCTGTGCACGTGCTGACGTTTGACACATGCGAGACACTGCAGAAAGTAAACCCGCATGTATCTATTAAGATACACGTCGGGTTTACTTCAATCTACCGGGAAATGTATTGTTTAACCCTTGCTTCCTTTAAGGAGGCAAGGGTTAAACAAAGTTTAATTTCTCTTTAATGTAATGTTATGGTATATTGATTATTATTTATATTTCAAAATGTTTTTATTTTTATATTACTTTGAACAGTACATGTAGGTTAAAAGTAAACAAGTAAAAAACACGTCTTATAATGACATATTATATATATATATATATATATATATTAAAATGGGGGGGAAAAAAATCCCAATTTAATAGATTTACTTAGTCATTATAAGACAAGAGGTGTGGGTGTATATCATCCTTATAGTTGTTGGTGTCTAAATCAAACTATCCTTTTTGGAAATATAAAAATATTTTTTACTTGTTTGCCTCATTTAGCCTGTTTCCCTATGGCAGTCTTTCAATCGTGCTAGAAAATGTTGCGAGATTAGTGCTTAATACCCATATTAAATTGGAAAACTGATGAGCTCAACACAATTAATTTTACTGTGGCTCATTCAAACAAAGATTAATCCACAAAATACAGAGGGCAACTAGTGCTCACCAGCTTCCATTGTATGGAGTATTTTCATTTCTCAGGAAGATGTAAAAACATCCCGAGTGCTACAGACAATAGTTAGCGGTTACTGCATCTCCTATAATGTGATGTGACAGGCATAATGTCAGCATGCTTTCAGTGCAAGGAACGTCACTCACACAAAGTCCAGTTACGGAATCACCGTATATGCATATAAAATACAACATATCGTCAGCCTGCTGTGTTAGGCCTGGTCTATCCAAAAACTATTTATCCTATCCCCAGATAAGAGTTTAGAAACACAGAGATGGATGGACACACACACACACACACACACACACACACACACACACACACACAGTAACAGCAGATGGAGCACCAATTAAACATGTGGAGTTATGATCTGTACCGGTTAAAGAGGGATTAACCCAAAAATAGAAATTTGCCATATAAAAGGGTTCCCATATGCTTACATTTTATCCTGATCCAAATGTGCTGGAACAAACAACTTCGCCTATGATTAAGTGCAAAAAGCGTGATGCAGCTGCTGTTCTAGGTCTCCTACCTGCCGTGCAATTTTTTTTATTTTTGCTCTTTATTACTTTTACTGAAATAGATATTCATTAAATCAGGGCTCGACAAACCCCGGGCGCCAGGTCGCCATGGCGACCAGGAAATCAGACCTGGCGCCCGGGTACTGTTTGTCACAGGGAGCCCTTGCCGGCTGCCATCCGTTTTACTTTCAGCGCGAGGGGAGAAAGTCTGTGCGGATCACACAGACTGTAAGCTCCGCCCCCTCGCGCAACACGCTGTAGTGCCGATTGTCACGTGACAACACGACACAGGAACAGAAAGAGATCGGGCTCCAGCATAAATGTCCCCCTCCCCTGCAATGAGGTAAGCAGCAGGGAGGGAGGACACTGTAAGAAATATTCTTTTGTTCTTTAAAAAAATAAAAATAAAAAGGTGTGTATGTGTGTATATAACTGGCTGTGTATGTGGTCTGTGTGTATGTATGAGTGAATGTAACTGACTGTATGTGGTGTGTGTGTGTGAATGTAACTGACTGTGTATGTATGTGAATGTAACTGGCTGTGTATGTATGTGTGAATGTAACTGGCTGTGTATGTATGTGTCAATGTATGAGTGAATGTAACTGGCTGTGTATGTGGTCTGTGTGTATGTATGTATGTATGTGTGAATGTAACTGACTGTATGTGGTGTGTGTGAATGTAACTGACTGTATGTGGTGTGTGAATGTATCTGACTGTATGTGGTGTGTGAATGTATCTGACTGTATGTGGTGTGTGTGAATGTAACTGACTGTATGTGGTGTGTGTGTGTGTGTGTGAATGTAACTGACTGTATGTGGTGTGTGTGTGTGTGTGTGTGTGTGTGTGTGAGTGAATGTAACTGACTGTATGTGGTGTGTGTGTGTGAATGTAACTGACTGTATGTGGTGTGTGTGAATGTAACTGACTGTATGTGGTGTGTGTGAATGTAACTGACTGTATGTGGTGTGTGTGTGTGTGTGAATGTAACTGACTGTATGTGGTGTGTGTGAATGTAACTGACTGTATGTGGTGTGTGTGAATGTAACTGACTGTATGTGGTGTGTGTGAATGTATCTGACTGTATGTGGTGTGTGTGAATGTATCTGACTGTATGTGGTGTGTGTGAATGTAACTGACTGTATGTGGTGTGTGTGTGTGTGTGTGTGTGTGTGTGTGTGTGAGTGAATGTAACTGACTGTATGTGGTGTGTGTGTGTGAATGTAACTGACTGTATGTGGTGTGTGTGAATGTAACTGACTGTATGTGGTGTGTGTGTGTGTGTGAATGTAACTGACTGTATGTGGTGTGTGTGAATGTAACTGACTGTATGTGGTGTGTGTGAATGTAACTGACTGTATGTGGTGTGTGTGAATGTAACTGGCTGAGTATGTGGTGTGTGTGAATGTAACTGGCTGAGTATGTGGTGTGTGTGAATGTAACTGGCTGAGTATGTGGTGTGTGTGAATGTAACTGGCTGAGTATGTGGTGTGTGTGAATGTAACTGGCTGTGTATGTGGTGTGTGAAAATGTAACTGGCTGTGTATGTGGTGTGTGAAAATGTAACTGGCTGTGTATGTGGTGTGTGTGTGTATGTATGTATGTGTGAATGTAACTGGCTGTGTATGTGAGGTGGGTGTATGCCACTGTGTCCGTGCGATTTTGTGATGTGCCGTTGTCTGGCTCCTAAATTTTTTGGCTGGCTCCTAAAACTAAATTAAATTTGTCAAGCCCTGCATTAAATAATTTTTCATTCTGAGAGTGCCTCTCTTTTTTTGTTTTGGAACTAACAACTTGGCCTATACATCTCCAGCATGTTCTGTGGTCCTTTTTTATACTTCAGTGACTATTTGTCTGTCTCACTGTTTGCCTGATCCTACTACACTGTCATACTCATTGTATACATTAGCCTTTGCGTACACATTTGCACCACCGTCTCCATTGTCTTACTGTTCTCATTAGCATTTTCAAACACATTCACTCCTACTTCACACTCATCCTTCCTAATGGTTTTTGTATTAGCATCTGTATACACATTTAATTTGCATTGCCATTCGCAAACACTCTCTCCCATCTTACAGAATCGATACAACACTAGCATCGTCTCGATGAAGCAGCAGCTTCACACAATGATTTCTCCAAAATCTTTTGATGAAGACTATGGTATATCGTTTTGAACTTGAGAAGTACGAATCAAAAAAAGATACAGAAATAATGGTTTATTCCCAATCCCCCAGTAAAACTTCAGCAGGGCAGGGTGAAGTTAAATGTTTCTCATACAAACAGCAAAAGACATTATGAAATAAAATAAAAAAAACAAAAAATAAAAACAAGGATTTTGATCTTACTAAAAGGAACATTTTTTTTTTTTATATATTGATGACAATTTATGACAGGTCTATTGCAATTGAATTTATATTACTGGAACTACAAAAATGTATTTAAGCAGCTGGATGGTTAAACAATAAAACATAACACTTGGGTATGTAAACACAGATCTTTCCACTGGCTCAGAAAGTGCCACAGCATAGGAATAAAAATAGAAGGAAAAAAAAAAAACTAGCCACAGAAAACCCTTAGCTTGACAAGGAAAAAAATAAATCAATAGAGACCAAAAAGATTATATTAAATATTAATATAACAAATTAGTCTAATGTGCTTCAGAACCCAATCTGCATCATGGCCACAAAAGCATATTTATGAAAACAAAATATCCGTTGTCTAGAAGACATACATGATAATTACAACATTTTGAATTTCCTTGCTCCAGCCTTTCTCCCTATTGTTTAATTTCAATAGGATCAGTGCAAAGAATGTCTTGTATTGAGTGTATGCAGTTCCAATATCATTCAGAAGCTATGTAGGAGCCTCTGTTACTTTGATTTTATTTATTGACAGCCTAATTAGAGGAACAATATGTGTGAGGCTACTTTACTTGTGCAATGCACATTCCACATTGACCAATTCCCAAAAGATGTGGGGGCTCCAATTTTTGAGTTGATGTCTTTATGGGAACGATCAGATCTCTAGAAAGCCTGCAATTACACAAGTTTTCAAGTTTTCAAGTTAAGTATTGCATAAACTAAAAAGAACAAAAACTAGTAGACAAACACATATTTTAAAGTGTCAACTTTAATATGCTTGTGATGGAAACCCCTATGTCAAAGTCGGCTTCCAGTCGACAGTGATTTTAGCCAGGGATCCCCCAATATCTCCAGACACTCAAACTAATGGTAGGCACAGGGGAAACTAATTATAACATGGTAAGCCTCAAACAATAGAGAGCCCACTTGAAAACATGTAATTAAATACAGTAGGAAATAACACAATTAAACATCACACATTAAGGTACAGACACATAATGAAGACAACATAATCAGTTTAACGATAGGACATACAATGGGGGAAGCCTGCCTCACACCTTTCAGGATACAAAAGGTGTCAGGTCCAGATACATACATGGTACACCCAAATTACAGTAACTTCCTAATTAAAGTACATCACTTATAAACGGACACTGAATGACTTACATAAAGACAATGGGAAAGGTGACATAATGACCGGGGGGCCATTAAACACATATTGCTTAGATAAGTACACATTTCAGCAGTAACACATAACATTTCTTAACACCTTCAAACTAAGCATTGCACACATTAAATTGAAATAGCTTGAACAGTCCTCTACAGGAGCCTAGTGCGTGGAGGCTTCCGTGACAATAGTATTTGTCCAGTATTTTTTCACAGACTAGAGAGATCCTTTAAATCAAGTTCAACTTCTAAAAGCCAAGGAAACATTTTAAAATATCAGTATTCAAGCTTCATATTTAAATCAATGACAAAACAATAGCACTACTCTGCACGAGGAGTAGAGGAAGATTCAAGCAGAAATATAGGGTTCATTTTATACCGCTGGTTTGAGTTAAAATAATCTGTTTAATAGACAGTGAAAATGTGGCTAGGCGTAGCGGTCATCTCCTAGATACAGATTTTGTCTTAAAAATATTGGAACCATTAAGAGCTAAACACAGCAAAGAAATGGTTAATATAAAGTGTGATATGGGAGTGTGTGAGAATTGAATTACTCTCTGAAAACAGGTGATTCAATTCTTAACTATGATGTTTATTTCCTTCCCCAAATGTTTAAAGCTTAAAAGGATTTTATTTGTTTAATACTCTAATGTAAACAATAAAAAACAGTCAAAAATTTTACATAAAAATTAATTTATTACTAATAAATATAATGCAATAGAGCCACATGCTATACTATTTTCCCAAACGTTAGAAGAACTTGATTTGAAGTTGTATTACAGAAATACAAGTGGGCCTTGTATGAGGATAAACCAGCATGTAGTTTTTAAGGGACATGCCAGTTTATTCTCTGATCGCACATGCACACTCACCAAATTCTGGGATCATTCAATGAACATGTGATGTTAAGCGACACACAGTGGTAAGTGAAGATTGCAAAGCTGGACCAGCTTAATGTATTCATCATATTTCCCACACACAACATATATTTATATAAATCAAAAGCATACACAGACACATCTGTTGTGCTAATTCTATGGAAAAACAAGACAAACGGACACTACTCCATTATTAGAGAATGAACAGTTCATTGGTCTTCAGAGGCTAACTGGTAAAGTAACAACCCCACCAGTATGGTAAATTTCCTTGGCAACTATCGAAAATTTTCTTGGCAACTATTGAAAAGGAAGTTAAATACACCGTAATTAGTGTACATGGCAATACATTAATTATTAAATGGAGTTGGCTTAATTATCATTTATAACATATTCAAACATAAAATGTGCCAGTAATGTTGTTTCACAAGAACAAAACAGTATAAAATAGTGATCATCACAAACCAAATGCACATTGTAAACAATGTGTCCCGTGAGAATTCCCATTATGCCTGTAAAGAAGAGTTTAATTAAAAATATAAAAATAAAAACTTTCAATGCCAACATGCAAAGGATTTTGTTTTCTCTTTACGTCAGATTTCTTTATGGATATTTTGAAGAAGAGAGTCATTGATATTAGATTGTTTAGGGTTTCAAGCACTGCAGGAGATTTACATACCAATCAGGTGTCAAATACATTTTCATGCCCTGTGCTTCTTATTAAAAGGGAAAAATTCTCAATTTTAACATTTCTCATAAAGCTGCCATCTCAATCTATTCTTGTTCAACAATCTACCATCAATGCAAGAATGCAAAATAGAAAATTAGACAACCAAGAGTACGGTATTTTTTTAAATTATTTTCAAGCAGCCCTTTTAACACTAATTTTTATTAAAAACACAAAACCGCTTATTTGCTTCTTGTTTCTCAACATTAACCAACCATTTTAATCACATAATGGAGCTTCTGTCCAATTAGAGGATGTTAAAGGAACAACATCCCCTACACATGGTTTATTTTTTAATCTCTTTGTTCAGAGCATAAATAAAAAAAAAAAAAAAAAAAGGATTTATACATTGCGTTAGCAAAACTGCAAGCAAATGCATAGAGAAAATTTAACATTAACAAGCAAAGGGTAACTAGTGAGTATATCCATACATGTCAGACACACACTATATATCTTAGAAGAATAACCCGTGGACCTTTACATTTTTTTGTGACTGCCGCGGTCAAAAGGAGGCACTATTTTTTTTAAATTTAATAGGGCCAACGGTTTTTTTATTTGGGGGGCGGCTTTGGGGGTGCTAGAAGACTGGCCATTAAACCCCCAGTCCCCTGATATAACATTAACAGGGAAATAGAGAATAATAGCATTTTATGCTAAATGGTGGTATTCCCTTTCATCACTACCAGTACTTTAATGCACTGGATACTTGTGCTCCCTGTTACAGTTGAATCGCACATTTTTCCTTCAAAAATAATGGTTGGAATTCAAAATTCAAGAGGTCTTAATGGCTGGCATAGAATCTACCCCATTGTGTGCATAGAATAAGAAAATGGGTTTCAAATGTGTCTGTGGAGTCTCCGGTTTATGCTATCATCTTGTTGTTGGATATGCAAATCAACTTGTTTTCAAGCGGAAATGGGCAATATGTATTTTGGGCCACAGAGTGAGATTAGAAGGAGGAGATACCATACACACATTAAAAGCACATTTTTCTCTTAATCTATGAGACTCGTATATATAAGTCTACATTTGATTAATGTAAAGGGAAAGGCAGTTCAATTTCAACAACTCAATTTACAGTATTTCAAACGGGATACATAGAACATTGGGCAACAACACAAACCCAGTTCATTTATATCTAAAAAGTGAAATTCAACATAAGCACAGAGTAAATCTGGACCTCAAATCAGTCCATCTGTAAAACAAGGCATGGTATCTAAAAGGCATAAGGCAAAGCAAGGAAGTAGGTAACTTAAAAAAAAAAAAAAAAAAAACAGATTTCAAGACACTCCAAATCCTAATTAACTTACAGATAGGCTCTATGGTCTTTCCACTATGCAGAATGTCAAATACACAGCTACTTGTGAACATGGCAATACATTTATAAATGGACTGAATAGGGTAAATATAATTACCTTGTATAACAAAACATATTCAAACATACAATGTGCTATAGAAAAGTTCTAACTACAATCAAATGTTCAGATAATATACAATGCACACTCTAAACAACACTACCTTAAAAGGATAAACCCTTAAAACAAAATAGTCCCCCTTTGTCAAGTAAACCTAAATTTATCTTTACAGATACATGTGGGTTTACAGTTTGCTCTGCCTCAGAGGCTCGTTCCCCATAGACATTATAGGCTCTGCCTGGGTATCTTCTGGCAAAGTATGAAAGCATATTTGTAGATCACACTTTGTGGAAACAATCAAATATTGTATACATTGATCAAGATCGTTGCTCTCGATAAATATACACCTGTTATTTTTAAATTGGGCTTCTGACAATTTGCACACCGTTGAAGTAAAAGATGTCGAGGAGCTAAATTTAAAGCAAATGCAAAAATAAAATTCACATAGCACCCACAGGTAAAAACAGCAGCTGTCATGAACAAGTTAACCAAGTGTTTTATATTTCATCCTAAGAATAGAACATTATTGCCCTATAACAACACAGGTTACATGTGAATCATCAATGACTAGAACAGGATTTCTCAATTTTGTCTGAAAGCCTGATTACTTTCTGATTGCATGTATTACAATGAAAAATTACTTAATTATGACTTGGCAGTTAAATGCATTCCTCGCAAGCAACTGAAGTGAATATGGTCTTACTTTATTAAACTGTTTCACATAAGGTAACAATAAATGAAACATTAATGACAAATTGTTTATAGCAGGCAGTAATGAAAGGAACAATAGTCTCCTTGATCATATTTTAGATTCCATTACACATTTCAGTGTCAATATCTACTGTACCATATCTCCCAATTGGAGTGTTTAGCTACTCGGGGGTGGGGGGGACTCAACAAATGTTTACCTTGGTCTTAAAGCGTATACTTGGGTCATGATCAGAAGTGCAATCAGCAGCAGGTACCAGACACAGTCATTAAGTAACCAAACATAAATGATATTTTAACTGGCATTTGAGCAATGAAAAATGCTGACAAATTATTGGCATTCCAAGTTAGCCTACATAGTGTTGCATATGACCCTTTTATACTGTAGATTGCAAGTCTGATTGGGGGGCTATTTACAAAAAAGGTGAGTTGAGGGTAGATTAACATTTACTCTCACAAATCTATCTATACATTGTGTAGAGACAAACCTAGTGAGTTTGCTCAGCCGGGGAAACGCACCAAAATATGAAGCTCTTTTTAAAGATTTATAAAGTATAGATATTTAAAAAAGAAATGTTATAATGAAAGAATACAAATAATATACCTTATTGAGCCCTCTTCACTACATATAGCTCTATCATGGGGAGAACAATGATAGCTCAATATCGCACCTTATTTGTATTTATTTATTAAAGCATTTATATTTAAAATTCCTACACTTGATACAATCTTTCAATTATACAGTACTTATTTTTTGCCGACTGTTGTCAGATGGACCTGTCAAATGAATAGTCTACTAACTACTTAAAGAAAAGACAGCAGGGGGCCCTGCAATAAGATTTCACAAATGTATTATGTGTAACCACAGGGGTACTTTGACAGGTAGAAGTCAAGATGAGCATCATGGCAAAGTTTAGACACCATTGACCTACGTGCTGGCTTAATTGTTGGCTCTTTTGTAGCTCATGATTATCATAATCCTACAGGTAATGCCAGGGACCATAACTGGGACAAATGATGTAGAAAGAAACACCTTGGCAGAAAGCTACCTTCTGACGTGCAGATGAAAAATAAAGTAGAGTAATACATTAGAAGCTACGTAAGGGAGAGCACTCCAACCCAGTGGAGTCGACTGACCACAGGCATGCAGCCGAAGGCTCACAGTCACAAATACACAGGAAGGAGTGTGTTCTCACCATAGAACGGAGATAAGGAAGACGCAGAATATTATCCACAGTTGCTTCGTCATCTTTCCCCGGTTTCTTGTCGCATCCTTGCCGGCATCCTTCGAAGCTTTCTAAGTAGCGAGGTAACTAAATCCTGTAGGGCTGGATCCCAGAATCCTTTGCACCGACTCCCCACCACGCGATCCAACGTCCAACGCGGCCGTTACCAACAGGGCGCCGCCAACTGCACGACCATCTGAGGTGGAAGCAGACGCGTCACCCGACTCCACCAATCAGGAACATGTTTCGGTCACCGCCTACAACACCCCCAGTCAGTACGCATTGGTTTGATCCTGATGGGAGGGGTTACCTCGCTTCCAGGACTTTTCTAATGGAAGGGAAGGAAGCACTTTCACTAAATAACTGTGTTTGCTTCGGGGAAGGAGTGAGTCAATCCCCCCTCCCTTTCATGAAAGATGTGCTAACCTGCAGGATCATACCAAAGCGTGGGAGCCGGGGGAGTTACATTGTGAAATGGACTGTGAAGAAACAGATAATTATTAGCAAAAATGAAAAAATCAATTTTCTGGTAACTGGCACTCAGTGATCACTTTAAATACAAAGGCAATATGTGTTACACATCGAATCCTTTTCTCACTATAAAGGCCGCACACAAAGAATTAAAATACTTTAATTAAACAAATGTCCCTTTTGGGTCATCATCAGCACTATTGACGCATAGGAGACCGAACTGTTAACACTTTTTCATCTCTACAAGAGGCGCTATATGTAAAGAAGCTTCCAGTTGCTATGGTAACACTGTAAGACCTCTGGCACTAGAGTGACAAAAGCTGGGCTACCCTACCAGAGCAGAGTGCTTCAGGATGTGCGGTCACTGTGAAACACTCCATATAATCCGATAGACGAATCAAAGCAGAAGACTATTCTGCATCACGTGATGCAAACAGAAGCAGGAAGTCACGCTACTCTCGCGTATTATTGTGGGCCTGGTAGTCGATCACTTTATTTCTATGATGGTGGCCGGAATCTTTCCTCGGGAAACGGCTCTTAAAAAACACAGGTAAGAAGAAATTATAGTAAAAAAGAAAGAAAATAAAAATTTGATATATCGACTTAGCCGTGGGTAACACTAACTTTTAGCACTTCACATATTGTACAGTAAATTCCCCATGATGCTAAGCGAACCACTTGGCTGGCTGAACTTCATGGTAAATGTTGTCCACATTGGCTGGAGGGTCAAATGTTTAAGGTATCACTGAACTAGTCAGTATAGCCCTATATGAGGAGAATGGATTTTGTCTCAATATTTGAGATTCGTTGCTTAGTGTTTGGACCCTCGTAACATGACATGGTGAACTGCTAGTGATGGTAATGTAATATTGCAATATTATGCAGCTACATTTACTGGATTAAAAAGACATTACATATGGTCAAGGGCAGGGTCACTGTACATATTGTAACTGCACTAGATTCCTGCCCCAATTAGCTGGTGAGTCAACCTTTACGGTCTACGTAGCTTCCTTCCACTGTGCATTCCCGTTGCTAAGAAACAGTGCTGAAGCATGCTTCCGGTTTTTGAACGGCCAATGAGCGGGGCTATAGTGTAAGTTCACCTCTTACAGTACCAGATGTGTTTGCAGCATTGTATCACTGCTTTACCGAGCGCACATTGCATCCTCTGCAATCTATATGGCAATTATGAGATTGCTACCTTTACACAGAGTTAATATAATTAAATGCAATCCAATTTGCTGTTGGAAGTGAAGTTTACAACAGTAGTTTGCAACTTCTCTGTTAAACATTGCTACAGTTTTCTTGCTGTTAACTTTAATAGATCTTACCGTAAACCTCATCTTCTGTCTGCCAAGCATACAGCTAGCTGTAGAACTGGCCATTTATTTGAGGGACACATAACTTTTACATGCAACCTTGCAAAATTTTGAATGCATGTGTGGAACCCATAAGAAATATCCCAATTAATTGATTTCACTCTGAACATATATTAATTATACATTCTGTAGGCCAATTACACAGATATGTTTAGTTCAGACAGTAGGTCTAGTTAAGGTAAGTGCTATTTTCAGGTTTTTGATTAAGAGGGATGGCGGCCTTGGCTATAAATAAAACAGTGGAGTGGGATTATTTACACAACTGTAGATAAAACAGTAGGATAAATAAATCTCATATCATATCAAATTTAGGGCTATTGCCTAAAAGGTGAGTTGCAGGTGAGGTGAGATGAACATCAAAAGTCTTTCAAACATATCAGTAAGCAGAGGAAACAGGAAAGTGCAGAATGGTGTGAAACATGAGTTGATTTGAAATCTTGACCTTTGTTGCAATTGGTGAACATTCTGTATTTAAATGAAGTTTGTCCATTTGGTGTGAAGCCTATGAATAAGCGTGTTATCACGCGAAACGCGTTAGGCGGATTGCTCTCACCAGGTCCTCTGTCTTAAGTGTCTACCTATATGTTATATTTAATACATTTTTCTATTTTTCACCATATCTACTTGGAGTGCATGCGTTTTTTTCTTTGTTTTCTGCTTTGATTTGAAATGCTCAAAAGCAGAACAACTCAAACGACATAAACTAATATGCAGGTTCTTCTTGATCTTTTCCAAATTTGGCAAACGCTATGGAATGTATTGCTGATGTCAGAAAAAAATACCATTTGAGATGAAAGCAGCTGTCATTACTGTGTATGTAGAGCATAAAAAAAAAAAAAACTGAAAATGATCTGTACATTGTTTTGGGAAAATTGCAACCAAAGGCCTAAATTGGGAGAAAAATGTGTTTTAGCTTTGCCTGTGTAGTCCTGTTTATGACATCACCTGTGGCATGATATGCAAATTACACATTTCACATTGAAAAACAATTCATTTGCATGTAATACCACAGGTGATGTCATAAACAGGAGACCACACAGATACATATTAAACACATTTTCTCCTATTTTAGGCATTTTAGGCAATTTTGCTAACACAATGTACAGGTATTTTTCATTCATTTTTTTTAATGCTCCACATGCACAGTAAAAATAATGTTAAGGTTATGAGAGTCTGCAGTATCTTCTGCAAATCCTTATTTTTCATAAAAAGAAAGAAAGTGGTAACAATCTTTGATAAAACTGGCTCTTGCAGTACCCACGTAGAACAATTGGGAACTAAAAACATTAGTTTAAAGTCATATCACTATACGGATCGCAAATGCTTAATATTCCTTCTCGCTTCAGACCAGGTCTAGATAACCTGGACACAGTGGGGGTATTTAAGTCAATTCCGGGTCATAGTTCTAACAGTGGTCTCTTCAGCATGGAAAGTTGGAAACAAATGGAATGATCTTGTGGTGTATCCCACTTTTAGAACTGACTTTTATAAATTCCTCTCAGTATCTTATTTTTAATGTTTTGTGCTAAGCCATCTAAATATATGAAAAAATAGTCTTTGTGGAAAAGATAATGGCTGGAGCTAATATCTAATTACACGTTTTACTGCCTGAAAATGCAAAAAATAGTTTTATACTCATCTGTGGTATATAGTATGTGTAATTAGAAGTGGGAATCTACTTCCAAATGTTTCCTACTCTGCTGCTAATGCCTGATTTGTGCTCTTCCCTTGTCAGTTCACCTCAATTTACAGCTTTGGGCAGGGCTTGACAAATTTTAATGTAATTTTAGGAGCCATCAAAAAAAAAATCTATCATACACACACAGACTGTCGGTTATATACATACTTACACGCACACACACAGAGACAGTCAGTCACATACAAGCACGCACACACAGAGACAGTCACATACATACGTGCACACACACACAGTCACCTACACACACAGAGAGATAGACAGTCACATACAAACAAGCGCACGCACATACACAGAGTCAGGTACATAAACACACACACACACACAAAGTCAGTCACATACACACACACACACAAGCCAGCAGTTTTTTTTTAAAGAGAAATAAAAAGTACTTCTATTGAGATCTCCTCCATCCCTGCTGCTTTACCTCATTGCACGGGAGAGGGGATTTCTGCTACAGCCAGGTCTATGACTGTCACACAGGCACAGACCATCTTCATGCACCTGGTGAGCAGCGGGATGTCACGGTGAAGCAGGAAGTCTGTGCAGCAAACACTCTGCTCTCTGATGAAAAAAAAATATAAAAAACTGATCCCAGGGTGAGGGGTGCAATTGGGCGGATGACCCTACCCAGGCGAGCTGGCACCTGGCATTTGTTGAGCCCTTGTGAATATTCTATATTTTTATTATTAATCCAAAAATGCCTTTGGCAGATACTTTTCTTTGGAGGGTGGAGGAAGAGAACAAAGATCTTAGTATGTGATGTAACACTCTAGCGATGACTCAGTAAAGATACAGGCCAGACTATTACTCTTTAATATTACTGCTCGGTCAGTGTTTTATCCCATAATTGCTGATTCTTTGTCCTCATAGATTTTGGAAATAGTCTAGCTATAACAATAATGCTTTATTTCTAGCATTATTTATAGTATTGAGTACAGCAGTGTAGTGTGGCTTTAGATAATGGTCTGTTCTGTTCCATATGTTACATGATCTATTTATATAGCACCAACAAGCAGTGCATATAAGGTGTGTGAAGAGGCAGTAGGAAAGTGTGACTGTGTGTGTGTGGGGGGGGTGAAAGAAAATTGTGGCAATATAAGAGAGTGGGGAACTTTGACTGCTGAATGAGTCACACCAGAGGTGGTGAATGAGGTGGCTAAGATATTGATAATAATGGTGTATAGAGGGGGGAGGTTGTCAGTTGATTGAGAGGTCAAATGGCAACATCAGATGAACAAAACCAAAGAAATGAACCCCATGGGTGGGGCATGCATTGAACAGTCAGTCTTTAAATAGTATATATATATATTTTTTTTTTTTTTACACACTCAGATTCTGTAGTATATTTAAATAGTATACAATATTATTCATTGTGCTAGACAACCTATAGACTTAAAACCACATTATATGTTTGTCTATTTAACATTCTCTGAGAGACAAGTACTAATTGAAATAGACCAAACAGGAATGATTTTCATGAAAGCTAGTTGTGTTTTTAATAGCTAGCAATTACAAATACAAGATGGTCGACTCTGTCAAATCCGGATTTCTTTGAGAACATTAGAGCTCCGTATGTGAGATCACTTCGGATAACTTCAGTGATCCAAATAGCACATTCATTTGGGCTCAGATAGCATCAGAGTGCTTCCCAATTGGTACAAAAATCGACCATTGTGGCCAGTTTCTGTGCCGAATTTTCAGGATCCAAATTCCTCCATGGTTAGCGGGACTACTATATTGACTAACCGAAAATGCAGAAATTTTGATACCTTGACCAAATGGCTCCATTTCACTTGATACAGATTATGGAATGATGTGTTTTGTAAGAGTAACTGTGACGTGTGTATATAAAGTGGAACTGAGGGTTTTTTTTTTTTTTACTTGCTTTAGGAACAGAAGCAAAAGTTAAAAGCATACTGTTTAATGAAAGATACATGCAGGTTTCCATTCTACTCTGCCCCAGGTTGACTTGACATCAGATGCAGTATCCCTTGACATTAGTTGTAGCACTCTCGGGATAACCGGTATGCTGACATGTCTGAGATGTGTAGATATCTTCAACAATTCACTAGGAGGAATACATGTATACCAAGTGCTCTCTAGCACAAAGCCAGCAGCAAAAAATGAAACAGAATATGGCCAGTATGCTCTGAAATCCTAAAAACACAAAGAGTATATATACAACAAATTATCATGTCAAATATTTAACCTCTTGACTCACCCGAGGGCCGTAAAAATGTGGTTTTTTAGGCAAGTGGTTTGTGTCTTCTGTGGGAGATGCAATCCGTAAAACAAATGAAGGATGAGATCTCCAGTAACTCATTTTGTAGGTAGAAGTTTATCTTTACATCAAATATCCACAGTAACATTTTATGGTCACGATCATCCTACATTGGATGGATAACAAGTCACCTCTTCCCCCTCTAAAAAAACCAAAGTCCCATAAAAAAAAAATCCTAATTGCATAGCTTTCATGATGTGATTATGTTCAAAAAGTTATAAATTTGCTAATTTGTGTAACACTCATGAAATCTACTCCTCTATGACCATATTTACCTTTTTATAGATTACAATGATATTTGTATTTTGAAGCATTGCTACTTTAATACCACTGTAGATTAACCCATTTTATTGGAACCTTTTGGTGGAAGGCTATTCCACGCATCTACTACCCTCTCTGTAAAGTAGTACTTCTTAAAAAGTACTTTGTTGTTGTTATGCCTCTGTGCATATAATGTACTGTTTGAAAACTCCAGGTGTCTGTACTACCCTGGTATACTAACTGGCTATTGAAGCTTGCACTCTAATGGTACGCAGATAAGGCAACCTCCTTCTTTCAACTTTGTGCAGACTATTTATTGGTTAACAAGGTACTATACTTAACTTTATAATTTGATTCTTAAGTGTCTTTACAGTGTGTGAGCTGTCAGTTAAGTTTGTTTTTAAAGAATGTGACCAAACTCCTTTACTGGCTGACAGGAGACTACTTTATGAAGCTTAAATCTTAACCACCTTTGTAAAGTATATTTAAATCCAGCAGGACGTGGCACTGATGTTATCAAGCAGTGGATTAAAAGACAGGTCACTCTGATCTGCAAATAGAAATTTTCCAGCTCACCAAATCCCTCCACACCCTCCCCCAGGCCAACAAGAAGCTAATTCAATATGCAAGCAATCACTGTATACGTTTTTAATGTATTACGTACAAAAAGAGTCATTAACATTAAACCCATAATTTACTGTGGTGTATGAAAGCTTGGCAATTATTGATAAACATAACCGGACCAGCTACAAGCAAGTGTATAGAGGACACGTCCTTTTCCAGGCTTTGCTTTTAGGTCTTGTTAGTACATGTATATAGTTTGCTCGTTGATATTCTTATATAAATTGTCTTAAACCAGCTGTTATTTCACAGTTGTTATGGTTATTTGTGCTGGAGCAAATTGTTTTCACAACTGAGCATTTAGCTATGCATGGGATGCGCAGGCTTTAACTCGAAACTATGGATCGTGCAGATTTGGTGTAAAAAAAAAAAACTACTTTTTGAGGGACACAGAGTGCACACTTTAATAACACCATGGTTAGCCTATTTGCATGTTGCGCCACCTTTAATATAATGTAGATTTGCAAAAAATGTACTAACCTCGATTTACAGACTAAGATATATACTGCAGGTTGTGGCAGTTTTTTTAAGGTTTCCTTAAAGGGACAGACTTGTGCCCAAATTCACTTTGGTGCAAAGTGAAAGACTGCTGCCTCCATAGTGCACAGGCTTTTTAATAAAACAAATATTAAACAAATATTACACACCTTTTTTTATTATTGCATAAACAATGAGACAAAAAACAAAGGTGTGAGATCTCTCTCAGCGAGAATGGGCAAAAGCTCTGCAGGTCTCCTCTGCATGAAAAACACAGCAACCACAGACGTACGTTTCAGCCTTCATTGGCCTCGTCGGTGTGGTACGACTGGGATCCCTCTAGACAAAAAACGGTGATTCCTCTCCTGAGTAGGTTACATCTTATAGAGCCGCCTATTTCAGCCTTTGTCCGTTCTTGCAGAGAGGGATCCCTCACCTCTTGTTTTTTTTGTCTAAATAAGTAATTGGGGTATGCCCAGACGTGGGTCCCTAGCTCGTTGTACCTAGAGGGATACCAGCCATACCACACTGGCGAGGCCAGTGAAGGCTGAAAAGTATGTCTGTGGTTGCTGTGCTCTTCGTGCAGAGGAGACCTGCCAGGTAATTTGGATCTGGACTGCCCTTATGGGTGGGACTAGTCTAATATGCTAATGGAGCGGATTCCTGTGTAATGGTGCAAGCAAACAAAAAAGGGTGATTCCTCTCCCGAGTAGGTTACATCCTATAGGGCCTGCTATTTCAGCTTTTGCCCTTTTCTCGCTGGGAGGGATCCCACACCTTTGTTTTTTTTGTTGCATAAAGAATGTTTTACAAAATGTTCAACTAAATATTAAGAAATACATGTTTGTAATAATATTTATTCATGTACATTTTTGATATTTTAATCAGATTCCACCTTACAGAATTATAATCTTATCATCATAACGTTTTTATGACACTGCTACTAGGTGAAATTCCGGCTGGACTCTGAAAGTCCAGTGGACTCTCCGTTTATACCCAGCAAATAATTAGAAAGCTTGAAAAAAATGATGTCAATTTTAATTCAAAAAGGAGCTCCGCTAACATAATTCTGTGGGCCGTGCTTTATATTTTATAGAGCTTCACTGGACATTCCTTTACTAATCAGTCATAGCACCTAGCTTCAGATGCTGACTTATCTTAAACCAGCAAACTTTGACTTTATGGAACTAATTTCAGTCACTGAATGCCTCAAGGCATTTGTAGATAGTCTGGGAAACAGGTTCTGTCTCAAAGATATTTGCCTTTAACTTAATACTCCTGTTCGTATTGAATTGTGCATATTCTGGACATTTTTCATCACTTTTTAACCCAAAAAATGTTGTGCTCTTTACATTTGATAGAAATTGTATTAGGAAAATGTGTAGATGAAAAAATATGTCAGAGTCAAAATTGTATTGGATCCTTGAAACAGTGAGATTGAGACGCACTTTGCTTGTCTGCACTTACAGCTAGAAGTTCAATGTAAGTGGCATTCTACTCACCATATACACCAGATTGTACAAATGTGGGTTAACACTGTTTGATCATCTACCATCATATATATGTGATGACAGGTGCCTTAATAAGCCAAAAAGAAATTATGTCATGTTGCTAGTTTAGAAGCAATAGGACTAAGGAAACATTACCTGCTAAATGTCTTTTTATTTATTTTACTGTTTTTTTTTTTTTTTATGAGGAAACAAATGTCTGACCCTAGTATGTCAGTATGGAGATAACCAATGCAGTTTAAATTACAGTGTAAATAAACTTGGGCTATTATTTTAGTATATTCCAAAGAAAGCCCATCTTAAGATGTGGCCTGTCCGTTGACCTTCAATACTGAATTTGGACACCATGGTAGTTGGCATAAATCATTATGCATTAATCCTAGGCCAACCTTTTTTCATCACTCTTACTCTGTGACTACACTTGCTTGGTGTCGGTGACACTGGAGAGTTTTTTCTTACCCACACCATCAAGGTCAGTTTTTAATTACTGCATAACAATCTTCAGTGCACTGCTACCAGCTTTACAAACCAATTTATATGTATTATGGAAAGTTCTAATAAGCCTCCAAGTGCCAGGGCTTGCACATATGCCATAGGTTCACATCACTTGTCTACAGACAAGCTAACTTGTAATGTGCCTGTTTATTCACCTGTGCATCTAAGCTAGGCACAGTGCTAGCAAGAATGCATGCCCTTCTACTGTCCCACAATCCACTGGTTCCAATTTTTATTCTCCAGTGTTTGCGTAGTAGAACTGTCGGTTTGAGCAACGTCTCAGATCCATCTCTTCTTGCAGAACCAAGCTTATAATGTTTATAGATCAATGAATATGATCATTGACTGTTTCCTTCACTTTCACAATCTTTCTTTGCATTTCCCATAGCCTAGGAGATCATTAAGTGGGTTCTAATAACCTTAGGTGATGTGTTTTATTGATCAGGAGGCTAATAATGCTAGTTTTTCTGCAGCAGACAAGATAATGACCAGAGCGTGGGAACTCCGATGACCTCACAGTCACCCTCGATGCTTTCAGAACATATCCGTCTGATGGAACAACAACCAATCAAACGTTGCAAAATATATAAGTTAACCCATACAGGGTCACCAACTTTAAAACTGTGTATGTTTGGTTCAGGCATCAAAAAATATGATCCTGTTTAACTGTTTGGGTTTCTGTGACACATCAGTATTTGTTTTACAACAGGATGGCTGTGAACATCTTGGTAGGCAATATTTTCTGGGTGATAAAATTGGCTTGTAACTTAAGAAGATGTGAGTAGTTAGAGACTCAGTGCCACGTGGCTGTTAAATCACTCTTTCCCAGAGCCTAGTAAATGTAACCAAATGACCTGGCTGCTAATTGCTCCTGATCCCATCAGAACTGCTGATGTCACTGTGTACCACTAGACTTTGATCACAGCATTGGCACATCCGAGAATGTGTCCGCTTGCTTATCCAAAGACACGTCAGGAGCTTGGCAGCTACATGATAAGAAATTGAATCGTGGAAGACAGAGAACTGTGCCTGGCCAGATTAAAAACCAGCACCAGTGCAAACACTGCCCCTACCTCAGTTAAAACAACAATACAGCTTTTGTGATGAAAAGATTAACAGTCAATTGGTGGATTTTTTTTAAGGAGTAATAAAAGCTTAAGAAAGTCTAGTTTAATGCAGTCATTGAGGCGTATCCGGAATGAGATCCAATAGTAGTCTCTGTGACGGCAGGGGCAGTATTCAGTCAGTAAAAACATGTTTCAGGCGTGTTCCTTGTTTAATTCACAGTTTAAAGGAACACTTAACTTCAAGCAAAATCCTTTTGAATAACTTCATGGAAGTACATTATATTTAGGTTGATGCACGGATTCATGCCACGATATTATTTGCCATTTTCGAGATAAGTTGCATGTAATCACTGACTCCCATTAATATATACAAAGGCACTGTCATGGCAATCCTATAGCATGGGTGCTGGCACTCTGCTAATGATCAGAGGTTTTTCTCTGAATTTCCTGCCCTGGGATTGGGAAGATTATTGCAAGGTAAGAGAAAAATAGTATGGTAGCCGATATTGATGGGGATAAAGGAAATTCCATCATCCATTTCTGATAAACTCATTAGTGGGGCTGAGAGCCAGCTAACTGTCTCCCAGTATCTATAAAATATATCAGGGGCAAGGGCTACTTAGCCTGGTCCCCATACGGTAAATAAATCCCCCAAGGCTCTGTATTGTATGATCTATTTAATTAGGGCTGGAAGCCATTTGGCCAGCTCCCAGTCCCAGTAATGCTATGGGGGCCAGGCCCCCCCAATGTATTTCATGTGTGTAACGGGACATTGGAGAGCAATTTCGGTAGCTCCCAACCCTGCTTTTGGAAGGAGAAGGGTCAGGGCTACTTGCTCTGGTTATCAATCTATATTTTAGGGTCTGGGAACTGTTTTGCAGGGTTTTTTTGTATTTGGGCGTGATCGCCACATATTTGGAAGCCGAAAACCTATGGTTTTCACAGCGAACTTGTCCCAATCCGATGATTCGGTTTCCTAAAAGTAGCTGCATTTCGGGGATCCCTTCGATTCTGCTAACATGCCCGATCCAAATCCAATTTGGAACGGATCAGTACATATTGAGTAAACCCTATAATGTAGATCTTGTGAAGTTTGTTTATAAAAAAAAAATCATTAAAAAATCTAAATTGGTGACATTTGAGACGGACGCAGGCGATGTAGAGTGATATGGAATCCAAATATTTCTTATAGCATAATAAATATAAGCATTGCCTCAGTATCAATTGCTAGATCTTAAGTAATAAATTATGTTAGATATCTATATGATTGTTGCCAAAGATCGACATGTCATGTCATTTTGTGTAATTTCTTGTTGTACACAGTTTGTATTAAGTAATATATAACATTTAAAAAAAAAGGTCTTCCTTCACCTTGGTTGAGATGAATGAAGATCTGACCCAAGATTCTAAAGAACATGTCTGCCCCCTGAGAGCTATACAGAGTAAAAGTTACATTACAACACGGTACTACTCCTTTAAGCATTTCTATGCAAACTATCTACACTTGATGCAATCTTTCAAATAAACATTAGTTCATTTTTTGCAAAAAAAAGAGTTGCATGAGCTGTGGTGAATGTCTTCTGTGCATAGACAAAATTATATCTGGTAACAAAATACAGGACAACATTGTGTATTGTTATTTATAGTCTGGTGCAAATTATAATAGTTTTTCCCATGTATTTTATGCAAACCGGCATCCTTTTTGGGACCTCTGATATTACTTCCCACTTATTGCAGCTACCACATCCAGTTATGTCGTACGTGGCACATACTATTCAACCTCCATTGCAAACACCTTCTCCTTGATGCATCAGCCATTTATCCCTGCTGTAGGTAGCTCTAATTTTGTGTTTTTTGATCAGTTAGATCTGTCTAAAAGTTCCAAACAAGAGTGAGATTAAGCGGGAGGAGGGGGATTATCCTTAAATTAGGGACTTTCCTTTCTTATCAGGGAGGATTGACAGCAATTAGACTCTATTCAATGACGTTAGTTATAAATTCTCACTGGTTTTTAACTTTCTGTATTGCAGTTTATAGTGTTCAATGACATGAGATAACCGAGACCATTGTTTTAATCTGTGTCTGATTACACTAACTACATGTTTTGTTATAGAACCCCCCACCCCACCCCCCTAGAGTTGTCCTACCTACTGTCCAACTGCTGCCCTCCAGCTGGTTCTGTACTACAACTAACCATAATTCTCTGACATTTTAGAAAGCTGGTTTGGATTGATGAGGTTTGTAGTTCTAGTGGGCCGCATGTAGACACATAGGTACTAGCACGCCCTTAATCACACGCTACCATAAGAAATGGTAATTTTCATAGTTGGTGCAGATGTCCGTACTAAGGCTAATTCTCAAAATAGTGATCACCAAAACATTACACAGTGTCGGAGCTATCATGTTTGCAGTGATATCAGCTGCGACTCTGCCATCACTCTAGGGGGCCTGGCTGCCCTGTCGACCCCTGCGGTCCACAAAAAGTGTGGGCAAACGGGGCAGCTGCCCAGGGCCCATTCATTCCTGGGGGCTCAAAGCAGCTGTCCCGTGGGCCCCCCGCTGCCTCACACAGAGACAGCCACAATTGGGCAGCAGCCGTCAGTCCGCATCCATTTCCAGCGGCTGTATTTTCTGCACGCAGCGTGCGTGATCACTGCCTATGTGTGTGATGTGTTGCAATGATGCCTGATCGAGGCATCATGCAACAACTTCTAGGGTGATCGCGGGTGGGTGCTGTATTGGAGGAGCACGCTCCTCCAATACAACGTGCCCAGAGAGTGACGTTAGAGAGAAAAAAATCTCTTCTGTCGCTCTGAAACCGTTGCTTGACTGCCCCTAGAGGCAGTGAGCAATATTACAGTTAGAAAGAAAAAAAAAAGGGAAAAAGCTAACCCTTGATCTACTAAACCTAGATCTAGGGTTAGGGTCATAATTAGGGTTATAATTAAGGTTACAGAGGGGTTCAGGTGAGTACAAGGGTTAAATTAAGGGGTGGGGGTAGATTTAGGGTAAATTTTAGGGTTGGGGTAAAATTAGGGTTGGGGTTAAAAGGTCACTGTAGAAGAAAATGGTTAGAAATAAAAAAAAAAAAAACACTAATATTGTTTATTGCCCTATTAGTTGAAATAAAACATAGACAAACAAGGAAACATTGGTATTTCTAAACCCAGGACAAATATTAGAAATATATAGACGGGGTATTTTTTACCATTTGTAATTGTTTAAAATAAAAAAAATATCAGGTCAAAATTAGAAAAAGTGCTTTTTTTATGGCATATTTTCATCATATTTTATTTTTTTTAATAGTAAATTATATCATATGACGAAAATAATAGTATCAAAAATGATATATAATTTGTGTGGGTGGACTAAACACAAAGAAAGAAAGAAATTCACAGTTCAGTAAACATATGACAAAAATAATGTAATTCTGGTCTTCAAGGTACATCAAATGCAGCATATCACTTGGTCACTAAGGGGTTAATGTAGAGTTTTCAAAGATGTTTTTACATTTTGCATTACTAAACGATTTCCTGCAGAACCGCTCGCAACTCTTGGCTCAGTCATCAATGCAAGTGATGTAAAATGTGGGGTTTCTGCTCTCCTTGGCAATGTTTTGCAAGCAAACATCTTCTGGTGTAACCTGGTTAGACCATCCAAAGCTGGGTTTGCCTGATTCCTCTCTACAAGAGATAAGAAAGGAAAGTATAATGTTTATGTGCAGACATGACTGGCAGAACACATCTTTTTTTTTTTCTGTACTACAACACACATTCACAGTGTCTGTATACTAGAAGTCATCAAACAAGGTATACAAGCAAAAGCTGCTGCCTCATTCACAGTGTGTCTGTATACTAGAAGTCATCAAACAAGGTATACAAGCAAAAGCTGCTGCCTCATTCACAGTGTGTCTGTATACTAGAACTCATTGAACACGGCATACAAACTGCTGTCTCATTCACAGTGTGTCTGTATACTAGAACTCATTGAACAGGGTATGCAAACTGCTATCTCATTCACAGTGTGTCTGTATACTAGAACTCATTGAACACGGCATACAAACTGCTGCCTCATTCACAGTGTGTCTGTATACTAGAACTCATTGAACAAGGCATACAAACTGCTGCCTCATTCACAGTGTGTCTGTATACTAGAACTCATTGAACAGGGTATACAAACTGCTGCCTCATTCACAGTGTGTCTGTATACTAGAACTCATTGAACAGGGTATACAAACTGCTGCCTCATTCACAGTGTGTCTGTATACTAGAACTCATTGAACAGGGTATACAAACTGCTGCCTCATTCACAGTGTGTCTGTATACTAGAACTCATTGAACAGGGTATACAAACTGCTGCCTCATTCACAGTGTGTCTGTATACTAGAACTCATTGAACACGGCATACAAACTGCTATCTCATTCACAGTGTGTCTGTATACTAGAACTCATTGAACAGGGTATACAAGCACAGGCTGCCTCATGTACAAGTTACTTGTAAAAAAAAAAAATATATATATACTAAAACAGTTGCTTATGATAGTTGTCAGTACTGATATCTGAGCAGCCGGTAATGTGAGCTCTATAATCATGATGTCTTTGGAGAAAGATATTCTGTCTAAATATGCACAGCGCCAACATACCTGGTACCATGCCTTGGCACACCGCTACTGTTGGCCCCTGGATGTTTACTGGCCATAGAGGTTTCAGCCTAAAAGAATGAGAACACAGGGCAGGATTTACTAACGGCTGTACTGTAACATTTACAAGGCTGCTAATGTTCACTGACTGATATACCTATGTTAACTGGGATTACTTTATTAAAGATGCTGATATGATATGGTACATTGCAGCTTGAACATCATTGCTGCTATGTATAATTCATCCTTTATAAAACATTTCTCTGCCATTACAGAGCCCACTCACTCATTATGGCCAAGACAGGTAAGAAATAAACAGCACAATGATGACTGATAAGTACATTTCAGTTGGCTGTTTAATGTTCTTGTCATTATTACATATTGACTGTTTACTTTTTCACTCAACATTGGTTCCATTGGTTTGCTAGCATGCTTGACTGGTAATGGAAAATGCTGCTGTTGCTTTCCTCTATTCCCGCAAGCTCCATCAGTCACTGTACACCCACTCCCCTCTCAAACATATTGGATTTCATGATAATATCAACACAGAGAAAGCGAGACCAACAGTTTTGCTTCAAAAATGTACATTTTCATAATTGTTTTATCAGTTTCTGAGGCAAAACAAACCTGCTCTTCCATCTTTACTGTTAGTGTTGTCGGAAATAGAAACCCATCAAGCAAAATATTTTCTAGGTGCAAGGGATTCTGGTAGGCGTATGCAAATCTGGTCAACAATGATCACCTCCTGCCACTTAATCCATTTTAAACATGGACCCCTTGGAGGATATGCACACTGTACAAGACAACGTTTAAACACAACTCAGGACAGAGGTGTTGGGAGGCTGGATATGATACATGACAGATCAGAAATGGCTAATCTAGTTGATAGAGGACAACTATCTAATGTAATTGTTTGATTTAAGAGCCAATAATGATTTAAATGCGGGTGGGGTGAGGCATGATGACTACATGATCTGAAAAGGTTGGGAATAAACAGAAAATGGAAGACGGGGACTTACGCAGACCACCTTACACGTGTCATGTGAAACCCTCGATTGACATTTTTTTTTTTTTTACACAATTAAACCAGTTTATGAATAGAGAATATGGAGTGCCCGTCTTCTGTAGAGCGCCGTAAGCATTTTCTGTTTGTTGTCTATTTGGATTGGGTTTCCATTGCATCTGACCTTGAGTCAAAAGGAGATCAGAAGCTGAGCCAGTCTGCACACAGCTGAACCATAGAGGACCAGCATTCCTAGCAGTGATTGGGCAGCAAAGGCTGAGTAAATCATTATACACATTTCCACTCTGAGCTCTAAACATTTTTTGTTAAAGTTAAAAGGTTTTATACACCTGTTTAGCGGTAGAATCTCACCATGTTTGTCTCTGCATAATGTAGTGTTTGGGGTGAGATGAAATGTTCATCTCACTTTTTCGTGAATTCTTGGACTGCAATTTACATTTACAACTTGAAATGTTGGACTATCACTTTGTGGAAATCGCTCTAATGCTGTCAAAACACATAGAACGTGCAGCTGTTTGCTTTCGCCAGTGTTTTGCACAATTTTGTCAACACTAAGGCTGCACAAACACTTACTGCATTAAGCCCTAATAAGAGGGAGGAAGATTTCTTTTAGAAGAGGGATTTTCCATCTCAACAGCAGAAGCAGAATTGACATCTGCTCATGTCTGGAAAATAGGCATCTAGAACACCATTAGCCATTTATATGCTGACATTTAAACGCTTTTCAAACAAAATTGTCCGACATGAGGCCACCATGACCTAAGAGTGCACATTAACCATAAATCAGATATTGTTTGCCCTGTAGCTAGCTATATTAAGATTATTATATTTCCATGATGACAACTTATCTTGTTCAACATACTTTAAGTGCAATTACTGTCCCGAAGCCTAAACAACTTTATTTTCCAAATGTGTTCTAATATATATAGGTGCCTCCTTGCTAAACGGTAATTACAATACAGCTACATGAAGATTGGGCAGTATTATATCAAGTCATAATTGAGCAAGCAGAACAGCTCCAGTTTTGTTAACCTTTCTCCAACTGTTCAACAGTTTATTACATTTATACACGACTCTGTGCTCTGTTTAGAACTCTCTAAAAACCCATGCTATTTCTCTGTAAATGCTACACATACACTTACTAACTGGATATCCATTGCATGTGTTTCAGAGGCTTCCTAATTTAAAAAATAAGGTGCAGTAAATAGATCTTTATCTGGTGCATCTCTTTAAACCATAGATGTTTAATGTAAACAAAGAACGGAACAATGTTTCAGATCAAATACTCTGGGTATCAATTCAAGAAAAGTGACACCAGCATAATATACCGTATTTGCTCGATTATAAGACAAGGTTTTTTTCAGAGCAAATGCTCCCTCGTCTTATAATCGAGGTCGTCTTATAATCTGACTTAAAATTTAGGTCAGACTATAAGACAGGGATCCAGGTACCCAGCAGAGCTGCAGGGGACCTGGATCCCCCTCTCTAACAGCAGGGGATGTCTGCGCGATGAGCGCAGACTCCCCTGCTTCCGCCCGGCACGACCGCCGGGGCTTCTATGAAGAAGCCGGGTACTTCCGCTTTCGTCACAGAAGTCCCGGCGATCGTGCCGGGCGGCAGCAGGGGAGGTCTGCGCTCATCGCGCAGACATCCTCTGCTGCCCCACTAGCCACCAGGGAAAAGCGGGCTTCCGGGGGATGTCTGCACGAAACGTGCAGACATCCTCCATGCTGCCCGACACGGCAGTCTATTATGACGGACCAGCTGTCCGTCATAATAGACTGCCGTGTCGGGCAGCATGGAGGATGTCTGCAAGTATCGTGCTGACATCCCCCGGCTGCCCCCACTAGCCACCAGGGATCGAGGTAAGGGGGAGGGAGGGTGTCAAAGAGACAGGGGGAGGGAGGGGGGCAGAGAGACAGGGGGGGGCAAAGACAAGGGGAGGGAGGGGGGAAGAGACAGAGCAACAAGGGGAGGGGGGACAGAGCAACAAAGGGAGGGAGGGGGCAGAGAAAAACATGTGAGGGGGGAGTCAAAGAGAGGGGGAGTGAGACAAAGCTGGGGGCAAGGGAAAGAGAGAGGCAGCATTGGCACATAAAAGGAAATAAACACAAGAAATGCATTTTTTGATATAATATTTTATTAAAAAAGCAATTTACATGTGAATATATACAAGTTTAACTTTTTTCCTATAGGGTAGTCTTATATTCAGGCTTTTAGTTTTTTTCCTAAAGGAATATCCAAAGTTTGGGGGGTCGTCTTATAATCAGGGTCGTCTTATAATCGAGCAAATACGGTAGATCCTTTTTTTTTTTTTAAATAAATCTACACTAGTGTAGCTAAATACAGTTATGATTTTGATTGGTAATACGTCCAAGTAGAATGTCAGACACATGATGGAGTTTTGCATTCTTAATGGAGAATCACTTTTTAAAGATAGTTTCTAGTGTAAAATGCTAGGATAGGGGATTTTTTCAGTTTCACCATCTGTTCATTACTGTGTAATGAATAGACCCTATTGTAAAACACTTTTTATGGCTTACCTAGCCTTTAGCCGACGTCCATTATGAGGTTGTACAACTGTCGGGAAATGTTCACCTTGATCTTCTGTTATCATTTCCATTAGTGAAAAGGTCCCAGGCCTTGCATGCTCATCATCAGACTGGTTCTGTACAGGACACATACAAAACAGATACATCATCATATTATTTGCTCAGCTACACACCTTATCTGGTCAGATTTGGTCCTTAAACTACTAATCTCAGGCGACACAGAGTCTATGGATAATATCTCCTCTATTATCAAAATCATTTGATACATCAGGCTCCCAACTATTTATTGTTTTTAAAGGGACAGTCCAGTCCCCAAACTCACTTTGGTGCAAGATGAAGATTACTGCTTGTATAGTGCAAACTTTTTTTCCAGTGTGATTTGAGACAGGCAGTCAGCAAAATCACATTTTTAATCTTTGACTCAAGCCCTCCCCAATGATTACTCTGTATGTTTACCGCAGGTGTGGCAGCACTGATTATATATACACTGAGGATATAAAGTTGGGTTTCATGTAGTCCACTTCCTGTGCTCCTAGAATTGAATGCTTTGTGTGGACTCTAAGTGACCTTGCTCTTGTACACAGGCTCCCTAAAATGCAACACATTGTCTGATGACATCACTAGAGAGACTGGGAACTCCAATGAGAGAATTATTTTCATTTGGTTCCTGCAGCAAACAATAAAGGAAATTAATGTTACTCATCTAGTATGGGCAGTCCTGGTTTCTTGCAAACTACTATAATTTCTCAATTTCATCTAGCTGTATTTTATATTTTAAGCAATGCAAAATGTAAACCATGCATTTTTATAGTACTTTGAAAGCACATTAATATTGACACTTAAGATGCATTTTGGGCACTAGACTGTCCTTTTAAGAGTGTGAAATGCCTGATTGAATATAAGCATCTCAATCAAGGTTATTACAACTTCTTTACAAGTTGGAGATTTAACAAGGTCTGGTAGTCTGCAGCATGCCCTGTAGTTAATGCCTGCTGGTCAGAGTGAAACTGATATGCCATACATGGAACAGCTGTTTTGCACATGCTAGCTGTAAGTGTTAATAATTGTCCCCAGTAATTCTTGGTCTATATCCTTTGCACATATATTATTTCTAGATGTGATTCAGTGATAACTACACAGAGAGACAGTAGATTGGGCCACTTAGAACCATTTTGTTAATGTAAAATGTTAATGTGCTAATTGAGGCAGTCCAGTGTTGTATGCCAACCATGTGTTCTGAGTTCAGGTGGACAGTGCCACCTAGTGGTCAGTGATATTTTTCATTCTGCTTGCCAAAGCAGGATCATGGACATCACCAAAATGCTGTAAAAGGTGTTTACTTACATGTTCTACATGGTTTTGCTTGAAAAGTGATGTCACTTGCAATTTGAGTTCCTTTTGCGGGTTAAGGCTTGAGAATGGTGACCTCTGCTCTCTGCCAGGTAGCTCTCGGAGTGGACAGCGTAATCTTATAAGACATCAGATATGCAAGTACTTTATTGTAAAAGGCAACTTAATTCAAACTGCAGTAACACAATCAGCAAAACATATACTATATTGGGATTGAATCTTACTTTCTTGTGTTCTCTAAATGTGCTGGTACTGTGCCACTTCTTACAGGTGAAGAATTGCCCTGTCTTCCTAGTCGGTCAATATTTATAACAGTCACCTATGGAAATAAAACAAATGCGCATGTTAGGTTTGATTCCACGAGGCCCCAGTGATATACGCACATAGTTCTAGCCTACGGACCATGAAGCCCCAATTTGTCTGCAAACTTCAATGGTTCTGCTATCTTGGTAATTTGTCCCTTGGTGACATCTTTGGCCAGCACTCCTGAACATTCGGAAAGGTTTCAAGTCTAGCTGCATATGGCACACTAATAGTATGTATTTGTGTATTTCTATACAGACTTCTTTTTAATTCTTGTGAATTTGTAACCTTATGCCATTTTCTTTTTCAGGTAATGCACATTAGATCTGGGTTTGAGCCGCACATTCTCACATAGCAAAGGAAAATGAGCCCTGTGCTACAGAGTCCCAACACTGGCCACTACACAAGCCTAGCATGTAGACAAGAAGGTCCCCAACCAGATCCAATGGCTCTCTGTCCCGTGTGGAAAAAAGTTTTATACGAACGACAACCATTTCCTGATAATTACGTTGATCAAAGCTTCCTGGAAGAGCTAAGGAAAAACATTTATGTGCGTCGATATCGCTATTGGGCAGTAGTCTTTGAGTCTGCCGTGGTAATCCAGCAACTGTGCAGTGTCTGCGTCTTCTGTGTTCTTTGGTGGTACATGGATCAGGATTTGCTGTCACCTCAAAAGCTCTGTGGGATTGGAGTGGCCTTAACCCTTGTGGGCTACTTACTCTTTGATGCTGTAGACCAAGGTGTGGGAAGAAAGGACAGCGGACGAACTCGTTGGGATGATCTCAAGAGTGCGCTAGTATTTGTAGCTTTTACATATGGTTTCTCTCCAGTACTCAAGACACTGACTGAATCTGTCAGTACCGATACTATTTACGCAATGTCTGTCCTTATGCTCCTCGGACACCTCGTTTTCTTTGATTATGGGGCCAATGCAGCAGTGGTCTCCAGTACCCTTTCCATAAACATGGCTATATTTGCTTCTGTGTGTCTTGCTTCCCGTCTTCCTCGTTCCCTTCATGCCTTTGCTATGGTGACGTTTGCCATTCAAATTTTTGCACTCTGGCCAAGTTTACAAAGGAAACTTCGAGCTCACACTCCTCGTACATATATATTTGTAACGTTTCTCTTTGCTTTCTTTGCGTTGGCTGGTTTACTTAGCATCTCAAGTGTAGGAGCTCTACTATTCTTCTCACTGCTCCTCTCCGTGACATTTCTATGTCCATACTGTCTTATACGGCTACAACTTTTTAAGGACAACATCCATGGTCCATGGGATGAAGCAGAAATCAAGGAAGACCTCTCTTGTTTCCTTTATTAGCAAAAGAGCTACAATATAAGGCTAAATACATAACAAATGGAAAGAAAGGCTAGAACCCATCACCCATAATAAATGTTTACATTAATCGACATAGCATAATATTGTTTCTAGTTTGTAATAACTTTTTTTCTTTTCAGTTCAGCAGTTTGAGGTATTTTAATAACTCATTTGCACTTACATTTCCCTTTTACATATGCTTAGACAGTAATATTTACAAGCACACATCTAACTTCCTTTTTCTGTTTTGCCTACTGTCATTTTTAAATTAGTGAGATAGTACATGTACAAATAGGTATGTAGTACAGAAACTTGGAGTAGGATTTTTCCTAATGTTTAACACAACCCTTGTGGGCTACATATTTTAATGATTTGTTGATTTAGTGCAGGGCTTAACAAACTTAACTGACTTTTATGAGCCAGCAAACAAATCTAAGAGCCAGACAACGGCACATACACACATACTCATACATACATACATACAGTCAGTCAGACATACAAGTGAGCAGTTTTGTTTTTTATCTATCGTGTCAAGCCTCCCTGCTGCTATACCTCATTGCAGGGAAGGGGGTCATTTTTGTTCTCTGTTGGTCTGTGCCTCTTGCAAAGGCACTCTTTGCTTCTACACATGGGCACTGCAGTGAGGGGGCAGAGCAGGAAGTCTGTGCATCACGCGTCAGAGGATTATTTTTTTTAAAGATCCCAGTGGCAAGTGCAACATGCGGGGCGCGATACCCAGTCGCCGGGTCTGATTTCCTGGTCGCCATGGCGACCCAGCGCCATTATCTAACCGGTAAACTACAATTTAAAACTGTTGGGTTCCCAGAAACTACCACTAGGGGGAACCAACTGTTTACATCTTATTAGTTGTATTTACTGTTGATTTTTTTTAATATATATATATATATATAATAACTAAGGTGGGATATGTAAGCTTTGTACTTACCATAGTTCACCTCTTTTCTGAATAAAAAATATTTTGTATTCTACTGTTTATTTTACATATACTGTACGTATATAAAAAAAAGTCCACAATTCTTTGTCACTTGCCTGGGTGCAGGGTAGGCAATAAATACAAATCCAAAAAAGGAGTCACAACCTCACAGGTTTTTGATGCTGATTTAATCCAGTTTGTTGGGGGGGAAAAAACACTGTTTCGGTTCTTTTAAGGGACATTTGTCAAGATGACCTCTGAATATAAAACATGGTGTATAAATAGGATAATTAACTTAACACCACACACCTGTGAAATCAGAAGTTGTGCAGTGCAGACAATATCTCTTAATTGAGATATATGAATTTATGTCTTTATTTAACATACTATTCTTTTAACAAGCACTTTAAGAATATTTACTTATGTATGTGCACAAAGTGTTTTATTCTACATTCTGGTATCGGATTTTTTTTAAATACTGTTTCTTTTTTAGTGAATGTACTGTATTTTATGGAAAACGTAGTGGGAAAAAAAGTAGTGAAAGTATGAAAAGAGAATATAAAACACAGCCCTTCTAGTGTGGTGCATTTATTAAGTTAATAATTAGCCACAAAAATAACTACTCACAGACCTACGGTTTACACTAACATCAATAGTAACAACATTTTAAAAAATGATCTCAATCTTATTTTTTTACATAAAATAAAAAATGATGGATTATGTCATGACCTGAATCAGTAACTCCCTATTTTGGAGATACCCACACAGCAACTATTTGTACATTTTTATTATGTTTACTTTCATATTATTATATATTATAAAATCCTTGTGTCTGGTTAAATCTAATTCTTGAATTTGGGGTGGGGATGTATAATGTATAAGTGGTGTACAGAAATGATGTTCTAATGCTAGAAGATATGTGTTAATGTATTCTTCAAATATAATGTTAAGGAAAAACCATAATACAATATTTCTGTCAAACTCTCAGAGGTGTGTTACCTCTTTGTAAAGAAAAAATGGTTTACTGTGTAGTAGGGTTTTTGCTGTACAGCAGGTTCTATCTCTGTAGTGTGGCACCTTTTTAATTGTATTCTGTTTTTTGTTTTTTTTTGTTTTGTTTTTAAAAGGAAAATCCAGGCTCTCCTGGCTTTAAATGGTTAAACTGCCTAGTGATGGCCTGGCTTATTATACAATAACCGTAAAAAATAAATAAATGTTTTACTGCAGGGGCAGTGGGAGCTAAAGAGCAATTTGAGATTTGAGACTGAAAATGTGTGTTCGTATATATCATGATTAATGGGTTCCTCCAGTCTCTTTAAATCTTACCATGTACCACTTTCCCAATGATCTAACATTGTCATATTATGAACCTACAAACTTTTCCTGAAATGTGAGGTTTTCGAAGGATTTCTCAAATGAAGTAAAACTGTAATCGCCTTATTTAAGGATCTAGTTTACAACCATGGGTTATTGCATCATACAGTTATATGCTGTATTATATCACGTGTATGTAAATAAAATATATGTTAAAGTATGTGCTTCACCTTTTGTTGTATTCTAATCATTTAAAAAAAAAATATATATATATATATTTATTGGGTCAATATACAGATACCAAAGAAAAAATATGGTATACAGATTCAGACAAAGTGAATATCTCTGAAAAAAGGGTATTATTGCAACACAGCGATATGACCTGGTTTTGTCATTTTCATAAAGACGATTAACTGTAACCTTTTAAAGCTTACCAGTCAGATTCACTCGGATAGATCACTTAAAGGGACACTCCCACCAAAAAATGTTTTATTTTGCATTGTTGATTTCAGATGTCTTTTGTTTTTGTTATGTGAGTTTATTTGATAAAATATTTTAATGAACAAGCGTGACTGGTCCATTTTGTGAACTATAGTGATTTTGGGTGCCACTCCCCAGTGACTTTACAGCACTAGTATCTCACTTTGGGGCTGGGGACACAGAATGCAGTCTATAAATCAGAATTCTGTATTGAATGGGAGGGTAATGTAACTATTACATCACAAGGGGTGGAATTATGATCCTGTTTGATCAGGTCAATCGCCTCTCTCTTCTAGAAAGTTATACTTTTGGTTTTGGAAGGCAGGTAAAAAAAAAAAAAAAAGTGTGCACAGCCACCTAGTCCTGCCCACTAGTGACAAAAGGTATACACAGCCACCTAGTCCTGCCCACTAGTGATACACAGGAGCCAGTTAGAGAGCAGGGATGTATCTTATGACATAGTCATGCAGGCTCTGCCCATAGTTGTAAAATGAGACTTGCTGGAAGATTTTGGAGAATGTTACATCATGGGTAAAATTCACAAAATGGATGCAGAAGATAGACAGACATCTAATTTTACTTTTAAATGCAAATAACTCAAACATAGATAACAAAAATAACAAGCAGTGGCATATGTCATATATATGTTTGTTTTAAAATGCACAGGTAATCTAGTTATAGCTTATGTTTATTAAAAATAATAAAATAAACCGTAAAATATTTCAATGAACAATGGACCACTAAAATGAGTAGCATGTCTCATGTGTAACTTAACTATGCTGTATATATTGCTAAATAGTAATCCAAAATTAATAGTATTTTATATTTATCCCACTTCAAACATAAGCCAACTATTAAAATCCAGTGCTTTACCTCAGGTTCTATAGCTCGGTAGTATGTTCGGTATGTTAAGTATTCTGTTGCTGATTATTTAAATCAGGGGTCCTCAAACTTTTTAAACGGGGGGCCAGTTCACTGTCCCTCAGACCGTTGGAGGGCCGGACTACAGTAAAAACAAAAACTATGAACAAATTCCTATGCACACTGCATATATCTTATTTTGAAGTGAAGAAACAAATCAGGAACAAATACAATATTTAAAATGAAGTAAAGTTAAATCAACAAACTTACCAGTATTTCAATGGGAATAGTGTGCCAGTCAGAGCTCAGTAATATTATGCCAGTCAGAGCCCAGTAATATTGTGCCAGTCAGATGCCCAGGAATATTATGCCAGTCAGAGCCCAGGAATATTATGCCAGTCATAGCCCAGGAATATAATGCCATTCAGATGCCCAGGAATAATATGCCATTCAGATGCCCAGGAATATTATGCCAGTCATATGCCCAGGGATATTATGCCAGTCAGATGCCCAGGAATATTATGCTAGTCAGAGCCCAAGAATATTATGCCATTCAGATGCCCAGGAATATTATGCCAGTCAGATGCCCAGGGATATTATGCCAGTCAGATGCCCAGTAATATTATGCCATTCAGATGCCCAGGAATATTATGCCATTCAGATGCCCAGGAATATTATGCCATTCAGATGCCCAGGAATAATATGCCATTCAGATGCCCAGGAATAATATGCCATTCAGATGCCCAGGAATATTATGCCAGTCAGATGCCCAGGGATATTATGCCAGTCAGATGCCCAGGAATATTATGCCAGTCAGAGCCCAAGAATATTATGCCAGTCAGATGCCGGGGAATATTATGCCAGTCAGATGCCCAGGGATATTATGCCAGTCAGATGCCCAGTAATATTATGCCAGTCAGATGCCCAGGAATATTATGCCATTCAGATGCCCAGGAATATTATTCCAGTCAGATGCCCAGGAATAATATGCCATTCAGATGCCCAGGAATATTATGCCAGTCAGATGCCCAGGAATATTATGCCATTCAGATGCCCAGGAATAGTGTGCCAGTCAGATGCCCAGGAATATTGTGCCAGTCAGAGCCCAGGAATATTGTGCCAGTCAGATGCCCAGGAATAATATGCCATTCAGATGCCCAGGAATAATATGCCATTCAGATGCCCAGGAATATTATGCCAGTCAGATGCCCAGTAATATTATGCCAGTCAGAGCCCAGGAATATTGTGCCAGTCAGAGCCCAGGAATATTGTGCCAGTCAGATGCCCAGTAATATTATGCCAGTCATATGCCCAGGAATATTGTGCCAGTCATATGCCCAGGAATATTGTGCCAGTCAGAGCCCAATAATATTATGCCAGTCAGAGCCCAGGAATATTGTGCCAGTCAGATGCTCGTTATACCTCCCTCCTCCCCCGCTTCCCCATCACTTACCTCCAGCTGCTGTGTCCCCGCCCGGACGTCTCGCGCTGTGTTCCCTCCTCCCTGCACGGAGGAGGGAAACACAGTTACCGGATCCGGTCGCGGTGATTTATTTTTTTTTCCGTTTTCCTGCAACCGCATCCATTGCAGCTGCAAGAAAAGAAAAAAAAAAAAGGTAAACAGCGGGGGGTGCCGGCAGCACCCCCCGCGGGCCGGATTAATGTGCTTGGCGGGCCGCATTTGGCCCACGGGCCGTAGTTTGAGGACCCCTGATTTAAATAGTCAAACATTATCTAACCTTGTATAAAAAGTGATGAAACAATGCCCTCTAGTGGCCCAAGTAATTAACAGAAAAAGGCAAACTAGAGGCTGAAACAATATTACTGTGGGAATGTGGAAAACTGAACAGTAAACGAGAGAAAGAAGAGAAGAATGAATGTGGGTAAGTTTAGGATCGTACCATTAGCTGAAAATCTGAAATGAAAAAGCTGTATTCTAATCATTTCAGCCACGATTGTCTGGGTATTTGGTGAGCGGCATATAAAGATATTCAATGAATAGTTGCAATTTGTGAATGTTGGCTGGTTTGTTAACAATTTCAACCAAATACTTACATGGAAACTGATGGCACAGGGCCATTGAAATTTGCACCTTTAAATAGGAGCCGAAAAGGTTGAACACCCTATTAAACATGGCAATTTGAATATTCCACGCCACTAGCTCTAAAACTGGAGCAGTCACCATGGAAACCAATGGAATGTTCCCGTCCTTAAAAAAGACAATTGTAGCAAAAAGGCTAACTAATGTCTACTTGAAAGGTTGCATCACGTGTAAATAGTTTGCATAGACATGTTTTAATGAAAGAATATAAACAATGTAACTTACTGAGCACTCCTTGCTCTGTTCAGCTCTGACAGGAGGCAGACGTTGTTTAGAATCTTGTGTCAGATCAATCAGATCTTCCTTCATCTGAACCAAGGTGAATGAAGAACTGCCCTAAGATTCTAAACAACATGTCTGCTCCCTGTTAGAGCTTATACAGAGCAAAAAGGGCTCAATAAGGTACATTATTTATATTCTTTCATTAAGACCTTTTTATTTAAAAATTCTACACTCGATGCAATCTTTCATTTAAACATTACTTATGTTTTTGCTACAGTTGTCCTTTAAGAAAACTTTTATAACATTGCAACGGGAATTGTTTTATGAATAACCCTCATGTTATTAAGACACTTAAGGCGACAATGAATTGGGAAAATACTGTAATTTCGAGTTTGCACAAAAGCACTATGCCCACATTCAGACCCCAGGTCACCACTGGGACAAAATGATCCATATAGATGGCAAATTATAAGATTAGCTGTTAAATAGTAAGGTTCTGTGTAGGTTTGTGCATATAATATGAATGTGACTCATGAAAGACTAACCTCTCCTACATTAACCTGAAGGGTAAACATTGTTTCTATGGGAATGGAGTGTGTTTCCCTCACCCGCTCTTCTAATACACCCAGCTACTTTTATACTATTTTTCTTACCTTCCTGCAACATGCAGAGCTGTGGATGCCCTCCTTCATAATGCTGAATAAACACCAAGCTTTCATAGGAAGACAAATGTTATGTGTTAAATGATGGTGGATCCCACAGTTGTGTGGTGCTTCTCCAGGATACAAGAAAGCACAGTCCCTCCCCTCCTTCTTTCAGATACACAATAGTAATTATAATAGGAGTGTTACATGTATACAATGCAAACACACAAAGGACTCCAGAATGTCCTAAGCAATGTAGAGGATATACATAGAAGTCTATCACATCCGTGACATTTTATTCCATGTAACAATCGGTATTTCCCCTGCTCCTGTAATTAGACAGTATCAGTGCCTATGGGAATGAAAAGTATGGAATGATAATTCCAAGATAATACTGCAGTGCATACATTCACATGTCAGAGCGCGCCTACATGTTAGCATTCATTCATTCAACCACTAGAAGTTTGTTTTTCATTTACTTAATCATTCTGGTGAATTTCTTGAAACAACAGGTTCTGTAGAAAAAAAGTGTAGTCCATAGATTTACCTTTCACTGCCAATGATGTCCAGTGCACTGGCACCAAATCACTCCTCAGATATGTGAATAAGGTAAAATTTAATAGGGTTACATTTTCTTTACCACATGTCACATTTACTGTGTATTTGTGCTTTAATGTTGTGTGCTGCTTACCTCTGTCATGCCTCTTGCATGGTGTTCATTCATACCTCTTGCCTTTTGTTCATTCATGCCTCTTGCCCGATGTTCATTCATGCCTCTTGCCTGATGTTCATTCATGCCTCTTGCCTGATGTTCATTCATGCCTCTTGCCTGATGTTCATTCATGCCTCTTGCCTGATGTTCATTCATGCCTCTTGCCTGATGTTCATTCATGCCTCTTGCCTGATGTTCATTCATGCCTCTTGCCTTTTGTTCATTCATGCCTCTTGCCTTTTGTTCATTCATGCCTCTTGCCCGATGTTCATTCTTGCCTTTTGTTCATTCATGCCTCTTGCCTGATGTTCATTCATGCCTCTTGCCTGATGTTCATTCATGCCTCTTGCCCGATGTTGAATGGAAGTGTTCCTGCACAGGCTATTATGCTATAGATCTGCATGTATAAGTTAAAATGATTAACATATTCAAGAAAGCCAATGTAAAGAAATATATATAAACAGGGAAGCGGAGGCTGGTTGGCCTGCCTCACTAAAGTTTACAATTTATGCCAGCGATTCTTAGTGGCTTCATGTACAATCGATCATGTGGCTAGCATCACTACAATATTTGCTTGAAATAAGATTTGGTGTTTTTCAGTGCAAATGCTTACATTCGAGATCCGTCTTATAATCAGACCTCATATAGAGGTCTGACTATAAGACTGTGATGCAGACACAAAGCTGCAGGGGATCTGGATCCTGCTCGCATGCAGCAGGTAGATGTCCGCATGATACGCGTGGGGTGGGAGGGTGGAGGAGGATGCAGCATTGGTGGAGGTTTGGAGTGGGTAGCAGCAGCATTGGCTAAGTCGGGGTAGGGGTGGTGGCAGTATTGGCAAAATCTGGGGGGGCAGATGGCTGTGGGAGGTGCATTGGCTAAGTCTGGGGCAGATGGCTGTGGGAGGTGCATTGGCTAAGTCTGGGGCAGATGGCTGTGGGAGGTGCATTGGCTAAGTCTGGGGCAGATGGCTGTGGGAGGTGCATTGGCTAAGTCTGGGGCAGATGGCTCTGTGGGGGGTGCATTGGCGAAGTCTGGGGCAGATGGCTCTGTGGGGGATGCATTGGTTAGGGGGCAGATTGGCAAATAAAAGGAAAAATTGGTATGAAAAAACAGTTTACATGTCAATATTTACAAATAAAAACTTTTTTTTAGGGTAGTCTTATATTCAGACTTTTTCTTTTTTTCCTTAATTAATATCCAAAGTTTGGGGGGTCGTCTTATATTCGAGCAAATATGGTACTTTCCCTCACTTCCATGTCACCACCATGACCAGCTCTCGTAAAATCTATTTGTCCACCAATCTGTAGCCACTTGCACTTCGCTGAGTTATCTGAGAAACCACTAAACTAAAAGACTGTAGAACAGAGGATGTGTTGACTATGTGTAAGTATAGTTACAAGTTTGAAAATAAGGGAATGGTCTGGTGTTTCTAATCATCATGATCATTATTATCATGATTGTCAGAGGTAGGTAGAATCTATTGCACGCCATACAAGTAGATAAATTCAGTTTTAAAAAAGGATATATCTTTTGGCACAGCAAAAGCAATGTAAGGAACTCTAAGCATCTCTTGACCATTAGGGTGGTTTATAATAGCCAAACAAGGTTTGGAGAAAAACTAAGGTCATATCAACTTTCTTTAAAGCATTGTTTGCTTGAAATACCCTCACAAGACCACAAGAGGGAGACAGTGTCTTTAAGTTACACAAGATGTGAGTTGGTACCATGGTACCAAGAGGCAAGTAGAATGAAAGGGACTGCATAACCTATACATTGCTTTTACTGTGAGTGTAGAAAATCAGAGAAGAATAGGAGTAAACCCTGCACAAGGATAACTAAATAAGGTGTAAATGAAATATAATAAAGGAAATGAAATATAAAACAACCAATAGTGTATTAATAACTATAAAAAGTATATGTGGTAAATAATGCATAGAATAAACTCACAAGCAAGACTCCATTAGAATAAATGGAGGAAAATAAGTTTCGATCTGCCAGGAAACCGAAAGTGAAAACGCTTCATCTCTCCTCTGACGGAAGTCCAAACTGGCTTGTCCATTTGTTCATCTGTTTCAGTTCATGGCAGTGGAGACTTATTTTCGGATCACCTTCAACTGTTTGTTTATTCGGAGTCCTTATTTTCATCATTAAATATTTGGGAATCTACTTTGATGCATGTAGTTTACTTTCATGGCGCTTATTTTCCTCAGTTTATTTCAAAGGAGCCTTCCCTGTGAGTTTATTCTACTCATTATTTTCCACAAATGTGCTGGAGTATACACTCCTGCGCGTATCGTGCAGACATCCTCCAGCTGTTACCGCGGGGGATCCAGGTCCCCTTGCAGCTCTGGGGAGGACCTGGATCCCTGTCTTATAGTCTGACCTCGATGACCTTGAATATAAGACGAGGGTTCTTTTTCTGAAAAAAACCTCGTCTTATATTCGAGAAAGTACGGTATATACATCCAGTATGTATATAATGTTATGTCTAATGCGATGACCTCATATATAACCCATGCACAGGACAGTACATAGGCCCCAGTATGTACACAAACTTATATGAAAGAGGTATATATCAGGGCAGTGTGTGAGACATAACCTTTTTTACATACTGCATGGATATACAGATATACTCCAGCACTCATGTTGCCCTCACAGGACTTGCTCCAGCACCCATATTGCACTCACAAGACTTGCCCCAGCACTTAGGATGTACCCCAGCACTGAGATTGCACTCACAAAACTTGCCCAAGCACCCAGCCCAGCATTGAGATTGCACCAGATGAGCAGATCCAGATACTTTTTTTTAGGGAGGGGCATGTCTGTCTATCTTTTTCTCTCCCACTTGTGTGTGTAGTATCTCTCCCCCTCTCATTTCTGTAGTGTCTCTCTCTCTCTCTCTCTCATTTCTGTAATGTCTCTCTCTCCTCCCACTCTCATTTCTATAGTGTCTCTCTCACCCCCGCTCCTTTCTGTAGAGTATCTCTCTCCTTCTCCTTTCTGTAATCTCACTCTCTCTCCCTTCTGTAGAGTCTCTCTCAATCTCTCCCCCTTTAGTCTCTCTTTCCCCTTTCATTGTCTCTCTCCTCATTCAGTGTCTCTCTCATCCTTCAATGTCTCTCTCTCTCACCCCCCTTCAATGTCTCTCTCACCCCCCTTCACTGCCTTTTTCGCCCCCATTTAGTGTCTCTCTCATTCACTCCCCCTTATGTTTCTCTCAGTCCCTGTATTTTTTCGTTTTATCAGCTTTCAGTGTCTCTGTTGCTCTCCCCTACCCTCCCGAACGCTGCTTGTGCCGCTGATAACAAGGCACTGGCGCTCTGCTTGTTTGGCCTCCCCCTGGCCACAAGTTGGCAGCCGTCGAACTTGTTAAAGTGGCCAAAGAGCACAGCAGCCCCAGGGCAGGCGGCCTACCGGGATTTTTCTTGGTATCCCGTTGGGCCAGTCCAGCCCTGGATGTAGCTGTGATGTAATCCCTGATAAATATTTGGATAACAGGATTTTTGGATAAAAAGTCCTAAGCTAATTGGTCAGTATATGCTATGTTTAGACCCTTTTAACAGAGAGCACAAAACGTCCAAGTGTAAAACCAAAAGAAAAAAACACATAGGATATTTACTTAAAAAAACCTTCAGGTTAGAGCAAAGGCGATGTCCTGTCCCCTCCAGCAGAATGCAAGAATTACACACAAAGGGCCTTATTTATCAAGACAAAGCTAGTGCTATTTCACGAAAAAATAGTAACAATAACCATGGAAACCAATGGAATGCTATAGCTGTTTGCTCTAAATTTAGCACTTTTTTGCCTTGATAAATCTGTCCCAAAGTAGGAGAAACACTGCTCTCTAGTGGATTAAAATGGTGCAGTTATCCACTGCATTAGTCATTTCTGTTTCACTTTTTCTAAACCACATTTTCAGTGTATGACACTTTTATGAAATTCTCTGCAGTATTTGATCACAGGGAGTGTGCACTGATTTACAAACAAGCAGTACTTTACCTCTGCAGGAATATGTTGTATTCAGAAGCAGAACTGTTTTTCAGCAACATAATAATATGAAATCTAAAAAAATCCTTGCTGGCTCTTTAAAAAAAGTCATATTTTAAATCGTCAGTACTAAATAATAGTAGGTTGTGATTCCTTGTCAATCGATAAAGAGAATGCTCCCATTTCTGATACTTGTGGGTCTACACAATATAGCCTGATTTGATCTGATTCAGATCGGGCATTATAGCCGAATCAAATGAATCCTTGAAATGTGGCTATTCAATAAGCAGCATTTAGTGCCCGAATCAGCTGTTTGGGCAAATTGGAAAATAAAGCATCGGAGGCCTTTGGAACAGGACTATTTTACCATAAAAACCATGGGTTTTCAGCTACAAAATATGTGACGATCACAACTGAATACAATTTGTATTTGAAGATGACTGCCTATTACAGACATTTCAGGTTGCCTATTCTGAGCAGGCAAATTGAAATGTTAAAGTTAAAAATAAATAAAAAAAAAACAAATGGCTCCCACCCCCCCACCCCCCTGTTATACATATGGGGGCCCAGGGCACAAGCGATCAGATACGGGGCTGGAAGTGGGCAAGTACTCCCAGCCACCTAAAATAGCCCTGCCCCTAACATTACCAGTGCTGGGAGCCTCCCAAATAGCTCCAAGCCCCCTTACTTGTTCTGGCCCCCATAGAATAAAAGGTAGAGGTACTATCCTTTGGGTGCCAGGGGGTGGGCAGGGATAATCAAAGGATGCCAACTGTGTCAGTCAATCAGATGCCTTCCAACCCAGCTCCCCATTGGCTGGTTTTGAAAGCAACTTGATTACATTATGCAATGCTAGAGCGTATGTTGTCTATGTATAAATAAAGTTGGATAAATGTTCTCTTATCAGAGTATGTTTGGTAAAATGGCTAGTAGAGGACAGAAAGGTGCAAACTTTTCAAAATTAGAGTAAAATTAGTGCATGATCCCATTTTCTGGAGTCTGAGCCCTGGTAGTTCACATGACCCCCAGCACGCTATCTTCTGCATATGAGAGGAGATCGTGAGAAGCAGTATGTGCGGAGCACAGACATCAAGCTGCCTCATCGCAGTGTGCCCTGGGCAAGTGCTGTTTGTAGAGTCTGTAATTTTCTTTGTACACCCCAATTTAAGACATTTATACTGTGTCCCAACTCTATCCAATATACTGAATTTTTGGGAAACTGGAGGAGAATGAATTTTGCCCCTTTATGCCAAAGTTGCTGCGTTGGAGAATGTTTCTAGCTCTTTTACTTTGGCCTACAGTTTCTGTAGTTACCCTGATCTGGCTCCTCACAACAATATGTTGACAATGAAAAGTGCATAATGTCTATTCAACAGAAAAATATACTGAGCTAAAGCAAGATATGAAAAAAAAAACAAGCAACCAAGAAAGTTACCAAATACAGTACACACACTGATAGTACATACTGTAGCGTTTATATTTTATTTATATGGATTTGCTTCAATAACACATTCCACAATAACACATATTCCAAACATAAGGGGTGATGGTAACTCATTGTAGAAATAGGCAACATATTTGATACTATTTGATGAGCTGTTTTTGCCTTATCTTTTATATGTAGCATGGAAGAAATATTTACATTATTAGAATATGCTGCAAATGAAATTCCAGAGTATTTAGTTAGAAGTTGATTTTAGTAAGCATTGTTAGTCCTTACAAATCATACATAAAGCTTAGTTAAATGGTTTGGAACATATTGTATGTTAGGAAATATGTGTCTTGATATATTCTACTCATTTAGATGTGTTCCACACCAATCCCCAGACAAACTGATCAAAGCAAAGAGGAACATGTAGAAGTATGGTGGGTAACACGTTCAGCCAAAATGAAAAACATTGGCCACTGGCTTTATTAGATCACACCAATGTAATGAAAAATGGACAGCTAGATTATAGTGATCTTTTTGTTTATCCCACGGTTTATTCCATTATCCATGGACAAATGTGCAGACAACATGTATGATTTAGAGGAAGGGCACTGAAATGGTGTGATGGGGAAAAAAAGCAAAGTCTGCTGATGTCTTAATATAATGTGTAAATGCTTTGCAGGTCAGTCCACCAACATAGAGGGCAAAAGTGCACATTGCAGGAGTAGATCAATCATATGTTTGAGTTTCTGCACATGCATGAGCACATAGAACCGGATCAAGAGTAAGCAAGAGCAGATCCTGGCATTTTCACTTTCTTGATTTGTGGCTTAATCCAGCAGGGATGGATCTGATGCACGAATAATAGTGGGACGAGTAGGCGAAGGAGGCGGTCTGCGACTAAAAAGGAAATAGAAAGAACATGGATCACACAGGGTTTTTAAAGGCAGCCGTACAATTATACTTAAAATGAGACTTTTCTCCCTATTTAAACCCACCTCAGTCAGTTTCTGCCTAACAAAGGGTTTGTGCTCTTCCTAGTAAGAACCACTCAAACAAATCTATTTCATTTGCTCTGTCAAACAGCCAGGCTATCATGTCACCCAGCTGCAGTGATTGGTGTTTGATGTCTGATACATCATGAAACATCAAACAGCTTGGGAGGAGATGGAATGTTTACTTTTGAATGGTTGGTCCTTCTGCCTGGTTCAAATGGATTTTTGAGTTTAGTGCCTCTTTAGGTTTAAACGTCTAGATATGGAACTAATTGTCAGTGTCCTGCAGCTGACATAAAATGACAGCCTGATATTAAAATAGAGATTGTTATACAGATGTCTTCCTTCTGTGCACAGTTTTTGTTTTGGTTATTACTATGTGTTGAGAGAGAGAGAGCAGTTGAGTTAAAGAAAGAGAACTGCCTGTTAAGTTTGCTTACCTTTTGCACAATGAAGTCTCAGCTGCTCTTCTGTAAGACCTGAGTTTTAGATATTAAATTAAGCCACAGCTTTGTTTCAGCTGAATGTTTTATTGATATCACCACTAAGTCACAATCTACCTCTATTTGGACAAAGAACCTTTTCTTTTCTGCAGTCTCAGTGACATTTTTAGGGAAATTCGGCCGAACTCCCTACCAAATAAAACTGAAACCTACAGACTGATCTTACGTGGCTAAAAGCTGCTTAGGGATCCATTTCAATAGCTGACTCTTGGAGACTTGCAGCTGAGATGATTTTAGTGATTAACCAAGTAAAGAATGGTCAGAACTGGGAGAGAGCTATAGAAGGAAGAAGAACCATCCCAGCACTCAAAGAGTAAACAATCTGTGAACTTTTTGTGAATCATTGCAGCTGCAAGTGTTTACTAAAATTCCACTCCTTGGTTAGCAGCTCAATATGTTTAGAAATACTGCTCTCAAATGTTGATTAAAAAGATAGATAGACTGAATAAGAATGACACAAGTTTCTGGAGTGGTGTTTCATACTAGAATGTATACTCTGTGTTCATTTAAAAGGTCACACCACTAGGGGTATCAAAAGCATCCGTGTAAAACAATCACCAAAGGCCATTAATAAAAAAAATAATTATAATTATAAAGTATATAATTGAGTTATTTGACTAATGGAATTTGACTTAAGAAGCTGTCTATATGTTGTGTTCTTTTTTCTAAATGAATACAGGCATTAGTTACTTTATGGACTCTTATGTGCTGTAATTTAGAAAATTCTTGCATGTGACATAGCCAGGGACCATGGATAGCACAGGAGAATAAACTCCCCCCACCTTTTCAGAGAATTGTGATTTTCTTCACTGAGCAGACTTCCTTCATCCAGGCGTCTAGCACAGCAGGGCCCATTAGTGAAATGCCAGATGCCCCAGAATGCATTCAAACACTTGCTCCAGTTCTAACAAACATATTGCAGTGCTCACTACAAACTAGCACCTTCTAAGATCTGTTAAAGGAAGAAGTGGTGAAAGGCTTCCTAGAAAACTTTACTTAGATCCACACTGCAAACCAGTTTCCAATTGAAAACTTACTTTGCACATCACTGAAGCTATACCATGTTTGACTCTTTCCATTTAGGTTTCAGGTCCCTCCACATAACTGAAATAGTTTGCTAAATGATCTTCTGGTGACATAAGACAAGGGGGGTTATTCCATCTTAATCTGCCTGGATCTCTCTGCTGCATTTGACACCACTGGGATTTTAATTGGACTCTCACAACATATGCAGTGAGGGAGGCAAAGTTCTAAATTGGTTTAAAGCTTTCCTCGCCGGCTTATCAAAGTCATCATAAAAGCCTCCTCAGCACCAAAGAAACTTAACGTCCATCTTGTTTCCCATGCTATTTGCAATTTACTTGCTATCACAAGAGGGTATCACCAGGTAACATGTTTAGTAATGTCCTAGCATATCATTACTATTGCCTCTGTTTTGCATTTGGGACGCAACAATGCTCAAAAACAGATGCTTAGTTGAGCGCACTGAGGTGATGAATGCAGGCTGGTTATAAGTGAACACATACAAAAAATATGAGCATCTATGACAACTTAGAGATACCTACAATATACCTTAGACACCTAGAATATCAACTGGTTTTCCAACTGGCCTGAAGCTCGAAGGCTCCGAACATCTAAGCTCAACAAAGATTCAGAAACCTCAGAGAACCATGATTCTGTCATTTAAACATATGATTTCTGCCATTAAAAAACATCTCAAAAATAGAATTCAACATTTGATATCACATGAAGATATGGCAACATTAATCTATATGTTTGAGTCCTCCCATTTGAATGATGTTACTTGGGCCTTACAGAAAAATAACTAAATTGCCATAAGCGCACATCTTGGAAGACTCAGCTGCATCTTAAGGACACTAATTTTCTACTCCACAAAACACATTTAGTGAATGATGTTTTGCCAGCATCCCCAATTTTTTACTTCATTTGGGACTTGGCTCAGAAACTTAGCACTGATGTAACTCACCCACCCATGTTGAAATCAAGTCTCCACTAATATGGGAAATTCACTAATGAAAATTATCATCTTAGTAGGACTTTTTTAAAATGTTGACCTCAATAAAATCTTTTATTTGCATAGTAATCAAATCTAAATCTGTTATTTTTTTAAGCTGAAATGTTGTGAATAATTCCAATGCTCTTCGACTGCCTGTGAAACACACACCACTGTTACATATTCAGGGTGAAGCAGGATTGAGCAATGGAAGCTGGAGATGCCTGCCTGTGAAACACACACCACTGTTACATATTCAGGGTAAAGCAGGATCGAGCAATGGAAGCTGGAGATGCCTGCCTGTGAAACACACACCACTGTTACATATTCAGGGTGAAGCAGGATCAAGCAATGGAAGCTGGAGATGCCTGCCTGTGAAACCCACCCCACTGTTACATATTCAGGGTAAAGCAGGATCGAGCAATGGAAGCTGGAGATGCCTGCCTGTGAAACACACCCCACTGTTACATATTCAGGGTAAAGCAGGATCGAGCAATGGAAGCTGGAGATGCCTGCCTGTGAAACACACACCACTGTTACATATTCAGGGTGAAGCAGGATCAAGCAATGGAAGCTGGAGATGCCTGCCTGTGAAACACACACCACTGTTACATATTCAGGGTGAAGCAGGATCAAGCAATGGAAGCTGGAGATGCCTGCCTGTGATGGCAAAGATCTTTAGATTACTCCCTCTTATGACTAAACTCTATTACATATTGAGGGCTCTGGAGGTTCTATTCTGGCACCCTCAGTCTGCAGTACCTTGCACTGAAATGATGAGCAGTACACTGATATATGTACTGTCTTTCCTAGGGAAAGGAATCAGAGTACATACTTTCAAAGTCAGTAGTTAGGGCCAATCAACAAGGAAGATATTCAGCATCAATTTCACACAAGGGCTATTTATTTACCAATAGATGTATCTGTTAATATGGCACTAAGTCACTCATTAAGCCATCTCTGCACATGTTTAAAGATCCTAAAAATATGCATCTGCAGCTACTCTGTACTGACTTTAAATGCCTGTGGCTGAAGATGAAAAAAAAACCTAAATCTGATATTGTAATCTAGCCTGCAGGGGGAGCTCAGACTTCAAAACTCAGTCCAGGTGTCACTCTCTCCTTGCACTGTGTCAGGTCACCACAAGCTTCAGACTATGCTAACTGAAAGCATCTCCTTGCTGCTGCTGCTGCTGCTGCTGCTGCTGCTCCTGCCATAGTTCTGAGTAAATATATGACTCAGCCTGATTATATGTTTAGTCTGAAGCCAAGAGACAGTCTCTAGAGGACAAGGGATGGAGAGGAGGGAGAGAAGGGGGGAGAACACTGAAAGATGGTGTTGCCCCTAATTTTCTTCACAGGAGCAACCTTATACCTGCTGAATTTCAAAACCCGCACGTTTTAATGACTGCTGAGAAAACATTTTGTGCAGTTTTCTGGGGGCATTTCTTCCTTTAAGTTACACATAACCATCCCAGCCTTCTCTTTTAATCCACGTTATTCAATAAATCAGTAGTAATTGCACTATACAATAGAGAGGTGACACACATTACCCTTGTAGTAGGGTTTCTACCTTTTCTTCAAATAAATACTGGCTACTGCTACTACCTCCATAGACTTAACATTGGGGTCAAGCTAATTTTTTACCGGCCTGCCAGGTGGCAACCCTACCTTGTAGTATATATTGTTTAGTAATTGAAAGGCACAGATCTTAAAAAAAATATGGAACTATACTTTGGGTTTTTTTCATTGACCAGAATGCCTTACGTTTATACATTACAGTTATATCGAATATTCCCCCAGCTATCATATTGCTCTGTCTATGTTACATTGTGGGTGTTTTTTGCTCAGTAGGATTTAGATAATCAGTCAGTGTAATCCAGTTTTTATGATTCTTTTTTCATTTGGAAAAGATATATTTGGAGGAAGGCTTCTAGATGTTCCTTTTAAACCAATAAATCTGTAATCAAGGAAGCGTGCGCACAAAATATGACACTAAATGTTACAATGTGTTATTTCGGCAGAGGTGGCCATTTCTTAATGTCATGGATCACCACATTACTGTAAACATTTTAGGTTGATTCAAGGATCGTTTGCATTATTCAGGAGTTTATTATGTTTATTATGGTCTACAAACATTGTACTCACTTCCCTAGGTACTGGTATCTGTGGTTAGTAGTCATGGGATGTGCTAGTGTACATTCACTTTCTGATTCACAGTCCTGTGACACAGATTCCTCAACCACTAAAATGTTGCCGAGAATCTTAACTAAGTAGTCAAAATCTGCTTTTGTTTTTGCTTGTTCCAATATATTTACTTTAATAAAGTGGGATACATTTCTATACTCTGGATAGTACCAAGAACTGCATTAACCTGTCATCAACTCAACATAAATCATTACCTGGCTCTCCCAAAATAACACCTCCCCCCTTCATCATTTGTTCAAGCAGCTCATTTATTGCTCTGATTATGTTTTAGCAGTGTTCTGGATGCAGCCAGATACCTTTTTTTGGATAATGTTGTTTATTTACTTCTGTAAGTTTGAGATTAATGAATGGCCACGGCAGCAAATCAACCTTCAGGCATGTTGATACTGTGCAGATATACTGAGGCAGCTGCCCTACTCATTGGACTTTCTAGTGCATTTATTTTTTCCCTAGGTAATATAGCAATTCCTGGCTTACAAGGCAATGTTTTTAATTTGCTCTCTGCATTTTCTGCCTTTCTCTACAGCTGAGCTTTTGTCTAGTTGAGAAAAAACAATAAGACAAAGGAAGGTAGAATCTTGTCCAAACATGTGGAAACGTTGTGGGTTGAGATAGTCGGTGGCGGTGGAACTGCCTAGAAAATATTATAGGCGTTTGTTGAATCACAACTATTAATGCAAATAGAAAAGGCTTCTCAAATAGGGTGTACTATCATTATGGGGGATTTTACTTATCCAGATGTAGATTGGAAAAATGGAACTAATTTTGCTAAAAGCAGAAAATGTCTAAATTTGTTGAATGACAATTGTTATCTCAGCTAGGACAGACACCAACCAGAGGGGATGCGTGTCTGGATTTGGTAATAACTAACAATGAGGATCTTATCTCTAAAATCCTAGTAAGGGACCATTTGGGGAATAGTGACCATAACATGGTTTAATTTGAGAATAATTCAAAATTGGTATTGGGTCCTAAAATAACACAGAATTTTAAAAAGGTCAATTTTAGCAGGTTTAATTCATCCGTTGGTCTTGATGATTGGGATGGATTATCTTCAAGAAAATACCTTTAAACTAACACCACCAAAATATGCATATACATTTATACCCAGTGTGGCTAACCAGTAAACTAAATCAATGAAAAGAAAGTAGCATTTAAACATTATAAAGCTGAGGGATCAGCAGAGGCATTTGCAAAATCTAACGATGTCAATAAAGTCATGAGAATGAAAAATACATGAATTCCAGTTTACATAAATGGAAAAAAAAAATTAAAGGCCAATAATGCTGGGTATTTTTTTTTATCTCAAATTATTGAGATGGTCAGTGGAAACAGACAGTAAGCAGATATTTAAAATAATTTCTTTACTCAGGTGATCAGGTGAATAAGAACCTGCAAGCTACTTTTACAGAATGGTCACAGCAAACATGATTGGCTGGCACAAAAAAAGTGTTAAAACAATTAAATGGTGTTATGGTAGACACATTTTTGATTCATTTATTTACTATGCACTCCATGCATAGTATTTACTATGCACTCCATGCATAGCACTCCATGCATAGTAATGACCGGAAATACAATGTGCTAAGTCATCAGTATGCGTGGGGAGAGCGAGCAGCACTGACTGAGCTGATGCTGCCCTTGCACCTCCCCAAGGTAAAAATGTGGACGTAGAGGGACAGAATTGAGGGGAGAGAGTAACAGACATGGGAGGATGGGGGTGAGATAGACAGCAGGTACGAAGGGTCAGAAAGAGAGAGCAGATATGGGGGGAGATGAGATAAATATATGGGGAAGGGAAAAATAGACATACATGGGGGAGAGGAGAGAGCCATACATGGGTTGAGAAGAGAGACAGCAGACATAGGGGGGGACAAAAGAGACACAACAGACATGGGAAGGGAGAGGAAAGAGGAGGCAACTTTTCACAAAGCACAAGTATGCGAAACACGTTAAGCGGTTAATTTTGGAGTCTAGTACCAATCTTGAATTCCGAGGATGTTTTTGTACCAGTATGCATCATTTTTGCTATTTCCTACTATTTTAAATGATTTTAATGGTCCATGGACCTGAAATAAAGAAATAAGATTTTTTTATTACATTTTTGTCTGGAATTTGAGTGCTTTCTGAACTTTTTTGCTGTTTACCAGAGGAGAGAGACAGACTGACATGATTGAGAGGAAAAGGCCGATATGGGGAGAGAGAAATAGAGGGAGAAATCCCTAATGGGGTAAGTCAAGCATTATATTTTAGCAGGTCTGTGGCCAATACCAACCTGCTCTCACTTTCAAATGGTAAGAATCGGGAGCAGAATGTGCTGCACACAGACAAACAGCTCTCAACATAGCTGCAATGACACCAAGGAAGCACCTCCTAATGTAGGGAACTTAGTGGGGTGACTGCTTGATTCATTAGCCTAGAGATATAAAAATCACTCTCTAATTGAGTTAATTCAGCAGAATAAAACAACTGCCTAAGGAATTGTTATCACAAGTCCATGGTTACTGCGTGTAGTGTGTTTCTATGTGCATGTTTCTGTGTGCATGTGTGTGTTGTTCTGTGTGCATTTGTGTTTATGTGACTGTGCATGCAGATTTCTGACTGTGTGTGATTATGTATGTGCTTGCATGACTGTGTGTGTATTGGGGAGGGCATCTTAATTCTCGACCCAGGCAGCATAATTGGCATGGAGTACCAGCTTGTACCTGCACCTAGGTATGTAACTGTGGGATTAATTTGCATAACAATTTAACGCTTCATAAAATTGTCATAACATTATCTGATTTTGAGGTATCAATTGTCACTTTTAACTCAAAATATTCTACTACAGTCTATGGCATTCATGATCTGAGATAAAACTGACTAGGTCCCAATATTCCAAGGGCAATTTCTAAGTGAAATATATACCGTATTTATCGGCGTATAACACGCACTTTTTCTCCCTGAAAATAGGGGGAAAATGATGTGTGCGTGCAAAAATAAAAAAAATTAAATGGCATATTGGGGGCAATATCCTGGCATATTAAATGGCATATTGGGGGCAATATCCTGGCATATTAAATGGCATATTGGGGGCAAAATCCTGGCATATTAAATGGCATATTGGGGGCAAAATCCTGGCATATTAAATGGCATATTGGGGGCAAAATCCTGGCATATTAAATGGCATATTGGGGGCAATATCCTGGCATATTGAATGGCATATTGGGCGCAATATCCTGGCATATTAAAATGGCATATTGGGCTTCAAAGTTCTTTATTTGAAATTTAATTTTTTTTTCCTGAAATTTCCTTCTTAAAATGATGTGCGTGTTATACGCCGGCGCGTGTTATACGCCGATAAATACGGTAATTAAGTAATGGTTGTAAAGCCTCTACTGGCAAAACCAAGTATATGGCGGATATCTCCCACTTATATGTTATAAAATTATTACCAACCAAGGTGGTAAAATACTAGCACATAACAAAATCTGCTCAAATCAAGTCAGCAATGCAAGTCTTAATCACTTTAAACTTTTCCTGATTCTGATCCCATTCCTTTCTAATAACACTGCTATGGCTGAGTTATATACAGCATTATTGCATTATGTTTTGTACTCCAGATTGTTAATGTCATCAACTCTACAAATGTGCAAGAAAGAGGTAGTTTCTGCCATTTTACAGGAGACCAAAGCAGGAAAAATCTTAAATTGTGACAAGCATCTTTAGATCTTGACCCACCAACGCAGTTTTTTTTCCGGTTCAGCTGCCTGAGAGACCCACAGAGTTAGCTCTATCCAAGGGTGCAAGGAAATGCTGCATGTTTGTGGTGAAAGAAACGGGAATGTTTGAATATGGAGCCACAGGGACAACACTCAAGTTCATGTTGGCAGCAAACAAAAATTGTTCCCATCTGGAAGGTGATCAGAGAGAAATCTCTCTGAAATGTAGAGAGGGGTGGAGGAAAGGCTGCACAAAAAGCGTAATTACACTGACCAGCATATACTTAAGCTGCAGTGAACCGAAAACAGCCCATTATAACAAAATCAGTTTTTAAAGCGAGTGAGTCTGAAATATGATTTAATACCCTGTGGTACACTATGTGTATTAAGCAAATCATTTATTGAATCAGGCATGTCAAGATCCAACATATCACTGAATAAAACAAGCAGCAGATAAACTATGGTTTTGTTAACTATATGTGCGAAAAGAAAAATACATTTAAATAATAATGTAACTTTAGGCTACTTGAAACCTTTTCAGTCAGTCAGCTGACATAAGAAGCAGAGCATCAAGTGGGAACAATCTACACAGGGCTGGGCACAGAATTGCAAAGGCAGATGAACTTAAAGCAAACTGATGCACAAAGTCAGGAAACCATTGGCCCAAAGTTTACAGTCTAAATTTAATGGGTGCAGGAGACAGAGACAAGGCAGGAAGGAAGACTGCAGGTGAACTGAGGATGATACACTAGTTATGTGATATTATATTAATTTAGCAGGCATGATTCACCTCGTTGAAGTGCTGTTCTACCCTGCTTCATCCTTACAGTCTGCATGCATTTCCAAGTCAGGTGGACAGTCGTTTGTGTTCTATTATGAAGGACCTGTTCCTGCAGTGCTATTACAAGTGTGCAGTAAATGCATGCAAAAGACTATAGACCTCAAGCAGAAAAAAATAAATAACAAAATGATTTTTTTGCTGATATGCAACCGTTCCTGCCAAGGAGAAAACAAATACCAGACTGTTCCTGTCTCTCTTTATTTCTACAGCATATGCATTCTACCCTGTAGGGACAGTTGCTTGCAGGAATTTGGCACCAAGCTACATCCATGCATTTTCCAATTGCTCAAAAATACACACTCACTGTCTTGTGATGTGCACAGAGCCTAACACTCTGCCTCCTTCATGAAACCAGGACCTAAACCCCTATGATACAGAGACAAGACACACTGCACAGAACACTGAAACGGAGTGAGAGGCTGATCATGATCTAATATAAATTAAAATAGCAAGTCCAAATAAAATATTAAAACGAAGTAATAGACGCATATAAAAGCTGACACTTTAAAACAATGTGCTTTTTTTTTTTTTTTTTTCTAATATTTTGCAATACTAATTTATACCCTGGGAATCTTCTGTTGCATAAAATTGGGGTCCAGAGTAATTTTTTGGAAGATGATGGTGAACACAAGGGGTACAAAATGTATATACCTAGACCATGACCAGAGAATTCCATTTCTAGGTACGTTTATAACTTTTAGATATCTATTTTTGTAATTAGTGAAGGCACTTACTTACAAAAACTACCAGTAATTAATACATTTGCTGAAGCTTTTAACATGATTGTTGACCGTTATATTGTTGTTGAGTTCATACACACACCAAACGTCCTGAGCTTTTGAAAAGGGGGGACATTAAAGTAAGAAAGTGAGATTGAGGGATTTGGATCCAAAAGATGGACATTTGGTAGACATGGTTTGACAAGTTCTCGAACTTGCCTATCTTTTCAAATCAGATATTAGGAATTCCATTTTCATATAAAACCAGCACATGCATATATAGTTTGTAAGACAAACAGAGGGTTAAAAGCAGCATATCAGCATAAACAAGTCACCTTATATATGTCAGGTAAAAATATTACATTGTGATCTTCCAAGAATTCATTTCAGTAGAGATTTTTCAGAACTAGATATGAAAAAATAATTTTACTCTCAGGAAGAGGTTAATTCCGGCGAGATCGGAACCTAAAAAAAAGTCACTGTTCAGTAAGTGTAGCCAGCTATGTGTCATTAGTACCCGAAAGCGCACACACACTTGGCATCAAACTCTATTTTGAAAGTGTCCTTTTTCTGGTTACTGATGGATAGTATGCATGCCGCTTCCTGACTCACAAAAATGTCGGAGAAAATTCTGTGGCTTTCATAATCTTTCCATATCTATTAGCAGCTAACATAGAAGTTATACACAGTGTTATAAAAGTAAGACATTTTCTAGTGATTGGTCATTTACAAAACCCATTTCAATTGGCAAATGATCTAATTTTAATCATCATAAAAACACTCTAAAAGTACTCTAAGCATAAACATCAGGCAGCACATAATGTGATGATTTAACAAGTCCATCTTTAAAGCAGACCCAACACTTAAATAATGGTTTCGTTTTTACAGATATGGTTTCTTACACATTTCCACTTACATTGTTGTTGACAAGTTAATATAAGACACCTTTTGAGTTGCCTTTTCTATCATTTACCTTTTATGAGATATTACATTTTCATTTAAGCACTCCATTAAAAAAATGTTTTTCTTGTTTAGATGATTTGCTAAGTACCCAGTGGTTTTTAATTATTTAAGTACTTACAATTTAGTACAGTCAGACTTGCATCAAAAATATAATATCATGTAAAAACTGCAAACATCCTTTGAGATTGAAATGTATTTACAGCTTTGAGTAGAAGAAAATGTTGCAGTTAAAGTTTAGTATTTAAGTAAATCGATAAGCAAATGAATTGAATTAAAAAATACTTTGCTCAGTAGTAAGTGGCCTTTTTCGGATTTACACCCAATTTAATTGTTTCTTGTTCTTTAATACTTAACTCTGATTGCACCAATTGTATAGTAACATTATCTACCTCATAACCTTGCCACCCCGGATTTGAAGAAAGATATGGGACAGCGGTGGCTAACCTTGGCACTCCAGCTGTTTAAGAACTACATTTGCCATTAGGCTCAGTGAGCCTTATGACTGACTAATTTAATTCTCAAACATCTGCAGTGCAAGGTTAGCCATTACTGGTTTAGCAGGCTGAGGTAATGATTTAAAATGGCTACAATGTTTCGGGTGATTTAGTTTCAGCAGGTCTCGGCATGGAATCGGCTATGATGTCCGAATTGCGTACCTGTTCTGAGGCACTTCTGGGCATATAGGGTAGATGGCAATTGGATTCCCGATATGTCCCAGATGTGCCCTGAATCATTCCAGAATTCAGTGGCACCCTTCTGAGCCCAAATGTTGGCACATATTGAGTAGATTTAAATCACTGTTTCAGTTTAACTGTAGACATAATTTATTTTAAGAAGTGGATGGTAAATTAACACAGAACGTGTTTATTAGGATATTTGTTACAAACTAGTGGGATTTGATCTATAGTGCTTGTTTTATTCTTTGTCTAATATTATGTTTAATTATTTTTTTCCTTTTGTGCTTATCATCTTGCTTTATAATGTAAGCTTTTTTAGCAAGGCTCTGTACCTCATGTATCAGTATGTCTCTGTTTGTTTAAGGTAGTCTGTAGTCCCATTATCAAGAGAATTGTGTGCTAGACCAGTTGACACTCATGGATGCTTTTGGTAGAAGACACAGTAGATGTAGTCAGTTTCCACTTAACATGGCCACTATCCTCGAGTTATTAGATAGACATCAGGCAGATATTTGAAGAGAAGAAACGCACAATGACAATATCTATCTAGCTATATATTTATATATACATATAGACCGATCAGCCATAACAATATGACCACCTGCCTAATATTGTGTAGGTCCTCTGTTGGAATTTGGAGGCAAAGTCAACAACTTGAACCAGTTGTTGTGTTCCTCAAACCATTCCTGAATATTTTTTGATGTGTGGCAGGGTGCATTCTCCATCAGGGCATACCATTTCAATGAAAGGGTGCACATGAGCTGCAACAATGCTTAAGTAGGTGGTATGTGTCAAAGTAACATCCACATGAATGGCAGGACCCAAGGTTTCTCAGCAGAACATTGCCCAAAGCATCACACTGCCTTCGCCGGCTTGCCACCTGTCAGTGGTCATAATGTTATGGCTGATCACTACATATATATATATATATATATATGTGTGTATAAATTCATTTATTTGTATTTTTAGATTGCTACATATTTCTCCATTTAAAGGACAACTGTAGCAAAAAATGAAGTTATGTTTAATTGATAGATGGCATCAAGTGTATGATTTTTATATAGGGGCATTTTATATAGAAATGCTTTAATGAAAGACTAGAAATAAAATACCTTATTGCGCCATCTTTACGGCAGACATTTTGTTTAGAATCTTTAGTCAGACATTTGTTCATCTGACCCAAGATTCTAAAAAACATCTCTGCCCCCTGAGAGAACTATATGGAGCAATGAAGGCTTATTAAGGCATTTTTTTAAAATTTTCATTAAAATCTTTATAAAACATCTACACTTGATACAATCTTTCAATTAAACATAGGGTATTTTTTTGATGAAGTTATCCTTTAAACACCATCCCAAAATGCTCTTCAACTTCAGACCACATGTTCCCTCTTGATTTTGCAAGGGAGGCATTAAATACCTGCCCGAGTGACAACATATTTTCTGCCTAGTCTTTGACCTATGTTATCTAGTTGAGGGTAGAAAGAAAACGTGGGCATACAAAAGCCAAGATACTGTGAGCTATTCACTACATCTGAGGTGCAGGTGAGTTGAGATAAACATTTCATCTCAATGACATAATTATGTGCAGAGACAAACCTGGTGAGATTCTCCTGCTAGAAAAGCTCAATTGGTCATGCATAAAGCATAGTGAAATCTTTGAAGATTGAAGAAATGTTCATCTCTCCTCAACTCAATTGCACCTCACTTCTAGTAGCTCCCACTGATAACTGAAAATACAGAACACATAACACTAGCTATCCGTAAACCACTGCAAAAACAAACAAACAAGATGGCTGCTCAATGTAAATTTAGTTGGGCTAATATCTGTATCTACTGTATCTATCTATTTGTTTTGGGGGCTAACATCAAAATTCCAGTTGCAATTACACAAAACCATCATTTTTCTTTTGTGTAGATGTTTAATTCTCTGCAAAAAGCTTTTAGACATGCACACCATAATTCAAACCAAAAACTTGAATTCCAGACAGTTTTTCTAATATTCCCCACACAAACCCAATTTTATGCTTCATAGTGTTAACTACTGCAATTTGATCTAACAAGACTTAGGCCTTTGTTGACTGTACTATTAGTTTTCTGCTATTTTACCATCATTGTGTTTTAAGACCTTTAATTTAATCTCTCAGAACACATGGTTATGTTATGATAGACCTTTATAATATAAATGTTAAACAACAAATAAATTCAAATAAATTACAGGACTGCCATAAAAAAAATCTGGCATTAATGTTCCTAAATGAAAAGCCTCATTTGCTATGTTCTGAATAATAACCAGCATTATAGTAAGATGATTGTGTAAATTTAGTAAGCATGTGCTGCTTATTTATAAAGGTTCACTAGGCTGTCTGACTAAAGCATATTTTCTAGTGAGAGAAACCACATGAGAGTATAGACTATATTTTCTAATATGCCTGTACCCTAGTATAAAACAGGGAGACTTTCCATCATTTAGCGCATGAGCTCCATATAATAACATAGAAGTGGGCGAAAAATCTTTCACAAGCAGTAACGTTATTAAACCCCTTCGTGCATAAGGATGCTCTATGCCATTCCAAAATACATGGCCTAAATGACTATGAGGAATGCATAAAACAGTGGCCCATTGCAGGCCTCTGTGATACACTAAACTGCGGATGAGCCCCGGCTGTCAGATGAGACCCTCTGTGATCAGATCCAGAAACACTAAATTGCCATTTTGGTGTTTTTGAATTTAAAGACAAAAACACCAAATATGGGCCTACAGATAATATTCCTTTGGGCCTTTATCAATTGAGGTACTGTAGATGCGGTTAAAGGGTTTAGTAATGTCATCATTATGTATTTATGAATATGTAGTAATTTTTATTCAGAAGATGGGCTCATCCCAATAAGCACATCATTTTTTTGTTCTGCAGAGCTCAGGACCACCAAGCTGAGTGAGTTAACAGTGCCTGTGTTATGGTAACCACAGGATTATAGTGCCAGTAATATGATGCGGTCTTAACTAATGTTCTGCTGAGATCAGTTTTCTGTTCAGGAGATTGCTCTTTTTATCAAATGAGGAATAAGTTACTTTATTATTCAAGGAGAATCACAGGATAGAAATATATCTTTTTTGTAAGGATCAACGTTACATAAAAATAGGTTGCCCTCCCACCTCTGGGCGAAGTCACACCACCATTTAAAGAGAAGCTTTATTGTTCATGCTGACGTTGGTCTCATCATGTTTTATTATCAGTCAGCCCAATGCTGTCCACATTGTTTATTTGCAGGGCTGTATACCATGCAGAAGTGTAGATTGGGGACATTATTCATTCATGAGGTAATACAATAAAACCTTTGGAATTTTTGGCAAGGATAAGCCTGCTTAAAAACCATCAAGGGCCACATATGGCTGTGGGCCACCAAGAGTCATCAATGTTGTAGCCAATAATATCATACTTACTTGCTGTATGAAGTATGTAGAAGAAATAAGAACTGAGAAGCAAAAAGCAAAATTCAGGCATTAATAGCAGAGTTGAAAAGAAAGGCAAGTTGGAGAACTAAACTGTTTATGCCTGGACTAGTTAGTTCGCTACAGTTCAGATTTAGAAAGTGTAGAGTTTTGATGTCAATCACCTCAAAAGAGGAGAGACTTCAAAAACAGGGGTAACCCAAAGAAAATATTTATGGGAGATGAGAGAGGCTTTAAAGTCTCAAAAGATAACTTAACTTGTAATGGTTTTTATTAAGACCTTATATTACTTAAGAGATCCACATGTAGACAAAAAAAAGTATGATAGTGTCACATACAGTGCAGAAAAACATGATATACAAATAGTCAATAACAAGATTGCACACATACTTCCATTTTAGATTGTTGATAATTAAATTTTGTATAAATATATGCTGTCTGTGTCAGCCATTTGTTAACAAGCAAAATGTATCAATTGCTTTGCTACTATGAATTTGGTGCCTCCTTAAAGGAACATTCTTTTTTTTGGGGGGGGGGATTAGAATATCACAAAGAGTAAAATAAAATAAATCACTGGGGGGTTATTATAGAACAAGCTAGTATAAATCTGTCACAGTATTATATAGTTTCCCTGGTGCTGTCTGCAGGTGGTAGTTGAAGAAAATACATTTTACCTCCTGCTTTAATCAGGACAAAGACCTTTGGGATGACTTAAGGGTTAAATAATGAACCACTACAGTTCAATTTTGAGTCTATAGACCCATATTAAAGTAACATTCAGACTCACAGTGAACAATATCATAGACATGAGCTATAATGTTGGATTTAATATTAAATACAATGTTAAAAAGCTGTCCAGGAAAGACATGGTTCAGAGTTCAATAAATAAGTGCAGCAACATATGTTTCTTTATAACAAAGAGGCCGGTGCAATGAAACATATTCTGGTAAGGGGCCTGTGAGGGCAGGGACCACTAAGAAAAAAAAAGTGCCAGTCTAGACTCTGAGTATATCAAAACCAGATGAGAGCAAGTTCCCTCCAACCAAGCAGATTTAGTCCACTACTTTTCTTTCTTGCTTTAAAGCCCTACATAATACAGTTAACTCTATAGGGGATGTGCACTAAAAGGTGAGTTTTCATATTTCATCTCACCAATTTAGCTATACATTATGCAGGAACAATGCTTGCCCACTGTGTTCCTGCACAATGTATTGGTCAATTAGTGAGACGAAATGTTCATCTCAACTCACCTTTTAGTAAATAGACCTGCAAGTGTTGAATATGAAGCAGCCTTAACCGTATCAGCTGCTAATGAAATGGTTTAAAGGCCATTTTTATTAATGTGCTGTATATCTAAACATACCATTGAGTGCTATGCTAATGATTGTTGATAGGGTAGGAAAATATAACAAAATAAATAAACATTTGTAAAGTTACTGTTCTCTCAACAAATTGTTGAGGACATACCATCATTGCTATATACTAATATTTTGCACCAAATTGATAATCATGGTTAGGGTTGCCACCTTTTCTTCAAAAAAATACCGGCCTTGGTACTGTCTCCATAGACTTAACATTGGCCTGATGCCGAATTGGACTGACCTGCCGGTAAAATACCAGCCAGGGGGTAACCCTAATCATGGTGTGAGAAGATGTAACCAAACAGGCTGACTACCTTCTTGTGAACTAAACTCAGCTGATTGGCTGTTCACCTTGGACTCTCACGATAAGTATTAAATGAATTGAAAGTTTACCTATGCCAATAAATAAGTGGAATATGGCCACATACTCGAGTGTGGCAAATTTCCCCCAGCATTTATCTGCCAAGATCATATGTCAGAGATAAACAAGCATGTCGACTACACCACAATAACACTCCTTCTCCACCTCCATGAACACAACGATTTTATGTCCAGCATGCATGCAGAGTCGGTTACAGACTTTTTGCTGTTCTAGGCAAACTTATATATGCCATGTTCGCCTTTTGGTAGCACCGGCTCTGCAGGCATAGTCCAAACATGCAACTGACTACATCTGCATAAGAAACGTAAAAATAAAATACAGCAATGAAATTAAAAATTGTCATAGTAAATTTAAGGAAAAGGTAACTATGGCAGATCAAGTAAGGTGTGCCAAATTGTCCACCATTGCGATTATAACATGCATGTTAAAAAAAAAATCTAAATTTGATGACTTTTGCCTCCTGGCTCACTCTAGCTTCCTTATTGCACAACCACATCTCTGGAAAGCTCCGAGCAGCATGCTCACTCTTACTCCTTACTACAAACTCAGATCCAGCAACAGCTCCTTACTAGCTGTCCCTCACTACAAAGTAGATAAAGGGCACCTCCTACGTGGAATAGCCTCCCAGATTCTGTCAAATCCTCTACTAGTTTAAAATCCATGAAACCAAGTGTTTTCTGACTTCTAAAAACAGGATGAGTCTGTTAATGAATTACAACCTTTTATATATATATATATATACGGTACATGTTTACTGTTGTTTTCACTATTTACCTGCATGAATAATTGTCTGTTTGATCTCTCCCCAACGTTCTTGTATAACTATGTAAGTAAATACTTATGTATATATGTCTTCTTATTGCAGTAAATGTGAAACTCTAGACTTGGTACATACTTGAAAACAAGAGAAATCACAATTTATTCTTCCTGGTAAAACCCTTTATAAATAAATAAAGGGAATGGTGAAAGATACTGCTCAGGGATAAAATAATGGCAAATGGCAGAAGTGCAGGTAAGTAAGGGCATACTACAAATTTATTTTGTGTAACATTGATAACAAATAATATGAAGTCTCTGATTAAACATGCCTGACACTACATTAAGTTTTGAATATATTAATGTGAAATATGTGAATAGTCCTATGACAAATACAGGACAGGTAATAATTCTGTAATTCATTCTTAAATCTTCCATGCTTCAAAACATGCAACTCTGTATCTGCACAAATGAGCTAAATCGGAAGACTATTGTAAGTGGAACTGATTTCACGATCGCTTACATGTATTATTATAATTATTACCATAATTGTGTCAGAAATACTTTTTGTTAATCAATGTTACAAGAGTAAGTAGACATGATTATCCAGGTTGCTTGCACAGCCTTACATATTTAATATCTGATTACCACAACTGACCAGTTACTGTACTGATACAGTAAATAAAAATGGTTTGAGGACAATGCTAAGTATGTGGAGAAAGTAGCATGGCTGGCATTTGTTGGAAGAAAAGGTTGCAACCCTAGACCCAGGGTCCTTTTGATTTAGTTCATTTATATGGATTGTAGTATTAAAAATTGATTAAATATGTAATAAAGCACGATCCACCAGTGTGCGCTGCACAAAAATTATAAACAAAACAGAGTAATAATTTACTTTTCAAACTCAAAGGATTAGTGTTAAAGTCCTACAGGAGGCACTGACTTTTTTGACCCGCAGGAAGATTTTTTTCCCCTTTCCTCTGTTTTGCTAGTAATCGAGAAAGGATGGGGGGACGCCAATAATGAAGGAATTCTTTGCAGTTGTTGGAGGTGGGGATTTACAAACGCTTTGCTTGGATAACCTATTGCCAAGCTTCTGTTGAGGCTCATACAAAGGCACATTGTCCTACTCTGCTGGGCTTGTGTAGATTATATACAGACCTCAGTGGCTCAGAAAATTCACTGCTGGTAGAGACCTGTTTAGCTTACACCTATTCCATACATCAGAGATATACTGGAACCAATAGGATCCTGTCACATAATTAAAACATATTAATAAAATGTATATTAATATGTTATTTGTTTTGGACCAGATATATAGCATAATAGGTTTAAAGCTGTGATTGCACTAAAAATTGTTTTCCTTGCGATGTTAAATCATTGCGATATATTTAAAAAAATATTTTGTTTAATATGTTTAAAGTCTACCATATTAACCTGATGACTATATAATTACAAACCATATGGTGTGATCATCTGTTTCATCAATCATCTGTTTTATTTATTCATTTTCATCTAGGTTAATGCTAAGAAAATGTACAACTTGTGTGGTTGTGTGCTGATATTTCAGTGTTATGTGTATATACATTGGTCACATCAGTAGCACAACTTCTCATATTGTTATTAACGATTAACCAGTCAGTTAGTACAATTTGTTAAAAAATCGGAATGTTTTACTAGATAAGAATATGCTCTACTTCATAATAAATGTACTTTCTAAAGTTCTTAATTTAAAACAACAACAAAGGGGCACAAATGCACAGGGAAACAAAAAGATGGAACAATAGTGCAACAGGACTGAACACTTGATATATAAATGTGTGTCGTATTGCACTCATAAATAGACCATGAAAGCAAGCTCCCTTGAAAAAAACACACCCTTTAAGTGCTAGGAGGGTGGACAGTGAAAATCATTGTCCACCCCTCTGGCACAAAAAGAGTGAGCTGTAGGGAATAAACACAGTGTCCAGTGACATCTTGGATCCCCAGCTTGGATCCCCAGCTTCCATCCCAGTGGTGCCCACTCATAAAAAGAAAAATGAATATCTTAATCCACCTATCTTCTAAAAATCCGATCCATCAAAAAAAAAAAAACATGCAGCCCATCTCTTACATGTCTGTTCTCAGTGAAGAGCTGGGATTTCAAAAGTCAGTAGTAGGCATCTGATTGGATGACTCTGTCTGACAATCAGAAGCCTCCCTGTCCCAGTCCTACTATTGGCGGGATTGTTTTAAATTTTTTTTTCTTTTTGCTTGTGCAGATTTTCAAAAGATAACTGGATTCTTTTTTTTATGGATGGTCCCTTTCCCTGGGCCGGAAGTTAAGGGTCCAGGGGGTCGCTGATTGTTGCTAGGCACAGGTATAAACATACAGTGCACCCTTTTTGTGCCAGGGGGTGATCAGTGAAACTTACTGCCCTCACCCTCATGACACTCAAAGGAAGTTCACAGGTTGTGAGGCAATTTTTTTTATCATCCTCCATTTAGTGGTGTAGTTAGGGATTATATTTCATTAATTAAATGTATTTCTTGTGCCAGGGGCATTTGGCCAGCCCTCGGCACATGCAGGAATGGGGGGCTATTAATTATATTTGATCTGGGGCACCGGTCCCAAGCCCCCAAGGGCACTGAATTATTTTAATTGGGGCTTGGGCTCTGTTAATTTACCACTAATGCAGGGGCCACTGAATCTACATAAATATTTCATTTGTTTTTGCATAAATGGAAAGGTTGCTTCAGTCTACAAGCAATGTAAATTGTTTCCTATTTACTGAAGAAGATCTTCTATGCCCCCATTTTTTCAGCAAGAAGGTCCTTGAGGGGGAAAACTTTATTTTAAAAGAATAAAGACATGACAGAGGCTGTAAAAGAGAATTGTTGCTCTATGAGAGAGAAATATAATACTCTAACAGGAACTACAGCACTGAGAGTTTGGTTAAAAAGGAATAATTGGAATAGTGTACTACAGTAAGAGATTGGAATGTGACATTTTATGAGCATGCCAATAAGGTTCACAACTGTACCGTGCAAACTGATTTCCGGAAATTCAGCAGTGCAACAGTAATTTTTTCATAGTACAAAAGACATTTAATTTTCTGCTTTTTTATTCTGCACAGCTCTTGTATGCATCAAACTGAAATCTAAGTAGATCCACCTTTTCGTAAAAAAAAAACAAAACACTGGTTTTGCTATTGCCTCCATAGCTTTAGCATCGGTAACAAGACATTTTTTTTTACTGGCCTGTGGATAAAATACCAGCTGGGTGGCAATCCTAGTTAACAGCCTGGTCATCAATGTCTCAGACGATTGGCTGAAGGCACATATTGTATAATGCACATTCCCTATCATCATTATATGGCACAAGTTGTAAGAAATAGCCTTCAGTTTATGGACTCTGTAGCAATAATGTGATAGAAAATCTTTCATCTGTACACTAAACATCTTTTTTTATATAACTACATTAACTACACACAAACAATGTGCAGGTAAAACATGGTAAGAATGTAAACATTATGTCTAGCTCCACTGTTTTAGTAAAAAGGGAATTCATTTTAAGTAAATGGTAATAGGATTATCATCTCACCGATTTAATGGGACATGGACAGATGCTTGACAAGCCAATTAATGGATCTGGCACCAATCCAATGTAAGTCCACAAAGAAATAGGGCTCATCACACCGAGGGACCTCCAAATAGGAAATATTTATTAAATGTTCAGTTGTGACAAATCCATATTAAGTTTTCAAGTGTCATGTGCTTCCTCATGGCGCTTTCTATTTTCGATATGTTACAATTGAACTTTTAATATGTATTTCAGGATCGGAGGATCCCAAATGTTGAGCCTACTTATTTCATTCTGCTAGCTTTGTAGTCTATGTTGTTTAACCTTGCTTCATGGAAGTAAATCTCTGAAGTACAGACAACTTTGTCATTCTGCTCTTTAGTAAACGGGATGTCAACTATTTCCTGTTAGGTAAGAAAATAGCAAAACGGCCTTAGTGTCAAAGGGGAAACTGTTCCCAAGAATGTTATAATTGTAATGATTGAGGTCACTAAGGGAGGTCATTTGTAAATACAGACTCCAGTGTAATATAGCCTCTTGGGATACAGACCTTACAACCCATGGTGCAAGGGCAGATTAACAACAGGTGCGAGTCTGGTGCAATACAGTTACAAGGAACTAACTCTAATATTTACAAATTAATTATATCTATGTCTTAAAATAATAAAGGTAACATGGTATGCATGTATGGGTTTGATTACATTAACTGAGATATAATCTGCTGTAATGTCAAGAAAGTAACCACCGATAATGAAGTAACAAATGTAGCCTGGTAGTTCAGCAATAGCAGGTTTTAAGCTCAATAACTCAAAACCTGCAACTGTGTCAAAAATGTAAATGAATTACTATGCAGCTCTCTTACAGCAAAAGAAAGCACATGGTAGCTCATTGGTTTACGTGCTGAGGAATGACTTTCTCCGTATTACAAATGGGAAAATCATAAGCACATAGTGACTGGCTGAGACCACCTAGCCAAGACCATCACTATGTACAAGATGGCTGTCACAATTTCACACTGACTTATTGGATTTTGTTTATTTCTTACTAAAACATGGAGCTTTTGTTCTGTGAATAGCATCTCTGCTCCAGATTCTCAGCCTGATATTATATCTGTTCAGGGCTTAGTACCATCCTTTGCTACCAGTATTGCTTGTGATCTGTACTGTTTCTTCTAAAATTGTAAATTATGTTATCCTAACCCTGCCTCCTGGGATTCTGTATAAGGTAATCTTTGTTACAATCTTTAATTTTTGTATTCAGCTCTCGGGCTGTGTAATACTTACCAGGGACCGATTATTGTATTGATGACCTTCCTATATACCATCCTATTTGCTCGCTCCTTAAAGGGGGGAATAATGTCACAATTGCACCCTGGCTTCTGTTTATTATTTGCTGCCACTAAGGGCCTCTGATCTGTGTGTAGAGTCTACAACTTGCACCTGACTTCATTAGCACCCAATTATGTGCAGCACTGTCTTTAAAAAACACGTTACTGCTGCAAGTGTGGCCTTTGCATTTGCTCTGTTGATTGTGTTTGGCGTCTTGTTTATTTGAGTTTGCATTGTGCCTTTCAATCTTTTTTGCTGGTAATCCTTAGACCTAGGAGTTTTAGCCTGGTGGCTCAACCTACCAGGGAAGGTGTCCTAGTGTCCCCTCCAGTCCAGTCATTGCTCTCCTGCCACTCCAGCCAGCGCTCACCTGCTATTCCTGCCTGATCTACCAGTCTTGTCTGAGTATACCTACCTGCCCCAGTATGCATCATGGGGTGCAAGCTGATACCACGTTCCTCCTTGCACTGAGGCACTTGCCTGATCCTGGGTTGGGATAATGGGTCTCTAAAACCATCTTCAATAGAATTGATGACTTTCCAACTTAAAAAAAAACAAAAAACTATCTGATCACTCCCCCGGGTGTACACAAAATCATGTTCTTGTGCATTTGGCCATAGCACTACTACACTATGCAACACCCTGTCCCATTCAATCAGAGATGTTTAATCACTACACACTTTAAAAAAAATCTTAAAACTAACATCATTAATCATGGATTCTTTCAGTACATCTAACTGATGGGAACTCACAATTTAACTTGCATGAATATTTTTATAAAGCACTTTTAGTTTCACAGGGAGAAAATCACTACGAAGGACATCCATCCATTATTATTAACTAAAGATGAATTTACAAAATAGTTTGCTGTAAATGGGGATAAGGAAAAACAATAACTATGGATGTTATACATAGAGGAAATGGTCACTTTTCTATTTGTGGATATGCATCAGACAGCTGACTGAACCCACTGTCTTGTGCTAACCTAAGGAAGTCACACTGAAACACACCCTTCCTAATCTGCATACTCAGCTTCTGGAGCGGACTATTCTCAGTTTGATACCAAGTTTCCGGTCGCCAGAACTATCACCTGAAGTGATAAGAAGAAGTCTGATATGAGATTACTGATGCTACCAAAGTGCAGTCCGGCATATCTGAAATGAGCCAATGTTAGGCAAAGTTTTAAAAGTATAGAAATCATGAAAAATAATCTACTGGTTTCCACGGTTATTGTCCCATTTTCAGAACTTTGCCCTGGAGTTGCTTTTTATATACAACTCATATAGTGCCTGTCTTTGGACAGTGCTCCTAGACTGCTCTATGCAATGCAGCTCTTTGTTACTTGAAAGGTTAGCAAAGACGTGATGTTATAAACAAGAGACTTAAAATATGTTGATATGAGTTTATTAGTTTAAATATCTTAATTCTGAAAGTTTTCTGTTGGCATAAATAATAATATTAAATAAGATGAACTGAATAATTTCCACCCATGTATGTTCTGTGAAGACCTTCACATGTAGTACTAGCAGGAAAAGATATGACAGTGCCGTTTCAGGAATTTGTCCACTAGATATTATCAAACATTTTTCCAATGTACGTTCATAGTTTAAGCGTTTTAAATGGCATTGTTTGCAGAGATAATGGACAGCATGTGATTGAGGATGTAAAAGAGAAATACAAGTACATGAATACATAGAACATGTATGGAATCAGCGTTGTGAGTAGAGCCAATTACATTTCTTCTCTTTTGAATGATTTAGGTTTTATATCTTACCTATAAGTGAATATTTCTTACCTGGGAACACTTGGTGGAGCACGGGATGGCCTTGATGGTATCTGTGGTGGCATCATAAATGGATCATTATTGCTGGGAAAAGGCGGTAAGGGTCCTGGCCGATTAGGTACTGGAGGAGCCCCAAGCGGTGTGCCTGGCGGTGGGACACCAGGAGCAGGGCCACGACCTGCGGGTGGTCTTGTTGGGGTAGCCTGTTGACCAGGTCTTTTCTGGTTAGTTGGGCTTGCAGGAGGAGACCTGTAGAATAAGTTAGTCAAAGTCACAACAGCTTTAAAAATCCTTTCACCATTGAAATTAAATAACTCACTAAGTCTTAATCATACAAAATATTTAATGCAATCACTGTCAGACAATATCCTTTTTGCTTGTGTTAATGGCAATTTTTCCTTTTCTATGTCGTAATTTAAAACAAAACAATTTTTTCCACATTGGTCACCAGGTAGATCCTTACTAATCATAAGGGGTCTTGGTCTCCAATAATTTGATTAACTGGTCTATATTTCATGGCACTATCCTGAGCTGTGAGAACAATCCACAGCTAATCCATAGCAAAATAGTACTTTAGTGAGAATGTTATGTTCTATATGAAGCATAAAACATAATCAAGTATTAATCTTGACACTTACAAGAACATGCACAGGAGTGCTTCTGCTTACTGTTTAGTCTTTCTATATTTCAACTTGCTCTTTTTTGTTAATATGCTCTTACTTACAGATCAAGACATTTCACATACTCCAGGTTTATATAACCACATTACAATTACTATACAAGGGCTTTTTAGCTTTGGAGCAATACCTCAAAACTCATCCTTTAATACGTAAACGCTCAAAGTCTATCAAATGGACAAGCCAAATATAAGGATTTTTGGGATCACCTACTAAAACCACAGAGAGATCAATCACACAGTGCATTAGTCATTTTGACAGATCCATCTAACGCATGCTGATGACATATTCAACGGTCTTCCACTGAAACGATTTCACTATTTGGATGTTCTGAAGACTGAATTTGAGAATGTAATGTTTCCCCCAACATGTTTTAACACTTTAAATGTCTTTGGGAATGCAACGCACTGTGGTGCAAAGATTTCAATACCTTTTCCACATTCAAATACTTCAATGAGTTAACCCTAATTCATATTTTATCTACTAATAACAACTTGTACCAGATTCATAACTTTCTTAGCTATGCCCTGGTAATATATCAAATGTAATCTGAGGTCAAACTAGTATCACAAAAAACCTCCTACATCTGGTACTCTTTGCAAGACTGAAGTGAGTGGTTGTACGGATGTCTTTAGTTCATGAGCAGCATCCATGGTACAAGACTACCGATCATAATTTTGCCCACAGTTTTTTGCATTTTTGTGTGCTCCATTAAACTTCTTGTGGTAAATGCCATTTTTATTTACTACAGTCAAGGAGGGCAGCAGATACAAACAGTTACAAACCTCCAAACGAGTTATATATTCCATGATGAAGGTTACCTGCGTAACTGCATCCAGGAATCATCCACCGGAGGAGGTAAAGGGGTTGAGATGGTGGATGTGCTGACATCCCCAATGATTTGAAGTGCTTCTTTCAGCGCATAATACATCTTCAGGAGTTCATCTCGTTTCTGAGCTTGCTCAGCCGACTCCTCCATTAAAGTATTTTGGTCCTCGGAGGAGTACAGGTGAGCAAGGAGCTCTGAATTGATAAATTCCTTCACCTGAAATGTACAACAAAGAACTGATCACATTAAGTAGTATTTATAGTTTTATTGTTTCACATGACTTAATTCAATACATACAACATTTTCTAGATGAGTTTTTTGAATGAAAACGTACTTTCTGTACAAGTAATCCACACATTTTCCCTGCAAGTACTGGGGTATGTAAAGATATCTATTAAGATATATTTAATTTCTGATTATGTTAACAACAAAAACATAAAAACATGATGATCACATATTTACTGTTTCACATATGAAGCACAAGTAAATATATACAGAATTTGATGTTTTGCTCCAAACCCAAATTGGTAAAAAAGTAAAATAAAATGTTTTCTTTCTTCCGAAAGTTGAATTTGTTTCCCTGAAATACATACACTTTTCCCACAATAGCAAGATGGACACATGGTTACAATGTATTAATTTTTCATTCTTTTTCTCAAATACTATACATACATGTTATTTAAACTTTCACACTAAGAGTAAGTAAATTTTGTTGCTTTACTAGCCATGAAATAGTATACTTCCCCTTATCTAAACTCAGAAACCTAAATCTAGTGCTAATTCTTTTTATGATCTCAGCAGATCAGGGTTAGCTGGCTATATATTTGTCCACAGAGACTTGGACTGATTTTGATTGGCTAATTCTATCACATGACATGCCTCTAATGTTCGGAATCTCATACAGAATATTGCATGGCAAAGGTTACATTGTTTGGTTTAATATCCCCACAGGTTTTCTATTGAACAAGTATACCAAATTAGTATATCAATTCTATGGGTGCTTGATGCGCACACAGACACATTTATAATGTGGAATTTCTTTCAAGTAAAGTATCAGCATTTGATATCTTCTCTGCTGGAGGTATAACGCATGTGAAGGGTTAAATTCTATAAGGATATTAGCTAACAGGGTGTCCTGGGTACTCTAAAGCAGATTGTGTGTGTTGGAAAGTTATGTTTTATTAGAATATCCTTTCAAAGCCCTCTTGTGAGACTTCCCATGGCTGAGATTTCTCTATCTTAATCTGCAAAAGGAAGTATTTGATAAGATGCAGCCAGTCTCCCTGGCCATCTTGTGGGAGCTGCTAAGGCCCCTGGGAGCAAAGACAGGAAGTTCAAGGGCTTTTCTGAGCTTTAACATTGCCATGGAAACCACTTCCTGTGGATCAGTCTGAATCTGGGTCTGTTGTGCAAAGGGAAACACTGAGGAGAGACATTAGGTCAACATCAATTATGTGGCAATGAAATGTAAAAAAAAACAACAACAAAAGAAAGAAAATGGCAGTATCAGCATCGTCCAAAACGTTCATGTCCAAAAGAAAGGGAAAGGCTTGAGTAGCAAATTTGCTTAAAGTAAATAAACAAATACCAAGCGTAATGATGAGTCAATCCCTTAATGAAAAATTACCTGCCTGGCATTCATGTGGTGCAATGAGCTTAGAAAGCAATTAGTGTGTATTTCTAAGCTCAGTTGGTGTTGCTGCAATGCCTCAGTATCAAGGCAATCAGCAACACTGAAACCTGACCCCACAGCGCAAATTTTATCGCTCTCCAGAGTGATCACATTGAACATATTGAAAGACAGATTGTCATTCCAATATGGCGCTACCCTGCTGTGGGCGAGAACTTTGGAAGTGTTGAGTGATCACTTCCGTCATTCAGGGGGTGTTGCTAGACTGCCTCTAGAGGCAAATATTTACACTAGTAAAATGATTTCATACAGCAATGGTGTAAGGGGGCTTTTGCAAACATTGATGTCCAACCAGCAACCCAGGTGGTCCCATAAGGGTTTTTCACTGGCACTTACAATGGTTAAAAAACATCAGTTCTGTTGTAATACCTCATGAAATTAAAAATGTATGGCCTACCAACCTAACTTTCTGCAGCCCACTATACGAAAAAGTTGGATAACACTGTTCTAAGGGGACATTATTGTACAGCACATTGCAAACTTATTTTAAAGCTGAGCCTTTCGACTTCTACATTTCAGACCAATTAATTTAATAAATCTATATTATAAGTAAGTGAGTTAAAGGTAAGTTTTGGTGAACATTTAATCTCCCAACTTAACTATGAACTGTGCAGGAATATAGGGTTCCTCCTACAAGAAGAACAGAGTTGGGCCTGTGTAATGTATTCTTAAATAGTGATATTTGAAAATGTAACTCTACATCATCCATGGCCAGTTCAACACCTCTAGCAGGAGAAGCTCTGCAATTTTGTCATATCATGACAAAAAATATCATGAATTATTTTATTGAAATAAAAGCATTGTATAATGCAAATTACTCACATTATTGATCATCAGATGCATTAATGTCTTCGGGATCAGATCTCTGATGCATTTGTTAATAATTGTCATATATGAGTCCACCAAGTTCCGAATTGTTTCCACCTGCCTTTCCAACTGGGGATCCATTGAAAAGTTATTATTTTGGGATTCTTCTTCTGCATCTGCCTGAAAAGGTGAAATTATAGTCAAATATTAAACAAATATATGTCATAAAATGCCAGTATTATATTACATGTCATTTTGTAAAAATGTCAAAATTTGGCACTTAAAAATTTCAAAATTTGCCACTTAGGGGGGGAAATTCCTTCTTTACTCCAAAAGGCAATCAGATTTCTCCTTGGATCAAGAAGTTCTATTATGAATTCTTATTCTGTTATTATTAGCACTGTATGTCCTGCTTTTCTAAAATAACATCCAGACCCATTTAATAAATGCTTATTTTCTATTAGGCAGTGAGTTCCATATCTTTATTTTCCTTACTGTAAAGAATCCAGTAAAGGTGTAAGTTTTATTTTGCCAAAAAATGTCTTCAACTGACCGTGGTAGTCCAGGCCTAAAATGCCACCATATTTTCAATGCATGTTTCATGGGCTCCAATTCACTAGTAGATGGGCTGTCATCGGTGCCTCAAGTGATTACTCCATATCTCCACAAAGCATGCAAAATGACAATATCCAGACAAGTATTACCCTATTTGCTTCAATATAAGACAAGGTTTTTTTCAGAGCAAATGCTCTGAAAAATGCCCCTCGTCTTATATTCGAGGTTCGTCTTATAATCAGATCTCAAACTGAGGTCTGACTATAAGACTGGGATCCAGGTACCCCACCCTCGCAAGCAGCTGGTGGATCTCTGTACGATGACATCCTCCGCTGCTGCCCGGCACTTCCACTGGGACTTCTTTGACGATTGCTGGGAGGTCATGTCATAGAAGCCGGAAGTGTCGGGCAGCACCGGAGACATCCACCAGCTCCCCCACTAGCCACCAGGGATATTTGAAGAAGGAGGGGGGAATTGGCAAAGTCTAGGGGCAGCAGGGGGGCATTAACAAAGCCCGTGGGATTGGCAACATTTGGGTGAAGCAGGGGAGGCATTGGCAAAGTCTGGGGGCAGCAGGGGCAGCACTGGCAAAGTCTGGAGGCTGTATTATTTAAGTCTTGGGGCACATGGTTGTCTGGGGGCAGATGACTGTGTGGGGGGGATCCATTGGATAAGTCCGGGGGCAGATTGGCAAATAAAAACAAGAGATGCTATTTTTTTCTATCACAATTTTTATTAAATATGAAAAAACAGTTTACATGTGAATATTTACAAGACACACTTTTTTCTATAGAGTAGTCTTATATTCAGACTTTTTCTTATTTTCCTAAAAGAATATTCAAAATTTGGGGGATCGTCTTATAATCAGGGTCATCTTACATTCGAGCAAATACGGTTGTAAAAAAAGATTTTCTTCAAAGTTTTATTGTCGGTACATAGACCATTAAAACCAATCAACAATACAGGTACACACAGGTTTCCACTAGCGGGCAAGAAAGAATCGAAGGATCATAATGGATAATAGCCGAGTGTGGGCACACGCTTGCCGCTCTTCACATGATTGTGCTTCCTCAAAAGCTGCCACGAGGAAAAACTTCGCAAAATAGAACATGTTCAGCTGAGTATAAAAATGTTTAATAGCTTCTTCTATTAATTGATATAGCATTTAGCTCATGTATATCCTTAAAGAGAATAAGAAAACAAATGCATATTGTATATGTGTTTTGTACCTACACATAAATATGAAAAAAATAATTTATGCGTGCAACAGGTGGCACAGCAACAGGAAAACATTGCTCAACAGATATAAATATAAATATAGGAGCACAGTCTATTTATATATCGTATTTGCTTGAATAAAACACAACCCTGATTATAGGACGACTCCTCAAACTTTGGAAACTGTTTTTTCATATTTAATAAAAATTGTGATAGGCAAAAAAAAATGCATTTCTTGTTTTTATTTGCCAATCTACCCCCCCAGACTTCAGCAATGGATCCCCCCACACAGTCATCTGTCCCCAGACTTTACAAATGCTGTCGCCCAGACAATACTCCTCTCCCTCCCGGACTTGATCCCAGTCTCCCTGGTGGCTAGTGGGGGCAGCAGGTGAATATCTGCACGATGCGTGCAGACATCCTCTGATGCTGCCCGACACTTACTTCTTCTATGACGAAATTTGACATACCGGCTTCCGCCATAGTAGTCCCGGCGGAAGTGCCAGGCAGCAGCAGAGTATGTCAGCACTCATGCATGCATGCGCAGACATCCACCGGCTGCTTGCGAGGGGGATCCAAGTCCCTTGCTCTTGCATTTGCTCTGAAAACAAACCTTGTCTTATATTCGAGCAAATACGGCATATCATTTTCTTTTAATTGTGCATAACATCTGTTATGGTAGCACAATTTATAGTTTGCATCTTTGAGCATTAGTAACATAAGTATATAGACACTTATTTTTTTATTTTAACAAGTTGGGAAGTAGGGAAAGGAAAGGTGGGGAGGTCAGATTTGGAGAACTAGGCTATATTTATGGTTCAAGTCTGTCTGTGGGATCTGAGTTGTCTGGCTGGTCAGTAGGTCAGTCATTCCTACATGCTCTGTTAATATGGGGTTGGAGTTGGTCGAAATGTAACAGGTCCGGCTTCCACAGGTTCCATGTTTTGTCCCAATTATATAGTCTGTGCTTGTGGATTGCAGTCATTCTTTCGTATTCTGCATTGCTATTGGTGGTCTTTATCGCATTCTGTACTGAAGGGGCAACTGGGCTTTTCCAAGCTCTTGCTATTTCTGCATGACTGGCAAGTAGTATATGTTTGAGCAGAGTCTATATTTAAAGATTTCAAGTAATGAATTCAACTTTATATAAACAACACAAATTATGAGAATAAGATCAGCAGCATTATAGTTAGATTATGTTTGTTTATTAAATAAATTCATTGAAACCACCCAGCGAACGTATTCCTCCCCTGCCTATCAGGGCCTCTCCACCAACAAAATAGAGTGGAAGCACTACCAACACAAATCTTTATTACACTGCAAAGATCAGCTACTAGAGACCCCTTATTCTCTCACTGGTCAGTGGAAAGCTAAGGGAGAACCATCTCTACAGGAGGTACAGCACCCACTCAGATTGGTACCCTAAGGCAACCACATGGTTTGCCTTAAAGCATGGCTGACTTACTTTAAGTGTTTCCTTTCACAACTGGCATGTAGAGCCTATATGCAAGTGCAAAGCTGCTTAAAATGTGTATCTCACGTAGTGAGGATATTTTTTTCTGGCTCTACCACAGGCTAGCCCTTTGTTTGAGAGCAATATTGTTTCAATTAAACTTCAACCACTTAGCCAAAATAAAGCAAATAGATGGAGTGCCAGAAACACTGAACAGGATTACTCTGGCACTGAAAGAGTTCCCCTATTTAAAATGGTTTCAGAAACTTTATGTGCATCCCCCCAATCCCATTGTCTCTAAACAAACCTGAATTTATCCATTTCATCCGAATGAGGAAAAGATACAGTAGAAATAGCAGTTGACCTTTTGTTTCATGTGGGCACAATTTGACTGTTGTTTTATAAAAATAATAGCAAGGAAAGTTACCGTAATATAAAAAGTGAAAACCAAAACTCGTTTATATAGTATGATTAAGTACTGAATATGTATATTCCCCACAACTCCTCTTTTTTTGCAGACTCCTTGCTCCCTTGGGTCAGCCCTCAGAATTAGACTGGAATGCTTTTTCTCTCCAGCCCTTGGCTCGTACTCCCCCCTCCATCACTTATATCCTGTATGTGCTTTTGGAGATTTCTTTGTTTAAATTACAGGGCTGCAACAGGAGACTTTTGCTGGCTAAGCAGGGCAGCGACACATGTTTAACATTATCCTCATCAAGAGAAAGCTTAAATAAAAATAACCAGTGCTCTCTGATCCTGAAGAAGTGTGTTGGGAGAGTGCTATTAAAACAAAGGAATTTATAGTGTTAACAGTATAAAATTGTTCAACCTTTTTGTGCCGTAGGTGGAATGGATTGGGGGTTTAGTTGAGGGTCTGCTCTATAAAGGGAGAATTGTAGGGAACTGAGAGAGGAATTTCAAACTTAAGGCCAAAGTAGATGAGTTGGAAAAATTCTCCCTTTCAGCTGCATTGAAGAATTTTTCCAACTCGGCTACTTTGGCCTAAAGTTTAACATTCCCACCTCAATTCCCTGCCATTCTCTATTTATTGAGTAGAACCTTTGGTGTTATTTCCAGTAATAAAACATCACAATTGTGCAAGGGCAAAATATTTGCTGAAAAAGGTTTTACAAAAATGACACACACAAAAATAAAATGATCCATTTAAGGAGTAACAAGAATAAGGACATTATATGGATTTAAATAGGATTGTATTCAGTCTGCAAAAAAACAAATACTAACTTGTTTACATTCTGTTGACCAGACAAGATGCTCGGTAAACACTGACAAAGGGAAGGGGAGCATATCATGAATTAACATACTTAGCACTAAACTAAGATTAGGCGACATATATTAGCCTGAATATTAATCATTTCCCTCTCTCTGCTTAAGGTACTGATCAGATAACCTTTGCAAGATCGATCTAAAAGCCATGGCAATTATAAAGCCCCACAGGTTTACGTTAAGTAAAATAAATACATGTGCTATTAACCAACAACTGTTGACAAGAAATGTACTTATGTTTAATTGCAAGATTGCATCAAGTAATAAATGTTTTAAATGGAACACATGGCAACCTGCTCCCCAACAGGGCTATAAAGAGCAAAGCAAGCTCAATAGGGTATTTTATTTGTATTTTTTCTTTAATCAAAGCGATTATACTTAAAATGTCTACACTTGATGCAGTCTTTCAATTAGACAGAAGTAATTGTTTTGCTACTGCTTTCCTCTAAGATACTAATACATGAAACCATGACTAATTTACAAAAAAGGAAGCCCAGATAACTATATAAAAACAAAAGCTGCCTGCGAGGTCTGAGAAAACATGAATGGATTGTCTTGGCTAAAAAAAACCTCTCTTGCTTCTATGTAAAAGATACATGTTGTTGCGCACTGATGTACTTACTCCTAATGGCTTTCATCCAAAACCATTTAAAGGAACATTGTGAGGCATTTATTGTACACTAGTCCGTGCACTGACTTTATTTGTTCTATCACCATCACACATGAGATTTTTATCCCTTTTATTTTCAATGTACAGATGTGTCAGAATCTGCAAAATTCAGCGTATAGGAGGACCCTGCATACTGAAAGGGTGTAAAACAAACAATGTAACTATTTCAGGACTATTTGTTTTGGCGTATTACCATGTGGTCAAAAAGTATGATGATGCAAAGTTTACTTACTCCTCTGCTTATATAGCAGTGTCCTGAATGGCTATCATTGAGTCTGGTAATTTGGGTTACAGCAAGAATAAAAAAAAAATCAGTCTATCCACATATTGCAATTGACAAAAGAGAGCTTTTGTCATAAGTGAGAATTGGTTACAGTAGAAGGCTTGTTTATTTGTCATTTTCCAGTGCATTTCTAGTGCAAGCAGTAAAATTAATACATATCTGGAAAGTTTCCTATGACCAATGTGGGTGCCTCTTTGCTGTCTAGTAATGCCCAATCACCACCTATCCATCTACTATCCCCCCATTACATGCTAAATCACTGCCCATGTTAAATATGCACATAAACAGGACAGCTGGAGAATATTATAACCATTTTAAACACTGAGAAATATACCGTAGTCTTAACCCACAGGATAAGATGCATGTAATTCAGTGGGGTGTATGACAGTACTGTAAATCTGCATGATTTCTCATCACCAGGGACCTTGTTGCATTCAGTAAAAGTCTATTGCAAGCTACTGTGTGCAGTAAGAATTCCCAACTACTGGGTTTCTGTTGATTTCCTTCAAGGTTTAGTTGAAGGCTCAAGGTTTATGTTATTTGTCATAACATAAAATTTGCACATGTCCGGTAAAATATTGTGCAACATGCGCACATCCACCTACAGCCTGATTACTACAGTAGTTATAATAATAAAGTGCAAAGATTTAACACAAATCAAGCTACACAGCCAATCAGAAAGAAGTACATTTCATGATGGAAAGTATGATATTTTAAGCACAGTTAAAAACTAATTGGATTGCAAAATCAAGATTATTTGTTTATGATTGCTAAGCAACACAAACTTTTAAGGACTAGGTGCAAGGTGAGCAGGGATAGTGTGCAATTTGCAAATGATGCCTATAATATTCATGCAATGGGATTACAGTTATAAAGAACAATATACTCTACAAGTCTCCAAGGGCTTTAAACTGGCAATTCGTAAGTGTCATAACCGTTAATGAATGTTACGGATACATGTGCATAACCATAATTAACAGAATCACACATATCTGTATGATTTCAGCCCTACATCTTTTTGTGATAACTTTTAACTTCTCTACCAGGATTGTATCATATAATGCCAAGGAATACAGCAATGCATCATTTTCACTCACGAAAGCCACTGGAGGATTGAATGAGGCCTGTTGCTTCAGGCAATGAAGGCCACACAATGTGAAAATGTATGTTCCAGAACTAGCATACTTTATTATAACCTTTACTAAATCACTCATATTTCTGACATATCCCTGAAAAAAAATGTTTGGTGTGATTTTGCACAAAACGTGGTCCCCAGATTGTGGTCACCTGATGTAAACCAGGGACCAGAAAAATAAACAAGTTTGTATACAAAGGTTATTTTTAAGATAGCTAAAAAATTAACTAACAAACTTTACTAAAAATGTTGGCCAAATAAATTAACCAATTGGTGCAATATTTATATGTTTAATCATATCAAATAAATTATTGCTCATCTAATTTCAACTTTATTCTTGCATAAGGATTTATTTATCATGGTTCCCTATCCTATGTAATATCATACTGCATCCAATTAAACTTTCTTTTAGTTTAGAACAACATTGACCTTGCCAAATGAACTTATACATTTTCAAACATTTAATGTTGCATTATGCAGGGCCAATTGAGCTACCAGGAGAAACTCGCCAGGTTTGACCTTTTAATCCATATTTAAGTTTGTGAGATGAAATGTTCATCACATCACAGCTAGTGACAGTCTAGTTTCCAAACTCACTTTGGTGCAAGATTAAGATTACTGGTTGTATAGTGCACGGGATTTTTTTAGTGTTATTTGATGCAGGCATTCTGCATAAATCACATTTTTAATATTTGACTCAACCCTCCCTAGTGATTACTCTGCATGTTTACTGCAGGTGCGGCAGCACTGATTATATAGACACTATGCATAAAAAGTTTTGTTTCATTTAGTCCCTTTCACAGCTCCTGGAATAGAATACATTGTGAGGACTGTAATAGACTTCCTCTTGTATACAGTAGGATCTTGTAACAGGGCAAAACATTTGCAACACAGTCTGATGACATCACTAGAGAGACAGGAAATTCCATTAATTTGCATGAAATTATTCTCATTGCTTCCTGCAGCAAAAAATAAAATAAGGAAATTACTTTTATTCAGCTAGTGTGGGCAGTCCTGCTGTAATTTCCCAATTTCATCTAGCTGTAAGTGCTTTACATTTTAAGCAATGCAAAATGTAAAACATGTAGCAGTCCCTTTAACTCACCTGCTCCTCACTTTTAGTAAATAGTTTCCAAAAATCAGATAAACAGCTATTTATTATTAGCTAGTTTTCATTTTCAGTTCATTTTTTTTTTTTAAAGGGTGTGGAGTCACATGTATAACACATGTAGTCTCAAAGATTAAAGAAATCTTAATTCTTCTTGGAATTTGATGTTTTGTTTATAAATGTGGACATTCTTGATGTTGGGCTCCAGCTAGTGGAGTGTCAGGGAAGGAACCCAAGATGTAGGTGTAGACTTATGTTAGAAGGAAAGTCCACAATACAGGCAGTGTTCAGAAATGGCAGGCGGCTGACAAAGGGTGGTACAATGTATTTGGGCATGAGCCCCGCCCCCTCCGCAGGCCCGTCACTGTACCCAAGGTGGTAGCTCTGCCCCCACGTGGATGCGTGGGGACCAGAGTCACGGACCCCCTGGACTGCAAAGGAGACCCGCTGGAGCTGGGGGAAGACTTGGCCACCTCATCACACCTTCCCCGTCGGGATAGCGTGGAGAAAGCGGAGGTGAGTGCCTGAGACTTTAATATGTCCCTCTGGTTAATGACACGTGTTCAAATTGGTATTTGTTCATGAAAGTTAAAAAAGGAAACATAGAGAAGCAGAATCAATATAATTAATTTATAAAGTCATGGAACCAGAAAATAAATCTTTTAATCTATTTTTATCATACCTTTTACAATCTTTTCATGTTACAATTTTTATGGTACTTTATATTTATAGAATTGATTTCAAAGGTATGACTGCCTACTGAATGGAATTTTTGTTAGAAGAATCCAATATTTTACCTTAGTGGCTTGGTGCTACCATATCATTTCTTTACCTCGATTAGCTGTAGTATGTTACTTGCTCCCATAAACAAACACTAAAAATATAACAAGCATATTATCGATAATATGCATTTGCTGCATTTAATATTTCTTTGTATATTTTTTGCTTTTAATGTTATGCAAAAGATAAAAGACAATAGCAATCCGTCACAAACACATTATCATACCTCCTAATGGCCAAAGAGGGACACTTTTGTTTTCAGGGTGGAGTGGCTGATGGCGTGGCTATGGCAGGACATCTGTAGGTGACTAAATGGTCAATTTGGAGCTATTTATGTCATTTGATAAGTCTTTTAGAAATAGAATAATGCATTTTATTTACAAAAGGTAATATATAAACATATCTATTGTATTTTAAACACATTATATGGCACATTTTATTGCTTTAGAACTCGGTGAGGGAAACAGAAGAGAAAATAGAGAGATATGGGGCCTCAAATTTCAATCCAAGGCCATATTTGTAAATATCCATGTTTGACATAAATATTTGCCACAAGTTCCAAATTTGAGAGAATTTGTAGTTTGTAGTATTTGCTACCATTGTAAAAGGGCAAGCTCGTGTCATCAGAGGGGAAAACCATATTCTCGGAAAATTTGGAACCCAGGTAGTCTTAGATCATTCATTTGGAGACCATTTGACATCTCATAAGACTTCCCAATGTTTGGTGTAAGAAATGAAGTGTGAATAGGTTACTTAATGTTGCACGGCAAACTAACAACTAATGATTAAGAAGTGATATTTGGGTGTAGAGGTATCTAGTGGTGTCACTCAGCTCTCAAGAAATACCAGGAACTCTGTGTTAGCTTAACTCATTCGTTATCAATCCCATGCATGCACGGGCTCAGAATGCAATACATTGATAAAAATGAAGGGGGATCATGTCATATGGTCGCCGATCATGTCATTTTCACAGCGACTGGCAGCAATGCAGTTTCCCTGCTAGCTGTACTCATTACTGTCACGCCCCCCCCCAACACGATGGGTGAAGGGTGTTCCAGGATGCCTTTGAACTGAGGCAGACAGGTAATACCCCCAAAAAAGGCTGAAATTGCTTGCACTTGCTGTCCTGGCAATTGGATAGAGGATTTGACAAGCTCAAAGACTGAAGTTCATTGATAAGCATCTACGTGGGCCTTACTGAAATCTAGGTAAGAGCATTTTACTGCAACACCACAATCTATTATTTCAGTCACCCAATCAAAAACTCAATAAGACTAATTTGGCATGATCTCGCTGAAGTGAATCAATGTAGTTTCTGATCTTTCAATCCATGAGATTTTAGCTGTTCTATCCTTTAACATAGTTTGCATTAATTTCCCACTACTGATGTAAGACTTACTGGCCTATAGTTGCCCAATTCCTCCCTACTACCTTTCTTGTGAACATTCGCTAATTCACATTTTTATGGGGACTACTCACATTAATAGTGATTGGTTAAATAAATCTGTTAATGGTTTTACTAGTATACCACTAAGTTCAACTTATTTGTCTTGAGCTTAGACAGCTAAAACATCTAAAAAGTAAAACATCTTCTTCTATAGATGCGAGTGGTTGGCATGCTACCATATTGGCCATCAGGTGAACCAAACCCTCATCCTTTTCATGTAAGAGTTCCAGACTAATTCCTGTATTTATGTCTGTGTCTTTGCTATGCTGTTTTAGCCATGTCCTTTGTTTGATCTCTGTTTATGTATGTACCTGTGTACATCTTTAAGTTCTGTGCCATGCCCTTTTTCTTTGCCGTCTGACTCTGCTCTGTATTTATGTTTTTGTCTTAGCCCCTGTGAACTGTATTTTTTATCCTTCTTTTGGTTTCTGCTCTGCCCTGCTTATGTTTGCTACTGTCCTGTTCAAGTCTCCTGTACTCCTGTGTATATTCAGTTCTGTTCTGCCTTAGTTTGTCTTTTGCTAATTCGCTCTGCTTAGTCTACCTGTCCCAGCCTGCATCATCCTGCTTTTCTGCCAAGGTTGTGTTCCGTGCCTAATTCAGGATGTCTGCAAGGAATCTTCAGCTTCAGTTATGGCTACTCTGGATAAAGCATCTGCTACTACAGGGCCCTGGAATGTGGCTGAACAAACCTGGGGCTTCAAGCTTCTGAGGGAGTGCAGTTACCCTGCACCTGTGTCTTCATATCCTGCACCGTGACTCCTGAACTTGGGCACTCAGGGTCCCACCGTCGTTACAATCTCGTAGAATCTTAGTCAACAGCAGCATAGAGGCTGCTAAACCCTTTCTCTGCATTATTGCAATATCTTCACTGATCACTAAGCAACTGCTAAGTCTGAAGACACTGAACTAATTTAAGGCTCTGCAATATACCCTAGGGCAGAGGATGTCTGCTCACACAGCCAAAGCATGTATACCAAGTAATAGGAATCAGGGCAGAATTATCCCCTTAAATTCCTGAGGGGTTTAAGGTTTACATCAGAAATACCTGGCATTCAGTGGTCAAGAGCCCATGTGGCCATGTACAAAGTGAAGTGATGTATTTAGCCTCTGACAAAGGTAAGGCTGAAATTCAACTCCTGTCATGTTAGACTTAATGGACACTATTGGCAGTTACACAAATAATTCAATAAGTTTGAAGAAGTTGAAACTCAAAGGACAACTGTAGTCATGAAAAACTAGCTACTTCTTTTTACTTTAAAAAGAAGTAGCTAGCCACTACTTCTTATCCGGCCTTTATATACTTTGCTATCACACCGTTTACCACCACTTAAGTGACTTTTATTTCGTAACCTAAATGCTGACATGACAGACTACATGAAAGGCAGTATTGTGGCCAGGAGAGAAAAGCTTATATTTGTAAGACTTGCTGACAGGCTAGATAGCAAGGCAATGTATTCCCTCACATTACACTCAGTGGTATAAGAAACAACGTTAATGACTTGTAAATTATTGAAACCACGGAATTCTAACCTGTCAGTAGGAAGCAGTACACTCTTGTTTTACAGTTACTAAAACTGACCACTTCTCCACTGAAGACACAGGTATTGGATCTATGCTAATTGTTGCTGAAAAAAAGTTTTAAAATTTGTAGTCTTGGATCATTTGATTATTTTGTTTTGCATACAAAACAACCAGATTCTAACTCAGACCAAAAAAAATTGGGAAAGCTGTGACTACAGCTCAGTGAAACCACACAGCAAAGGAGGTGTCTCACTGGTTTGCAATTTAAGGCGAAATCTGTTAACTCTCCAGTTAAAATAAATTAAATTCAGAAGAAAGCAATTTGGTATCTGAGTCACAAGAAAGACATTCATTGGATTTTCTCAGAAAGAACACCAGGAAACAAGCTGCAAAATAAGTCCAGGTGTTTTGAATTTTTTATTGTAAGGACAATGAAGGGATGGAATTCACTGCCAAGAGAGGTGATGCTATCAAAGACAATAGATGTCTTCAAAAAGGGTCTGGATATTTTCTTTTTTAGAAAAGAAGAACATACAGGAATCCGCATTAATATTTAGAGTGTGTTGATTCAAGGAGAAATCTGATTTCCTTTTTAACGTCACGAAGGAATTTTCCCCTTAAGAAGCAAAATTTGAAATCACTTAATGCATTTTTTGAACATCAGCAGGAAGAAGGATAAGTAGAAGGGTTGAACTTGATGGACTTAGGTCTTCTTCCAACCTATACTCGGGGTATGTAAATGGTACAGACCTAAAAGCTGAGAAAAGGGATTTTTTTATCCCATTAACCCCTTGGCGACACAGGACGGACTAGGTCCGTCCTGTGTGCCGAGGCGTTAGTGACACAGGACGGACCTAGTCCGTCCTGTGTCAAAACGAGCACTGAAAGCGGAGTTTTTCCGCTTTCAGTGCTCTGATGGTATTGTAACGATGCTTCCGTGTGGAGAGTGATCGAAATGCCGGTTTTAAAGGCACAGAGCCTTTAAAACACGTGCATTAAAAAAGTGAGCATAGGAAGCAAATTTTTCGCTTCCTATGCTCAGAAAGTGTTTCTGATTGCCTCGCAAGTCGAGGCAATCAGAAACACAAAAAAAAAAATGCACGATCTTGGTCACTGAGTGACCAAGATGGCGCTGCCCTTCTAAGGGCAAGAGCACAGGAAGCAGGAAGTACCTGCTTCCTGTGCTCTCTGGCTGTCACACGATTGCCTCTTCACAGAGGCAATCAGTGACTGCCAGGAACACTGACAGGCAGTGGGGATGCTCTCCTGAACATCCCCACTGACTGGTCAGATCAATATTAACTCTATATTGATCTGACCAGTTATGATCTGCCTCCCTCTCCTCACATTTTTTTTAGTGAGGGAGAGAGACAGATCAAAGTTGTAAAAGTTAAAAAAAACTATTAATTCACAACACACAAATAATAAAACAATAAAAAAAAATGTATTAAAGCAATTCCCTGCGTTTAACCCCTTCCCTGCCACTGATGTTGCATAAGCAGTGATTGTGCACATCAGCGCATTTATTTTTGCTGTTTGTGCATTTTTTAGGGGTTAATTTTTTTTGTACTGTAATTTATTACAGTACTAAAAAGGCTCTTCTAAGAGTTATTAACCCCTTATTTGCCGTCGATCACTGCTTACGCAATGATATTGACGCCAAAGCAATTTTTTTCTATCTGTCTGCATATTTAGGGATTACATGTAAAGTAAAAATATTTGAGTTTTTTTTTTTAAGCTGCCTGAGCGCATAGCGATCAGTAACAGCGAATTAGTGGCAAAGGCGGTTTGGTGATTTCTCAATTAAGCTCACCATTCGCCCTGGTCAGATCAAAATTAATCGGATCAATATTCACAAATATTGATCTGCCTCCCTCTCCTCACTTACATTTTTGTGACGGAAAGAGACAGATCAGTATTAGTGATATAAAATAACATTTTATAAAATTGGCAGGTTTTATGAAATTCTTTCACTGTGTATTAACCCCTTCCCTGCCATTCATCACTGTGTAAGCAGTAAACTTGCACAGCAACAGTATGTTTTGCTGTCTGCACTGTTTTATGGATTCATTCCTTTGTACTGTAATGTATTACAGTACTAGATAGGCTCTTCTAAGAGCTATTAACCCCTTCTTTGCTCGAGATCACTGCTTACGCACTGATTCTGAGGCCGCGGACTCAGGGTTCGATTTTGACCCTATTCAGCTTTCTGATACATCATCTAGCGATGTATCGATGGCTGCTGAGCCCTTGCCACAAGTAGTGATGGGGGTCTACCGATAAAAAAATATATGGTTTGGTGGGGGTAAATTACATTGGCTGGCTTCAAAGATATATCCCATAAAGGACACGGACGCAGGTTGACTACATGTCAAAATTCCAAGTTGGAATTTTGAGATGCACATCTCACAAATGTTGCCTTCTAGCCAAAAACAAACCAACAAACCGATGCATGGGTGCTATCCCTGTACTCGGGAGATGTTGCTGAACACATATTGGGTTGTTGTTTGGCAGTGATATATACCAGAATCTGTGAATTCATGCCTGAAGTACAATGCATGTGGAAAAAAAACTCCCAAAAAAGTACTACCCCAAACTTTTACAAAGGCTGGTGGTAGAATTAGTACCTATACAGTATTAAAATGCCACCATTTGAAATACCTTAGGATGTCTATTTTCCAAAAATATATGGTTTGATGGGGTAAAATTCATTGGACAGCTTCAAAAATGTTCCAAATGGAACATGGGCGCAGGCTGACTACATGTCAAAATTCCAGGTTGGAATTGCGCACCCCCTAAATGTGTAATTTTAGACCCAATACAAACCAACAAACCTATGCATGGGCGGTATCCCTGTACTCAGGAGATGTTGCTGAACACATATTGAGGTGTTGGTTGGCAGTGGCAAATACCAGAATCTGAAAATTCCTGCCTGAACTACAATGTGGGGAAAAAATGACATCCCAACCCTTTGACATAGGTTGGTGGTAGAATTAGCACTTGGAAAGTGTTAAAATACCACCATTTTAAATACCCTAGGATGTCTAGTTTTCCAAAATATATGGTTTTATGGGGTAAAATACTTTGACAGGCTTCAAAAGTGTCCCAAATGGAACATGGGCGCAGGCTGACTACATGTCAAAATTCCAAGTTGGAAATGCACCCCCCCTAAACGTGGCCTTTTAGCCCCCAAATAATCTAACTAACCTACACATGGGTGGTATCCCTGTACTCAGGAGATGTTGCTGAACACATATTATGGTGTTGTTTGGCACTGACACATAATAGGATCTGTGAATTCATGCCCGAATGTGAAAAACAAATTACTATCCATAACATTGACATAGGCTGGTGGTAGAATTAGTGCATGAACAGTGTTAAAATACTACCATTTGAAATACCCTAGGGTGTCTAGTTTTCAAAAATATATGGCTTTGTGGGGTAGAATACACTTTTTGGCTTCAAAAATGTCCCAAATGGGACATGGGCGCAGGTTTTCTGCACGTCAGAATTCCAAGTTGGAAAACCAAAAAGTGCACCTCTCAAATGTGGCCTTTTAACCCCCAAATAACCTAACCAACCTATACATGGGTGGTATCCCTGTACTCAGGAGATGTTGCTGAACACATATTGAGGTGTTGTTTGGCACTGACATATAACAGGATCTGTGAATTCATGCCCAAAGTACTATGTATGTGAAAAAAAACTGGACCTGCATGGAATAAAGAGTAGGGAGCATAGTAGGAACTGGAGGGGAGCAGGGATAAAGCAAGTTATAGACAATGGTAACACTGTTTCTTGTTGAAATAGCATGTGGCCATGAGGACCTGGTTGATTGACAATTTTAGAGTTTGCAGAAGAAATCCAGGAATTTTCCCATGCATATCAGTAAGGCAAATATGTCTCCTAGTATGAACAATCCATATGTTTTTTCTAGCAGGGGGCCATTTAAAACAGTAATCTATGTGGCATATTATTTTCTTTTGGCAGGGTGCCAAGTTTGAGGATTTCCTCTACGCTATACAAATCTCAACTATAGTTTTGTAATGAAAATGAATGAATGATCACTGAAGAGTTGATAAGCACGTACCTCCCAAAACTGTTAAATTACTTGTTGTGTGTCCAGGTACATCTTTTAAATCTACTCAATGCACACTTTTGTTTTATTCTAAGTATTATTAAGAACAAGACTGGTGTGTCACACAAACAGTGATAGCTGCTCAGAGTGTGAAACAAGAGCAATACGTAACCATCACTTGTTAGGATGCAAAACACAAGACTGCATTAGAATCACAATTGTGGCAAAAAGTAACCTATGTTTACTTGAAAGTTTTCATCAAGTATTGGTGCTTTAACTAGAAATGTGTTACTGAAAGACTAGAAACAAAATAACTTTACTCCATTTAACTTTGTTAGGTTGGAGACATGTTGTTTAGCACCTTGAACCAGAGGTCTTACTCAAGGTAAAGTAAGAAAAAACCAACATGTCCTCTCCCTGATTTTCCTTAAGGGATATAGTTGCAATCTTCGGATGTTTCATAAAGGGAGTATAAGATGTTTATCTCTCTTTTTTCCTGGCACCACATTCTTTAAAGGACAGTTAAACTTTATTTTAACCCTTGCTTCCTCAATGGAATGTCCTGCGTCTCCCAAGTAAACCCGATGTGTCTCTTAATAGATACACGTGGGTTTACTCAGTCTCTGCTGTGTCTCACAGCAGGTCTGGAAGGTGGTGCGCGCTGACAGTGTCAGCGCTCACACACCCAATCAGAGCGGGGGCTCGCCTGGAATGAGCTCAAATAGCCATTAAGAGCTCAAATAACCTTTAAGAGTTTTATAAAGAAATGTGTCTTCCTGCTTGTAGTTTGTATAATTGTGTATATAGTTGGATATAGATAGAGAGACAGATAATCAACACTGACCAACAATATAATGTATGGTGCAAATTTCAAGGTGCTCTAAATACCTTTAGTCTACATGTATTTATTTTAATATATCTTTATACATATATCTATTTAAATACATTTTAATATTACTCTATTCAGAAACAGCATATTTATTTTTACGTAAAAAAAAATAAAAACATGCAATTAGATACTTAAAACGTGAATGTAAATCTAAGATATGTTAACAACAAAATTAATTTTGTCTGAAACTGCTTTTGCTACCAGGAGTTCCGAGTTGCCCTCAGATGAATGTGTTAGCAGCACCGTTATCCTTAAAAATGTGAATGATTTGTGAATTATGATTTGATGTTGTATAAGACAACAACTCATCCACAACTAGTTGCATTAAATAACAAACACAAGGCAGATAACGAACAGGTTAATACTGCTTAGAAAGTCACATGTGGAAACACTTTCTAAGAAGGCCATTTGCGCTACTCAGCTCTCAAGCTTTGCCATGAAATAAATCTTGTGTGATATATGCAACTTAATTTTCTATGATTTATTGCAGTTATACCCACTCACCCAACAGCCTTTGCCCTACTGTGCAGCTGTTTAATTTTGCAAGTTTTATTTAGATGATATGATTAAAGGGAAAGATAAATGTTGGTTTTGGCAATCAAGGAAGAGCATGTTTAATTTTCAAGCAGCCTGCAACAAAAGTGTGGAAATAAAGTAAATCGGCTTATTCTGCCTTTGGTAGAGGAAAGAAAAGGGTAGAAGTAAAAACTTGCAATTAATACGGTATTAATGTCATACCATTCTAACATGCTGCATTAAAAAAAACGTGCAACCAATAAGACCTGGCTCATTATAATGATAGGTCTGGTCGTTTTTCTACTAATTTAATTTAAACATTTTGCTTTTCATGTTAAACATATATTCTTAATGTGTAACAGTACATTGTACTTGCACCCTGAGACAGAACTGAAATGAGAGACACCTCAATGTATTACTAATGTCAATACATTTAATTTAAAAAAAAGTGACTAGACTATGATATATTTTTTCAGTCAGTTTGCCTATTAAAAATGCCACCGTTTGTCCTCATTAAATATGCCACAGCTTGCACATGAATATGCCAGTGTTATTTTGCCATTAATATGCCACAGCTAATTTGCCCATTAATATTCCTCAGCCATTTTGCCATTAATATGCCACAGCCATTTTGCCATTAATATGCCACAGCCATTTTGCCCATTAATATGCCAGTATTATTTTGATATTAATATGCCAGTGTTATTTTTCTATTAATAAGCCACAGCCAATTTGCCCAATAATATTCCAGTATTATTTTTCCATTAATAAGCCACAGCCAATTTGCCCAATAATATGCCAGTATTATTTTTCCATTACGGATGCGGACTGCCGGCTCCTGCCCGCATGACTGTCTCTGTGTGAGACAGTCATATGGGCAGCGGATGGTCCATTGGGCCAGCGGGGGGTTCATTGGGCCAGAGGGGGCCCCCTTAACCAGTGGACCCTGGTCAAATGCCCAATTTGCCTATTACAGCGGCCCTAACTTTTTAAGGTACATGCCAGTTTATCCTCTGATCGGCAGCCATGATGCTACCACTGCAGCATTTTTGAATGTCACCAAGAGATGACAGGGGACCTTAACCAGAGGCCCCTCTCTGCAGTAGCAGAGAGAAACAGGTGAGCCCAGATAGACCCAACTAAGACGGAGTGGGGAAAGCTCCGGCGATAATTGGCTGAGCACATGTGAACAGTGTCAGCATGCGCCAGTATCCAGCTGAGCTCTGCCTCAGGCTCAGCTGAGAGGCAGAGCTCAGAGTAAACTCGCGTGTACCTGTAAAATACACGTCGGGTTTCCTTGACAAAGGGGGGCAATATGTTTTAACCCTTGCTTCCACTAAGGAAGCAAGGGTTAAAAAAAAGTTTACTTGACCTTTAAAGTTTCAGCATTTTTGAAAAGTACATAGGAATTTAATAAATTAATGATTACTTGGGTAGAAAGGCCCCTAGACGAATAATCTCCTTTACCATTAGAGGGGCATGCAAAAATCAGCATTTCAATGAATGGAGAACCAGATGTTTAATTCAGAACATACGGTATTTGGAGTAAAGGGGTTACAAGGTTAATTTATAAAACTAACTGAGGGGGTTATTTAAAAGTCTGAGGAAGAATTTTGGCATAGTGTGTCTTAAGGTACAAAAGACTGCAAAAATAAAAAAAAGATGCTTTGATGTATGCTTTGAAGAACATTCTCCTTCTCTCCTGGAAACTGCCGGGTTAACCTGCCGTTCCCTTGCCCCAATTCCCCTGTTTTATTGCAGAAGTCTTGGCTTTATGAGGCCTTGTTTGTGGTCTGCCCTGAGGCCCAGTACATAATCGAAATGGTGGTTGGAAACGGGATAGGTGGAAGGGGCCCACTTTGGGGATCAAATACAACTACAGAGTAGGTTTCAGCTGCTATTCATACAACAGTATTTGATTTTTTTATAACGCATTTTTGAGGTTGAACACATCACTTTTACGCATGTCAAACTGCAACTCCAGGTTTTTAAGCAATTTTTAATGTACGAAAGACAAACTCAGTATTGTTACCTCACTTTAATAAAGCCTTTTCCTTCTGGATATAATGATGGGTCACTGCCAATGGTCGGTTTGCCATGTGAGAACAAACATATATGGTATTTTAAAGCGGGTGTTCAGCTAGCATTAATTTCCTGGAATCATTCAGAGGAGAAAAAGTGTTCAAATTATGGCTGTGTTCTAGGTAAATTGTGGAGGACTATCAGATGTAAAATAAAAGCGTTTTGTGCCAACCTCATTCTAGTATTCACATGAGTATTCACCTTGTTAAGGTTGTCACTTCAAGTTATTTTATCGGAAGCATTGAAAAATGATGTGGTGAATACAGAGCTTTAGATGGAGTGATGGGGTAAACAAATAGGAACCTATGTTCAGATCTTACTATTGTTTTTTTTTTGTAGTATTGTAACTTATAAAAGTAAACCTTTTAGCTGGTGTCAGCAGTGCAAAATGTTAATTCTAAAGAGAAACATACTGTTTTTTCTCTATGTTTTACTAATATATACAATACAATTTAATCTGTCAGTTAAACTTATCAGTAAACTTGCCATGAGGTATTATGCAGAGAATGGATATACTTATTATCTGGCTTTATGCATATTTGTGATTAAATTAAGCAATACAAATCTATACATGTATTAATGGAGAATAGCATAATATTGTAAGGTCATTATATTACATTAACATTTATTTCTAAAGGATAACGATGTTGATTACTTATAAATACATTGCTCTACTGTAGGAGTTTTACGCACATATGAAATAGGCAGATTATTAAAGAACGCTGGAATCAGCTCACAGTGGTATAGGGATTTAAGGAAACATATGTTCATATATTAAAAATAAAGCAGAGACCATGGGGGGTAACAGAGGCAGCTGAGTGCAAGAGGCCTGCATAAGCAATCCAAGATGTGAACCACCTAAGCAATCCATTTATAGCTGCATATATGAATTTCTCTATGTCCCATGTAGCAGGGAAGAGAGCCAAAACAAACATGGGTGCACCTCAGAGAAATCCAGTCTGGAAAGGTTGGACACAAAGCTGTAGTTATTGCTGCAAGCCTGGCCTGTATTTGGATATACTGTAGATACATAAAGCCAATGCTGAGCTTGCTGGTAAATGGATATCCTGTTCTAAGGCTGAAGAGGACGGTGCTTGGGATTTGTCTCTGGCATTCTGACACAAATATTGTTTGGAAAAAGGAAAGCAATAATACAGATTTTTTAATGCAACTTGGGAGGCAGAATACTTTGGGGTCAGGTTTGAGGCAAGTCCTCAAGTCAAGAGCAAACAGAAAAAAAGGCACTTGTGACAAATGAACACATCTTAGTAATATTGCCAGAAAAATCTCTGAAACTGACTCACTTTTCACATGTAAAAATAACCTGAAGGAAAATTGTCTAAAATAAAGTTGGGCTTAAAAACTTTGTTAATCATTTTAGTCATTATTTGCATATATTTGTTTTTATTGTTTTTCTTAACCCATTCTCTACATAGGATGTGCCAAGCTCATCCAGAGATATACTTGCTTGCCAACATAGGTCGTGCCCGACACCTTCAGCGGGGGTGACACCCGTGCTGCCGGAATCCCCCTGCAGCGAAGTTAAGCATTGCTTAACTTTTTTTTTTTCTGGCAGCTGCATCCGCTAGATTCGGCCACCGGAAAAAAAAAAAAGTAAAAATCAATAAATAACTGCGACCGGATGTGACGTTGCAGGAGGGAACACTGCACAGAGACGTCCGGCGGGGGACACAGAGACGTCCGGCGGGGGACACAGAGACGTCCGGCAGGGGACACGGAGACGTCCGGCGGGGGACACGGAGCAGCAGCCAGGCGGTAAGTACTGGGGACGGGGGGAGGAGGGAAGAATGGGCAAACTGGCTGAATGGCACAATATTACTGGTATTTGACTGGCACAATATTACTGGGCACTGAGTGGCACAATATTACTGGTATCTGACTGGCGCAATATTACTGGGCTCTGAGTGGCACAATATTACTGGTATCTGAATGGCACAATATTACTGGGCTCTGAATGGCACAATATTACTGGTATCTGACTGGCACAATATTACTGGGCTCTGTGTGGCACAATATTACTGGACTCAACATTACTGGTATTTGAATGGCACAATATTACTGGTATCTGAATGGCACAATATTACTGGCATCTGAATGGCACAATAATACTGGAATCTTAATGGCACAATGGTATTGGCATCTGAATGGCACAATAATACTGGCATCTTAATGGCACAATGGTATTGGCATCTGAATGGCACAATTATACTGGCATATTAATGGGCAAATTGGCTGTGGCTTATTAATGACAAAATGATACTGGCATAATTTATAGGGCTCTGGTGTGGAATAATTTATGGGGCTCCTGTGTGTGTCATAGTTATGGGGCTCCTGTGTATGGCATAGTTAATAGGCCATCTAACTGGCATTACTAAGGAATCTGTTTGGCATTGTATTGGAGGAAATCCAGGTGACACCATGAGTTTCCGCACCGGGTGACACCAACCCTAGTGACGCCTCTGCAATGAGGTGTTTGGTATTTTACAGACAGCTCCTTACCAATGATTTATCTGGATAGACACCTGCTCGGAGTAGGGATGCTTTCCAACTATCCACTTCTTCTTGAGAGTCGCAGGCCAATTCCAGGCATCTGTAATCCTTATAAACATTCCTAGAAACAAGGAAAAGGGATGAAGGTCAAAAGATAAAATATGTAATTGCATTTTACCAATATTTTGAACTCTTGTCAAATTTGTGAAAGACTTAGACAACATTAGGTACTCATTGCATTACAAGATTTCAAACTAATCAAAAAGTCAGCAAGTATCATAGAATATCGTAAGTGCCCAAAACACAAACTTTATGTTCACTTTGGACAACGATCATAAAAGGGAGCATCATAGTCCTGTTTTAAGGTAAAAGCTTGACTTTATTAAAGATTTTTGAATACAATATAAATATTTGAACAGGTATTAAGTGGATCTGTGAGAGAGTCAATTAATTATCTTCAGATATTTCACATTGGGTTGCACGCAATGATACGTTTTACCTTGCATGAAACTAATAAGGTGGGTATATTAATCACTTGCTGCCTATTTAAAGTACAAATATAAGCACACTTTTCCCTCCCAACCAAATTGTTGAATTGAATGGAACTTTCTAAATGAAATGATAGCCGATCCCTACAACAACCTAAAACTCAATGTATGCACTGGGAAAATTCATCTTTGAACAATCATCAGTTGGATTTCCAATGATGTTACTGAAATGGAGGCAGCGCACAGTTCAATGTATGTTCCTGTCTCCCAAAAAAGTACAATATCGGATATGATGGAATCCATTGTTACAACATCCGAGTCTCGCTAAATAAACAGCAAATTAAAATATATATTTCAATGTCGACATCAAAAGATATGTAGTATTGCATCTACTACTTTCCCAAGCTGAAATACAAAAGATTTAGAGCAATATTTCCTGAGCACTTTGAGGAAATTAAAACAAAGTAATTTCTTGGGGTGTTGTGTGAAACTTGTAAACATTGATGGTGTCTGAAATGCTAAGCATTAGTTCCTGACAAATGCCATTCATTTTGGTTCTGTAGAGTCTGGTACAATGTTACATAGAAACATAGAATGTGTCGGCAGATAAGAACCATTCGGCTCAACTTCTGCCTAAAATAAAATCTGAATACTTTCATTAGTCCCTGGCCTTATCTTATATCTAGGATAGTCTTATGCCTATCCCATTCATGCTTAAACTCTGCTACCACTTCTGTTGGAAACAATTATATAATGTTGAGCTTGAATTAATGTAATAAACACTATTAAAGCCTCATCAAGGGAGAGACCTCAACTGGGGTTAACCCAAATGAAATTCATTTAAGTTATCTGAAATGTCTAGTGGCCCTAGTATGACTGCCAGCCATAATGCTTCTGTGGGAATCTGCCAGGCTGAGTCTACAGACTCTCATTGTTACTGCAGTGTTTCTTTTATGCCATCAACAGGTGGGACATTAACAAGACACCTTCTTTGGAATGCACAAAATATAGTTTTCCTTTTTATTGAACAGAGACAGTGGACCCTAAGGTTACATTTTTCTGTAGGTTTCTAACAAACACATATGATCCACTATACAGTATATACTTTAAATTGCAATTTTTTAAAAATATATCTTTCAATAAATAACTTCAAAAGATTCTGTGGTGTGGGGTTCACCACTGATATGTTGAAGTAACGCTCAAGAAATCTCAGCTGAGTATCATTTTTTTATTGACAATAAAAACACAATAGCTATAGGTAATAGTGCCGGTATTGCCTTGTTCTATTGAGAACATATTATTTACAAAATTCAACTTTAATTGTGTCTGTCTGTCCTAAATATATATGCTCTGGCAGATTTAAGAAATTTAGATTTATTAGTTACTCTAGAGGTGTTTTATTTTCTGTCCCTTGCACATGAAAATTCACTGATAACAGCTTGTGTGTACATTTTATCCACGTTTTAATTAAACAAAATTACCAGTAACAGAAAAGGATCCAGTAATTAAACTGTAGTTTTTGCAACGGTCGGATTGGCAAATTGGTCCAAAATTAAAACTGAATCTCATGAGGAGTAGGACAGAGGACAAGAAAGCAAACTTAGGAAGCACTCATTCATTTTAGAAAAAAAAATACCCGAGTAATAGTCAAAGTGTGAAATCAGAAAAGAGAAAGTTGGGGACAGCAAATGTTGGAGTAGACGTGATGCTTCTGGAATCATATGCTATATGAAACTATCCATCTGCTTTCAGTTAGCTAAAAAGTGTGACTAACATTTTCTAGAAGGGTGTGCCACTTTTAGGTCATTCCAAACCAGAGCGTCTCTATTCATTAGATTAACCCCTTAACTTTAACTCATTATTCTTCGTATACATTTTCATTTACCTTTTTGCAATAACCGTTTAATGGATTCTATTTCACAATACTTTTGAAATGTCATGGGAATTTCAAACTGTAATATATTTTGAAAGTGAACAAATAAACTAATAAAATACTGGATCTAGAAATATAAAAAAAAAACAAGAAAGAAACATTAACCATAAAGTCACGTTTTTTTTTTACTAGTAGAGTCTTCATAGGAAGTCTGGCGAAAATGCAATACTCATATTGAATTTAGAGCTGACACATTTTCTTTAAAAAAATACCAGCCATTCTGCAGCCTCCATGGAATTAACATTGGCCTCAACCCATTTTTTTTTTTTTTACCGGAAGGGCGGAAACCATAATTGCATTTCTATTGAAATAATTATAATATGTATATATATAAATAATATATATATATATATATATATATATATACACATGCATGGTTAATTCCCGGGTCTGATGGGATCATTTTGATGAATCAATATTAAAAGAGAATGTCAACAGAAATAAACATATATAGTGCAAAAATGCAAACATGTATCATAGATGTAGCCTACTGAACTAGATAATGCACACAAACTTATTTTTTTTTCTACAGAACTTAAACCTTTATAGGACAAACAAAGGTAATTTATTTTTCAGTTGTAACAAACAGCAGTGTAGACACATGAACACAGTACCGTAGACCGCTAGCCACCTGGTTAATATTCACTCACCGCAGCCGTACTTTACATTACATATGTAAGAAATTGATCACCAACCGTTTTTGTTGGAACCTAGCGAGTAAGAAAATGTAACTCGATTTTATATTTTAATCCCTAGGCCATTTTGGATTCCCCATTTTCATTTGGTTAGTATGGAATGTGTGACATGCAGAAAACCTTGGCTTCCCTAGCAATACAGCATGACCTTGTCTGCTGAGAAAACTGCCAATGGGAAGAACGGCTTCAGATGGAATAAATAGAGTAGGCAAAAGTATTTTTTGAAATTCTAGAAGGAAAGTCAGTAAAAGAGCAGCATAATGTTACCATACAAGATCTCCACCCATGACTGTGGTTTCTGGAAGTAGCTATGCCCTTCACTGTAGTTAGGATTTTTCAGTCTTTCTGAAGTAAACTAAACATGTGTCCAAGTCGTTTCCCCTCGTTAGCCACATCGACATGTTCACACTGAATATTCTACAATCACTGAAGTTATTTGCCTTTTTAGTTTTACTACAACAATATAGTGTCAATTTAGAGAACAAAACCATTGCACACACAGTATTTGTTTCACCATTTAGTTCTATTCCTTAACCGTATGTTACTATATTCACATGAAACAATTCTATACATTAGAAATATATGTGCTTCACATTCCTGGAAATCTGATCAATTTGTAACTTGAAGTCCTTGGAGTAAATCACACATCTGTTAACCTGATCTGAAAATGTGTACTAAAATATTATTTCTGTTTTTGAACAATGAAACCCCAGTATTGCTTAAAGCCCACCATAAAATGGATTTGGTGGTCAAAGGTAGGAGCTACAATTATTCAAAAAAATACTGCAGCAGAAATAAGTCTACTCTATATGATGCAGGCATGAGGAATTCAGCGGTAATACATTTTGATTCAGGGAAATAGAGAATGTTCAGTCCAAGTAATAATCCTACTAGAATAATGTGGAAAGTTGATCTAAAAAAGTCAGGGTGCACCATGAGAGGTATCTAGCATGCGTAGACATACTCTATGATTACATAGATTTGAAAAGGCAAAGGCCAGACATAACTGCTAAATTTTTTAAGCCCAGTCCATACATAAACAATCATGGTTGTGAGGGCCGCTCTCTATTTCATCTGCCATCTTGCTACATTTACAATCCAAATAATCAGCTTATTTTATAAAAGTATTTTTAAAGATAGTTATAGATAGATAATTGTTTTAAGTCAAAGCTCTAATACATAATTAAAAACTTAGTTTCAAACCATCAATTGGACTCATAATATTGCCAAAGAAACCATGGAAGATTTATTTTTGTACTCCTTTAAAACATTATGGCAATTTGGATGAGGAAATAGCCACAACTTAAAGTCTCAACTCAAGTAAAACAGAAAAAAACACCAAAGACCAGGATACAAGGTAAAGAGAAGACAATCATGCTTTTAATATCTCATGTGGTCATATTTGTAATTTGCAAAGCTGAAGATTGGTAGCACATACCCTCATTGCACACCTCAGGACATGCCCCATCACCCACATTGCACACCCATTATATGCCCCATCAACCCAGGACATCCCCCCTCGCGCATTTTGCAGACCCAGGACTTACCCCAGTTGACACCCACAGCTCCCTGGTGTCTAGTGGCAGGATTCATGGTGTCTGTGCACCATGGTATCTGTGGGTTGGTCTGAAGGCTCAGCACTGGCAGGTCAGGTGATCCCAAGCGCTCTGACATCAGACACGTGTCGGGAGCGTTAGAGGCAGCGCACAGACATGGCAGAGCGCTGGTGAAGGGAGATCTTCTGATCTCCCCAGCCACCGCCTCTGCCGTAAAGGTTTTTTTTTTTAAACGGGTGTTTCTAGCTCTCGCCCCTCACTTGTCCTAGGCATTTGTCTTGTCTGTCTCAAATACAGCGCTGACATAAACAATATGCTAATATCTATACATATATGTATATGTGCATGCATATTATTCATTTACATAAAGGTAGTCTTTCATTTATGGGCAAACTAAATTAGTGTGGCCTAAAATTCCAATGAATTAATAGTATAATTTGTACTACTCACTTTTTGGTGAATAGATACCAATGAGCGATTTTTCTTTGTAAATGAAGGATTTATTGATTAAAGCAATTATTCCTAATTAAAAATTGAAAAAGCTAGAGGGCTGTGGCATGCCTATCTTTTGTTTTAACATTAAACTGTAATATTAAAAGTCCAAGGTTCAAAATCAGAGGACACAAAATTAAGCACTGTATTTGAGCATCACCAAATCAAACCATATGAGTTTACATCACTCCATAGGAAAATGTTTAAATTTCTGTGAGTCAGCACAGTAAAAGGAGAAGAGTACATTTAAAAGAAGAAACACTTCCACAACAAGAGGGTGTCATGTATAGATGCGTAACACATTCAGATAAAGCCAAATAATGGCGCTATTGCTGTCTGCGCCTATATATAAAGCAGACTCCCAACAGATTTCAGAAGTCTGCAATGCTTCTGCCGCTTACTTACTTTTAGGTTGTGCCGCCATTCATTGCACCAGTTTAGCCAATGTATAAAAAATAATAAGTAGAAAAGTACCTGATTAGTGTCGGGGGAAAGTCTACCAAACACTATTTGGCGGAGGTCCTTCTCCCACAGTGAAAAGTGTTGGGATTTATAAAAAGGCACAATCGTCATTATACATAACAAACATCAATTACGCCTCTTTTTTTTAACCTCTCCTGACACTTTGCAGTACAGGAGTTTTTACATGACGTTCATAGTCTTAAATGAGTGAGGCAAATATTTAAAAACAATATTAGGAAGTATTACTTTTACAGAGAGAGTAGTGGATGCATGGAATAACCAATAAAAGTGGTAAAAGTTCATACACTAAAGGAGTTTAAGAATGCATGGGATAAGCAAAAAGGCTATCCCAGACATAAAATAAGCCCAAGGACTAAAGGAAGCATTATTTATTTTTTGGGCAGACGAGATGGGCCGAATTGTTCTTATCTGCCAACCCATTCTATGGTTCTATGTTTCTAATAACAGTAATAAAGACTGACTTGTTATAGTAAATTAACACAATCGTATTAAAATGTGCAATCACATTTGATGTTTAATCACATCTGGTAGTATCTAGTAGGATTATCCGTATGTTGTTTTGAAAGATCCCTAAATAATATTTTGCACTTCTCCATGTCTTTATTTGCACATGTCCATCGAAACATTCTGATGTCATTTATACTGTACTGTATCAAACTGTAGAACTTCTATCCACTCAATTATATTTTAATTTCATATGGATTTAGACAAGTTGTCTGCACATCCCATGTTGCCAAAGACTTAAGCCACTTAGAATCTTGTTACATTCCATTGTTATTTCTGTTTTGGATGCGAGTATGTAGCACATTGACTAAGTCGGTTACACAAAGATCTCTGGAAGCAAGCAGTTAACAGCAGCAACTTTAGTACTTAGAAAATAAGTTACACGTTCATTTTAAAAAAAATTTTTTTGCTGTAATCCAGGACCACCCTTCCCCCAAACACAAAGCAGCGTTTCTGGGTATGCCTGCATACATGATTTAGAAGGGGAGAAGTAAAAAAGAAACAAAAAAAAAACAGGAAACGCCTGAAAGTTACAGTATATGAAAACCATATGACTCCTGCAATATCTATAAAACGGGGAAAGATGTGTGAAGGGCAATAAAGGACATTGGAGGGCTGGAACAAGGGATACAGGAAACATCATGCTCTTCATTTTTGCTCATGGTATGTCTATAAATCCAGAAACTCTGCTATGCATATTGGCAGGTTATGATAAAAAAAAAAAAAAAAAATCATAGCTGGAAATCCATGATATTTCATCTCTACAGGACACTACTGTGGAATTTACATGAACCCCAAAGGGATTACCAGGAGGTTTAAAAAAGGCTAAGGAGTAGCAAATGTTCACATAAGAAATGATTGTGGTCAGCTTTCAATGATCTATGCTATGTGGAATAATAAACAACTAATATACTCCCTATACGCTAAAATACACTAAATTAGACTCACTAGTTAGCTAATGTAGAATGAAAACAATGTGACTGATTTCTAAAAAATAGGATTTTGACAATTTTGTTATGGCAGAATGTGGATGCACAATAAGAGAGTGTATTAAAAGATCATGGTCTTCTTTGTATAAGCCAAAGAGATCTAAAATAGTTGTTTTATTCCAACAAAAACAATACTTGATCATACCACAACTGCACCATCTTTGCATCTAACAACTGTGTATTAAAATGCATCTCAGATTGACTATTCTACTGTACCAAGAAGGAAGATACTTTGGCCAGTGTGTATAGGGTCTCTTATCAGGAATCAGTAGTGACGATTCCATCTAGCACCAGGCTAGAAAAAAAATGTCCGCTAATGATAATAATGGGGAAAACCAATATGTAAGCAGACACAAGGTTGGATTCATCCAGAACTATTTACACTGTAATGGTCAGCAGTTCAGATGGTTATCTCATGCCTAAATGGGAGCTATTTAAAAAAAAAAAGTGAACTGTCAAGTAAAATGCAAGAATCAGGCATTAATAGCTGAATTAGAAAAATAAGTACGTTGGATACTTCTCCAGCTCAGCTGATTTTTTTTACAGTTCACATGTCAGTTTCATTTTAGTGGACAATTCCATGCCAGTAGAAAATGAATTCCGGGACCTTTTAAATTAATAAATTGTAAATCACATGTCAAAAATGCGCACTCACGCAACAATATAAAATAATTTGTAACCGGTTTTAGGGCTGTATCAATATGTGAAAACACCTATACAGAAAATCAGTATTCCAGAATGCAGCCTGTTACACAAAATGGTGTTTTTCAGCCTATGGTAATGTCATCGATACAAAACTGTTGTTATATTTGAACACTTTGTTTCACACGAACAGACTTGTATATCAGAACTCTGGCACATCGTTCAACGCCAACGCAATCCATACATCTTGTGTGCTCAGACCTGAGCTATCTGGCGAATGGTCACATGACCTATTTTCATCTTAAAATGTCAAAGGTATATGTTTTTATGTTATTTCCTTTTATGGGTGTAAAATGCAGAATGCTTGGAGATAATAAGGTTATTGTAACCGTTAAAGCCAATTATCTCCAAGCTAGGCAGGGACCTTTTCAAATGTTGCACTGTGTGTCCATTGGATAGAGTATGTGATTGTCCTGTGTACCTTCAAGGGGAAGGGGACTGTCCCTTGGTCTGTATAAATTGTCCCACCGGGAGCCATTAAAGGTGTGTTCGGGTTGCCCTCAAATCGCAGCCTCGACTCGTTTGGTAGGGAAGAGTATCCTAGCGGTGCTATAGCTAGTGGGATGTTACCACACTTGCAGGATTTTGCCGATTAAAACAGCGTTCGTCTCTCTGGATTCGGGAACCAGGGTATCCAAAGCGGTCCAACTTCCAGCAAGCCTGGGAGAATTGAATAATATTTTTTTTCTTTGAAAGAGCATTGATAAAGTGCAATTCTTGTTTTGTTTCTTCTAGATCTAGTATCACTGACATGGACAATTACCTTCATAATCCACCACATTTAAGTCACTATTTTTTATTCGTCTCATATTCTATCCATTGCTAAGGGTACAATTATGAAATAAAAAATTGAAAGAGCTAGCTGTGTATAACATCACATTGATCTTATATGCTTAGAAAGCATATTATATTTTGCAAAATCTAAAGCTTGTATACATTTATATTTGCCCATTGAAAGGAGCCCTTACAATTTTCAAATAACTTATTTGTTTAATACTGCAAAATGGTTACACATTTTAACTGGAAGCAAGCACATTCTTAAGATGAGGGTTATTAGTTAGTACAGCTTTTTTGAAGAATCTGGCATTTATTCAGTAAAACTGAATATCAGTCATTAATAGTGGAGATGGAATGACACACAAGTTAAAGAATTATTCATGCTGCTTTTGCACCTGGGGTCTATCTATTCATTAAACTGTGAACTGTGTTAAACTAATAACCAAACTGCAAAAATCAGGCTAAAATTGCTCAATTCATCAACTTTGTATTGCCATCTACGCTGCAATTTACCACAATAGCTTTTGCGCATAAACAAGTACATTTGGCTTGCTAAGATACGTGAGATTTATACTTTGACGGCCGTCCATTTGAACGCTTAAAGGACAACTAAACTTGGTTTTCCACTTGTGCTTCTAATGTAGAAGCAAAAAATTCATCGTCCCCAGTATGAGGATAAAACGGCATATACCTTTGATAGTACATGCCAGTTTATGCTCTGACTGGCAGCTGATGTGCTTAACGTGGTCCCCTCTGTTGATCCCCTTTGAAAACTCTATACAGACCTCGATCAGATGAGTGTGGTGAGCAGAGAGTGTCAGCTTTACTTGGAGGAATGTGAAATGTGTGTTTAACTCTTGCTTCATCCAGGCAAAATTAAAAAAAAGTTTGGCCTACACAGGATTGTATTCACAAAACATGATTTCGGCTTGCATGGGTTGGCATGTGACATAACAATTGTAATGAAATTTGCTATTTAAAGTAAAACATTGGCATCTATGAATTTACATTTTTAGCACCTTCCATTTATCAACAGTCACAGCAAATGTTTTTTTTAAATATAATTTGGGCTATTTTACCACTGGGTAATGCTTTAAATGAAACTTTATCTCTTAGGGCTTAGTTATCATTCTAAGAACCATTGCCATTCGAAGTGCTCAGCACAAATTGGTCTTTAAACACAATATGCTAGCATGACATATTCTACTTATGTGGGATCAGTGGTTCTATAAAGACCGAACTACAGTACATAGTATAGTTATCATTTAGGATACTTTACTTTTATGATAAAAAGATGTATACACTGAGCAAAGTTCTAGTTTACTGCACTACTTGTGCTTATCAACTCTCTGACTGTTAGTATCTTGGAGATTTTCTACCCAAAATATGTTGCAATTCAGACATGACAATTTACTGTAAGGTCTTAATATATTTGGGCTGAAAAACACTTAAACTACATGTCAATTACTGAGTAGCTGCTAAGGTGGTGGAATGTAACACTAGCCAGGCATATCCAGCCATTTATTTTCACTTGTATCACTCTTAAAGTAACATTAGTACAAACATGAAATGAGAAAACAACTGTGCACTCCACTCACCGGGTAGATGTAAAATGAGATGCTTTAATGGTGAAAACAGTGTTCCAGAACAGACAAAAAAGGATAAATCCACGGATGAAAGAGTCCACATGAAGGCAGCCTCAGGCTTAATCATAGGTGATTTTAGCACCTGATCAGTGTGGAGCACCCACCACCTCAAGCATATTTGTCATAAGTGTTTGGAGCTGGTATAGCTGCTTATACTTCTAACATTAGTACAAAACCACGATGGAAGAAGATAGGACTTTGCAAAGTGTTTTGATGCATATTACACATTAATATAATATTTTTGAAATTTATATTGTAACATTTACTGTACTCATGTATAACACTATAGTACTGAAATGTGTCAATAAACTATTGTACACAATTTTCATAAAACAAGAAGGCATAAAATACAAAAGGTATTCCATATTATCAGAGGCACGCCAAGGAGGGTGCACCACGCCCAAGTGTTCCGGATGTCAGCACTCTTCTTTTTAATAAAGGTCTTCCTCCATCTTCTATTGGGGGAGGACATTGTCACTGTATAGGGTGTGGGTCACATGACTTCGCTTATCCATCTAACAGCACTATGAAGAGGAGGAGGTTCAGCTTGGCACCTCCTCCCCCAAAGCCTTACCTAGCAACTGCACATTTTGTGTAAAGGGAAGTAGGAAGGCAATTGCATGTTTTGGGGGACAACCTGGCACTATGGCATGTTTTGGGGCAGTCAGTGGCACTGGGGCATGTATTGAAGCAATAAGCGAGTTTGTGCTACCTGGGAGTTTTTCTGTCTAAACCAGCCTCACCCATCTATTGAGTTGCCATTTTTTATAGGATCCCCGGTGATATGTGTAGCAAAGCCTTGATCTGTATTGTATTAATAAGTGGAACAGAACCAGGAACAATCAGCAGAATCTCATAATGAGGTATATATGTAATGGCACCACAAATAGTTTCATTAATAGACCACATGCCTACCCAGTTCTTATAGTTCTTTTGACTATAGTCAAAATATGAAGTAAAACAAGACTGCAGCAGATATATATACCACAGACTGTAGCGAAGCTTTCACTTGTTGGAGGATGATAGCAGGTTGATACTGGAGCTTTGTGTGAAGCTGGAACAAACTTTTCCAAGAGAGCTGCAGACATGGCTGAAATCAATACTATAGCAGAGCTTGCAATACACAGAAAAGCAATAGTCGAACAGGTTACAGCTGATATGAAGGCAGTAACAATAGACTTTTGTACAATCTGAAGCATAATTTGCAATCCACAGGAGATGTTAGCAGGCATACAATGATCAATATGCAGCAGGAAACACACCTCAGCAGATTAACTAATGAACAGTTGGCAGCAGGGGTAGCACTTAAATATCACATAGCCGCTAAACAGTAATATGCAGAAATTAAATGCACTTATCTTGAAGTGTGATAGTAAGCTGATGAGGTACACCAGAACACTGGTCAAAGAAACTAGGTCAGGTAATTAAAGCAGGTATTCAGACAGGCACACATTTCTATTTTTGATAGCATTTTTACATTACAGCATTTCATCACACCTGCCTTTAACTTTTGTACCGTACTGTATATAAAAATGTTGGTTCCCAAAGCTTCCCAATAATTTACTCTACTGTTCAAAAGTTTGTAGCCACTTAGGAATTCCCTTGTATTTGAGAGTAAAGCAACAGGAAACACAAATGATATTGGAAACCAGGACCCACGGTGGGTGCAGGTGAGCTAGTATGCTGATCTTTCAAACTTTGGTGCCATGCACACTCCTCCTTTTCGCCATGCATTACCGTTGGCTGTACTAGGGAGGTGAAATTAGCACACAAGTGAAGGGGAGATGTGCCACTCTGGCTAGCCACTCTCAGGTTGACAGTCACAGTTCTATCAACTGTCATAGAACTGTTGTATGTTTTGGTGTACAAAATAGCACAGTGGACTGTTCTGAGGGACAACGTTGCACTGGGGCATGCTTTGTGGGAATTGGTGACACTGGAGCATATTCTTACTTTGAGAAATGAAAGCTATTTTGTGAGAGAAATTGGCAAGAAACTGAAGATCGCATCCAAAGCTACATACAACTCCCTTCAGAGTACAGTGAATAGAAAGGAGTGGAAGACTCTTGTACCCAACTAAGCAAGAGGACAAGTACATTAGAGTGTATAGTTTGAGAAACAGACGCCTCACAGGTCCTCAACTAGCAACTTCATAAAATAGTATCTGCAAAACACAGATCTCAACATCAACAGTGAAGAGGCGATAAGATGAATTTAAGGTTGAAGTGTTTGGATCACAAAGATGAATGAGAAGCAGACCAAATTAAAAGATGCTGAAGGAGTGCTTGATGCCATCTGTTAACCCCTTCGTGACGTTAGGACGTACTATGCCGTCCTGATTTGAAGTGCCTAAAGTCGTTAGGACGGCATAGTATGTCATTTGTTAAACAGCTCATCGCGGCTGAGCTTTTCTCGTATCCAGCTGCAGGCACTTGCAGCGGGATCCCACCTGTCAGATGAGGCCACTTTGAGTTTTGAGACATTTCTCTAAATCGCGCTGTGCAATACCGGGTTCGGGCACAAATGACGTCCAGAGGTCTCACGATTTTTTTGGCAGGGACCCACAGGGTCTATTAAGACCCTGATCGGGTCTCTGCCATAGTGTTCCTGGCTACCGATCGGTGGCCAGGTACAAGTCGTGATGTTTTGGTGCTTGCGTCGTTTGGGACGCAAGCACCATGCGTCATGAAGGGGTTAAGAATGGTGGAGGCAATGTGATGGTCTGGGGGTGCTTTGGTGGTGGTATAGTGGAAGAATTGTCCAGAGTAAAAGTGATCTTGAAGAAGGAAGACTCCATCATGCCATACCCTTTGGACAAGGCTTTAGTGGAGCCAATATTACCTCACATTACCTCAACTATAACATCAACGGTCTGCAGGACTGTAATTGCTGTGCTATATGTATCTTATGTGATAAGATGAAGCACATACACAGTCACACAAAGTGCTATATACAGGGGCGGAGCTAGCGGTGGAGACAGGCGGTCATGTGTTACCTGAGCTCCCACTGCAAACGTTGAATAACCGCTTTAATCTTCACCACATAAGAATACCGGAGTGATGACTCCTGGAGACAGGGGACACAATAAAAGGAAGACTAAAGAAAAATCCACGCCGCAAACTACACAAAACATCGATAACAACAGATGGTGAAATCCGAACTCCTGGCAGTGGTTTCAGAGGTGATGTCCTTACAGGCGAAAGTATCCTCTACAGAGTAGGTAACCACTGCAGAAACCCAAACGCAGGCTGGCATGCAGGACCAAGTGGGAACGATGGCTCAACAGATCGAAAGTCTAAAAAGACAGGTAGTACTCCTGGACACAAAATACAGACAAATGAATATTCATATCAGAGGTATTGAGGAGTCAGTTGGGCCCACTGCACTGTTCATTCTTGTCTATATTGTTCACCCATTTAAGGCATAATAGAGTGGATTCTCCTGTCTGTGTACTGGACTTCTTCAGAGTTAAAAAACCTTCTGATACCTCCAGAGACGTGATAGTTAAATTGGGTTCATCGGCTGAAAAGAAAGCCATCCTATTGGCAACGAGGAACCAACAATGGATTTCCTTCGAGACATGCAGGCTTTTGAGGATCTTGCGCCACTGAATCTGGCTTGGAGAAGATCTATGAAACCTTTAAACATGCAACTATGGTCGCTGGAAATAAAATACCGGTGGGGTCTGCTGTCTACATTATCGGTGTCCAAGGACAATGAGATCCTTTTGATAGAAGACCCACTGGATATACCTACCTTTTTATCCAATCTAAATATTCCTCAAATATCACAGCTGCCAGAAGTTTCCCCACCTCTGGAGAACCCAGGGTTCTTTATTACGTACCTTGGCCAAGTTCTTGTTCTGGTTACATTTTTTTAAAATTTGACGAGTGGCCTTTCCCTCTGCTCTATGTGCTCTGACCCCCCCCCCCCCCCCCCCCCGGGCACCTCCCACACTTTTTGTTGTTTGTTTTGTTGATGTGGTGGTAGTCTAGTCATTTTTTGTGACCAATTGGCCCTATTTTTGTGTAGCGCACAATTGCTACTACCGGTATCCCTTTCTTGGGGATACCCTTTACCCATGCTTCTCTCTTTCACCGCTTTTCTGTGTTCCCACTTTTCGTTGCACATTTCTTACTCATTTTTACCTTTATTTTGTTGCTTTATATTGAAGTTGATGACTGTTTTGGGTCAGCCCACTAGGAGATGTCAATTTATTGGTTTTAGATCGAAATAATAGGATTGCACATTTAGATTTGGGTTTTTCTGGTGATTTTCTCAACCCCTTATGGGACCTCATCTTTTCAACCTAAATTTAAGTAAAATGGTAGATACAATCTGAGGAGTCTCTAATAGGGCTTTATTGTTCCAAGGCTGTCCAAATTTCAATCAGGAGAGGCTTCCGAACTCTTTGCCAATCAGTAGAGTTGAGAAGCCTATTGTGATTGGCTGAGACCTCCTTCACTCAGAGTTATCACTCTGGCCCTCTGCATAGAGTTGCATTGCATGGTTACTCTAAGCATGTTGCAGGGGCAAAGTGACACTGGGGCATGGTTTGTGGTAAATAGTGACCTTGGGGTATTTTCAGGAAGTGGGGCATGTTTTGGGGGAAATAGTGGCACTGGGGCACATTTTGCAGGTTAAAGTGAAGCTTTCTGTAAGACAAAGTGACATTGAAGAATTTTCTTCAGGTCAATGTGACACTATAGCAAGTGCTGTAAGGCAATGTGGCAAGTGATGTGGGTTAATGTAACACATTGGAAAGTGATGTTGAAGCAGTGTGACACTTTGATAAGTGATTTGGGGCACTGTGACCCATGGCATGTACTGTGGGACTTTCACTGTTGAAAGTGATTATTGTGAAAAAAGGTAGCTTTTTGATAGAGAGGTGGAACAGTTGTGTGACTATAAGCGTTACGTTTGTGAACTGGAGGAGTTAGCTATACAGCCACTCCCACCTTGTAGAACCACACAATTTTAAGATATAATTAGTTTTATTTCAAAATAATCATGACATGGGCATTTTGGGGGCAAGTTTTCTTGTTTTTTTTACACCAATCACCAGTCACAAAACGAGTTAAATAGAGAATTAAAAGGCTAGAAAATAAGCAGCCAATCAGGCAGGGAGGTCAGGTGCAAAATTCTCTTTTGTGAACAAGTTACAGGAAACATATTTTTCATCCATTCAAAAAAGAATGGTCATCCAAATCAATAAATGTTTAAGCGTCAGTCATTATCATAAAGTTTAATTCAGGTAACACATTCATTTTTAAACACTTATTAAAAGCAGTATTGCTAAATGTGCTGTAAATTGCATTTTTTTCGTTTTGGAAAAATGTCTGAAGCTAATAGACGAGGAAACTCATTTATTTTTGTTTTTAATACGTGCCATGCATTACTACTATAATTGTTGTCCTTGTCATACCTTTGCTCCGTGTTGAACAGCGCAAAGATGTGTTTGCTGGACATGAATCCTTTTTCCACATCACGGACCTTCAGGTTGTTCAAAGGTAGCATGTACTTCTTCTCTTTTTCCTACTCGGAAAGAAGAAGAAAAAACAAACCAATAAGCCTGGATACAGTAGAGGTCTTACATGGTGCCAACATTGCACAGCATTACTTCCTTCACCTCAATTAAACCTAAATACCCTTGGCAGCTGGAAAGGACTGTGAGCTAGTCAAGGAATATCTCAGAAAACACAGTGCCACCAGCTCCTGCATAAGGTGCCATGTGGCTATCAATAAGTGCATTGTGTGTGGCTCTTGTGACTGCAAACATGAACTTGCACTGGACTGCGGTAATTATAAGTCAGGAAAACTGAAAAATTTAGACAGACGGCCAGTTGGACTATGTCAAAGTTTTATTCAAATCAGGTGTGCACCAATAACACTCACCACATTAACAACAGAAGGGGAAAACATCCAATTTATTAATTCACTACACAACAGTATAGGCTGTGATCTGCTCTGAAGCTGAGAAAAAAATAAGCTTGTGCATTTTAAAGAATTGTTATAAATATTTGATAAATATAAATATTTGATATAACACTCTAATGTTTATGATTTGTATTATAATAAGTGAACAAGGAGAGCTCTCAAATCATATCACATCACAAGTGTTGACCGATGTGGTAATATTTTGAGAAGTACAGTAGTGGGCAATAAGGCAAGAAAATTTACCACTGTGTGTAAAACTGTTTTAGTTAGTATTGTACTGTAGCAAATGGTTCAAATATAGCTGAAAATTACGTAAGAGGACAACTAAGTATGATTTCACATATTGACTGACAAGTGCCACCCTGGACATTGCCTTTTTAAACATTGACCATCTATGCCAGCGAATTTTACATGACTACTTTTTGACCGTCCCTGATATTATTGATTCACCAGTGACCTTTGTTGTTGCAGTTTATTTTAATTATTATTATTCATTATTTAACGCTATTTGTGTTTTATCTATGGAATGGAAAAACTGCAATCAAAAACTGCACTTGTTTTTTTCCTTAATCAGACAATATAACTCAATTAATATGTCCCCATGTGGATTATGGATGTTATACACTAAAACTGGATTGAAAAGTGAACTGAAAAAATCATGCATCAATAAGGGATTTGGAAAAGGTCTCCAACTTGCCAGTGTTTCTAACTCAGCTATTAATGCCTGATTTTTTTTCACTTGCCAGTTCAGTGGTAGCTATATATTTTTTTAGATTAGTTACATTCCTCACATCTCTCTTTAATGCACTACATCAGCTTACCAGCTAATGTATAAACGTGCAATGCAATTGTACACACAACATTAAAATAGTTATCCCCTTAATGAGTTTAGTCATCCTGAGTAAAAAAGGGTGAGGATCGACCTGATTGAATGAGGTAACATTATAAATATGTTGATATATGGTTAACCAGAGGGCAAGAGAGTACTATGTTAAAGGACAACTAGACTTTTCTTTAACCCTTAGAGGAAGCCAGGATTAAAAAAAATTGGGTCCCCAAGTAAACCCAACGTGTATCTTTAGAGAGGGAGAGGGAGGCTGGTGCGAGTGCGTGCAGTCATTCAGAGTGGGTACCCACCCTTTGCAAATGATCGGGATCTGTATACAGCAAGTCTCATCTGGGTCTGTATCGTTTTCAGAGGGGATCAACAGAGGGGATCTCTGCACTAGTACATAGAGACAGTCACCAACCGTACCAGGTTACCTGCTGCCCAGGGAAGCTTGACAGCTGCTGGTCAGAGGATAAACTGGCATGTACTGTCAAAAGTACATACTAGTTTATCCTCCTACTAGGGATACTGAATTTTTCATGTGGGAAAAAAAAAATTGGTTGTCCTTTAAGAGGGGCACGTCAATTAATCAGTAGTGAATAACACCAACCATGTGCATGGGAAAGGAGCAAAGCTGGTCACTCAAATAATAAAACATAAGAAAAATAATTCAGCAAACATAGACCTGGGGCTCTTTTCAATGACCCGGGTTATCATTTATTGGTAGTCTATAATTCAATAACCAGAGATAAAAAGAAGCTGTTGGCTGGCAGGTGTCCCTATTCATTTTTAGAACTGTACAAGTGTAATAAGATAATCTAATTAAAGAAAGAAAACATTGCATATGTACAACAGATAAGTAAATCATAACTACTTCCATCAGGCTGTGACGGGTTGCAATTCTCTTCAAAACTGCTTTAAATAAAGCATACTGCTATAAATATGTACATTTGGTGTAAAAATAACTTTATTGCCTGACTGATTAATGTTGCTGATATATATTTCCAAACGAGTGTTCATTGCCAGTACAGTTTAAGAACAAAGAATCTAAATATTGGAAAAATAGCCTGTGTGCACAAACCTTTTATTGTTGATTTGGCTTGATGTTATACAAAGTAGGGAAGAGAAACAGTTAAATGAATGCTGAGTGCACCCTGACTCCTTCATTGGCCCTAAAAGTGCCATTAATCATAAGTTCTAAACATTGATTACTATGGAAACATTTGTATATACATTTTTAGTGGCTAAAAAGAAGCAGCTTTTTTTTTTTTTTATAGAAATAATGACATCCAGGTTTGGCATTTCCTGTTCAAACGTTTGGCTTAATTCAGAGCCTCTGGCTATGCCTTAGGGCCCCTTACTTCTTCCAGACGTCCTCAGCTGGCTAAGAGCTTTGTCCCCCACACCCACCCCTGTCAGTGCTGTTTTATCATTATGTCTGGATGTGATATTCCTGGCAGACTTTAGACTGCAAAAAAGTTGTTCAGATTAACCCTTTCTAAGCTTTTTTTTTTTTTGATATACTACAAAACTCAGTACAAAAGAAAGGAAGAAAACTATTCAAGTTTAGTTCTGTTTCATTCTGTATGGTAAATACTAAGGAGTTTGGCTCCATTGGATCGGATGAAAGAATCTCTCATCCAAGTAATATTTTTATGACTATGTACATAAAGTGACTGTGCTTTTTACAGCAAAAGTTCTATAAACTCTTAATGTAGCAAGCAATTAGCTTTATGTATGTGTGTGTTTATCTTTTTCAATTAAGTATATCATATATTTCTAACATTCAGTAACAGACTACTAAACGATTTGCTCACTGGGAAGTCCAAAGGCTTTTCATACACTCCAAACAATATAATATTGCTGAAGAGCTACAGAAAGTAAAGCATAAAAGACTATTATGAAAAGCATTTGATATATTTGTCTTCAACTTCAGTGTCTCGGTCATCTTTTTCTTTCAGGGTCCAAATCAATGCCACACAACATATGTGTAATCCATATTTTCCCAGTCTGTGAACATGAATATTGGCTGCTAAACTGTCTGTCATGCAAGAAAGGAAATATCTGAATCAATCTTCTCTTTTGGCTATGGCACATTCAGGATATATTTTGTACGTGTTAAATGTGTATACATGTGCTTTAGACATGAAAAAATTAGCCATAATTTTGTTTGTGGACATGCATAAAAAAAAACAAGTGAATGCTGTAATTTCCTTCCATCTGCTGAATGTAATTCCATTTATATTCTATTTCTGCCTGCGATGTGCATGTGTTGCTGTTTAAGCTAATTCCCTCCTTAAATAGTTAACACCTGTAGTGATGATTTTGTTTCTGGGAAAACAGTGAAGGTTCCAAGCTGAATTTTTCAACATCCATTAGGCATCTTTTACTTTGCAGCAATAATATGCATACTTTGGTTTGGGTTTACATTTAAATAGGTGGTAAAGAGCTTGTTTCTGTTAAATTAAGTCTGCAGATAACTGGTTCCTATATAGTGTGGAAATGTGTAGTATGTTTGTCATTTGTGTTTGTTTCCAAAATACCATTAACTTTGATAATTTAAGATTTGTAGATTGAGTAAAATGTAATTTTTCATTTGAAATCTACTTTTATTATATAAACACAGTTACAGCACATCTGTGCAGGAACACATGGTTTTATAAGTCATATTCTCTATTTTAACGTTACAGTTTATCTTTTCATCTGCCTCCTAAGGAGGGGAAATTGTTTATGATAGCCCCATTACGTAGTACTTTACTTACCACATGTATTGTTACATTCTGGCTTTACAGAGCTATGTAAAATGTAATATTATTAGGGATGCAGTATGATCTGCAATGAAACATAGCAACAATAACATTAGTATTACTTTAGTTGCTTTTAAATGATGTATAAAGAATAATATTCTCATTTCTTGTCAAAGATCAAGTCTTGATAAAAGGTGATCTATCAGCCAACAGTTTGCTTTTGCACCTTATTTGAGGGAGATTGACCTTTAGGATGGGGTGTATATGCAGAGCTGTGTGCTCTACTTAAAAAGCAAACTGCTAATCATACTTATGTATAGCAGATAATCTATATTGCTGCGTCAAGGATGCATTTGGTTTAAAGTCAGCAGTAGCCTGGCCCACATTTTACTGATTACAGCCTTGGAAAATAAATTTTTCATAAAGAGCCCTTGTACAACTGTGATGTGGACAACTTAGCAACCTTTTGTTTTATTTCTATGGTAATTACTTTTATCAAAGATGCGTGTCCTTTCCTGACATAGGAATCTGCACCAATGTCAGTTTTACTTCTATAAGTTTACTACAAGCTCATCTTCTATATTATGGTCCAACATTGTAGTTAAGATGATCACTTTATTTGCCTTTAAGGGGGTACATTTTTAAAGAAGAGAAAAACTGTATCATCTAATCACAATTGCCTTAAAGCAAATAATGATATAGAAGAATAGCAGTGATTATCATGCAAACATTATGAAATGGGCAGCATTATTTATCATCTAGGTATGCTAAACATGTCAAATGGCATATATACACGCAAACAAATTATTAGTGATTTATTTTACCCTTGGTTATTCTTGCCATCAGCAAACACAAAATTATCTTGTGTATAGTAGGGGAAAAAAATCACTTAGTGCCACAGGACAGAGATTTAAGGCTATGCGCACACACCTACATCAGATTATGATGCGTAGCAGCCTATCCACTTACTTTCAAGGCTTACTTATTTAGTATCCTTTTTTATATTTAGTTTGCCGGCTACATCTTCCTGCTCTGTAGCCTATGACTAAGTTCATATGTGTATAAAATATATCAAGTGGGTAGAGGTCCTTTACCGTTTCTACTTTATTCTTATCCACTGGATGTGCTATGGGCTGTCTATACTATTTTTTTTTCGGTAGCAATGTATATATGTAATATATCCTAAAATAATCAAAATCTCAGAGGTCACTTAACTACTTACTATTCATTAAGGGAGGAGACGAATATTTATAACCTAATTCTATATGGAAAGACTTTCGTAAAGGACTCATGATATTTCATAGTCAAGAAAAGTCTAACAAAGTCAACATATTCATGCCAATTTTCATAGCCAGTTTATCTTTGTTTGAGATATTGTAAAAATGCAAAGCTTGTCTCAGTACTATTTCTGTTGATAAAATGCCATACCATTTTTAACTAGGAAAAATATACTCTGGAAATCGAGTACACCATATGAGTGAGTCAAAATAATTATTATACACAACAAGTATGCATGCTCTCTGTATTACCGTTACCAGTTGAGTTGGCTGCATGCATTTAGGGTTAACATAAACTCTCAAGGGTAGTTTGTGTTACAAAAAAATACCTTTGTTGGATATCGTATTAAGCCATGTGGTAAAAATGTTGAAACTATGTAATTACAAAGAAGAAAAAGAATGAAAGCTTGTAAATCTGAAAACAAGGTAAAGCAAGTAATTATGAATTGGCATGGGGAAGAGGTCATTAAATGAAACAGAAAAAAAGGGAATCATGAGCCTTATAAACCAGGTCACACCTCCGTGCTCTGATGGCTTAGCGGCTGCTGGTAAACATTATGATTGGTTACCATAGCAAGGCATGAATTTTGCATTTATATAGAAAAAAATAGTTATGCATGGAACTATATGTGGATGCTAAAATGAAAGAAAATAAATGTGGATTTTCCAGGAGACTGCAAAGTTTTGGTGGTAATGATTTATGAAATGTGCAACTATATATAAATATACCATTAAATACAATGCAATTTCACTTTAATGTTTATTTCCAGGGAACAATATAACAGTAGTGCTCTGAATTCCATTCAATTTGGAGATATTAGCACCCATCACTAGCCAAGATGTTTCCCTGCCATTGACGATTAATAGTGAATTTAAGTGCAGTCATAATGCCACTTGACTATGGCCATGCATGCAAAATGTCATATAGGCAGTATAGCGCATACACATAATTATGAGTATGTTAAGGGTACTTGTCAATGAGCCATTATCCCCTAGACATAATGTCTAACAAGAGAAGGGCTGGCAATGTGGGAAAAATGGCAATTGTCCCAAGGCTGCCATCTACGCTAGCTCAATGGGCTGCACCACTTTTCACTTCTAAATGCCTTAGTGCTTAGGCATCCAGCTATGGTCTTTCAGATGATACAGAACTACAAACTCCATAATATCCCACCAGCTTGCTAGAGTGGCAGGTAATTATGGTAGTTGTAGTCAGGGCTGCTTTAAGACCCTAGTGGGCCCTGGGCAAGGTCTTTAGCAGTGGTCCCCCTCGACCCAAATTTGTAGAAAACTGAATTTAAACTTTTTAATATTATATGCAACTATTTTCATATCACATTCAACTATTTGTATATGTAATACAAATGTTATTGAAAATTGTATGTCTTGTTTTTCTTACCTTTTTCTGCACCCACATTGCACCTAAAGCACTTAAAATATGCACCTATATTGCACCCACAGCACTTGGTTTGCACTCATATTGCCCCCACACAATTTGGCATGCTGCAGTGTCAATTTGCCCCACAGAACATAACAAAGTGTCCTACAGAACTGCCCTTTCAAAAGAAGCCCAGTGTCACTTTTCCCATAGTACATGTTATTTTGCCTACAGAATATGCCAAATAATTATTTTGCCAATTAAAATAAGCCACTGTCAGGTACCAATTAACATGCCACAGTCACTTTGTCATTAACATATGCAACAGTCAGTTTGCCTATTAAAATATGCCGTTTGTCCATTAAATATGCCACAGCTTGCCCATTAATATGCCAGTGTTATTTTGCATTTAATATGCCTCAGCCAATTTGTCCATTAATATGCCACAGCCATTTTGCCCAATAATATGCCACTATTATGTTTCCATTAATAAGCCCCAGCCAATTTGCCAAATAATATGCCACTATTATTTTTCCATTAATAAGCCACATCCAATTTGCCCCATAATATGCCAGTATTATTTTGCCATTAATAAGCCACGGTCAATTTGCCCAATAATATGCCAGTATTATTTTGCCATTAATAAGCCACGGTCAATTTGCTCAATAATATGCCAGTATTATTTTGCCATGAATAAACCACATTGGGCCAGCGGGGGCCCCCTTATCCAGAGGGCCCTGGGCAAGTGCCAACTTTGCCCATTCATTAAAGCTGCCCTGGTTGTAGTATAGAAACAGCTGGAGGGCTGCAGATGGACGCTTAGGCCCTAATGTCTAGAACTACATTTTTATCTAATTGTTTTATCTGTCTATCAATCTCTATACTTTATCTGTTAGTATGTCTATCTGTGCTGTCTTTCTCTCTGGCTGTATATCTGTTGGCCTCAGTACCTAATCTGTCAATATATGTATACCTCTTGTTTTAGTCTGAATATGTTTGTCTAATCTTGTGTGTAACTCCTTTTTATTGTTGGCGATATATAAATAAATGTAATATCTGTCATGCCTGTGTATTTGTCTCTGTCTCTAAAGATAATGTGTGGGCTGATTAAATTGCAAAATGGGCCACTAAATTGTTTTTGTCCCCCAGGCCAAAAGTTGCCAGCACTTAAAATATAGCTACAATATTCATGAAATATTATTGTTTCTCCTTACGATCAATGATAAAATGCACAGATGAGAATAAACTTTTGGCAGTCCCTGAGTTCTAAAAAAAAATGCACGCTTCCTGGGGGAATAATGTAAAAAAAAAAAAGATCTTACTTTATCATCATAGTTCAGCACATAGATTTGTGGACTTGCTTAAAGTAAGTTGCTGCACTGACTGAATGCTTTTCTGGGACAAATAACTGATTTTTATTTAATTCAAGCTTTAAATTAATTAAGTCTATATTTAATTGTAAGCCACAATTTAGACTTCAGTTCTCTTTAAACAGCAAGATCTTTCTGTATTAATGGAGAGCCAACCAATTCTTGGCCAGTGACAGAATGAAACATAGTGGGGAATTATGATTAAGTGTCAGGAGAACACAAAACGAGTAAAGTGTGTCACTTTTCCAGCATGTTGTGGTTGCCCTATTTTTTCCACACAATAAATACAATGATTCACCTTTATTGAAAGAAATCTTTGGTGTGCCGAGTGATAATTATTCTTTGGCGTGTGACAGTCCACAGAAGTCAGCGAAGACTGCTTGAGTATCTACAATTGATTTATGATGGGAGGTACCACCTTATCTCCTTCAATAAAAGTTTTTTTTTATTAAAAGTGGGGCCCAAATGTATTGCCATTTCGTAGGGTGAGTTTCAGAATAGAATCATAGAATTAACTTGAAAAATAAAAAGAGTTTATTTAAGAGATACCATTTCACCCCTTATAACTTCTACAAAAGTTGCTCTATTTTGTGTGTGGAACTCAGGTCCCAAAGTATATTTACACACTTCTTGAGATTAAACAAATTGCCAACCCATTATTTTGGCATAACAAACTGGGGAAGCATAAACTGCCATGTAAAACTACAGAGCATACTTACTCCATAACACTCTACTTCCATCTTGTAAAACATTCAGACATCACCGGGCCACTATGGTTCAGGGTCACCATCAGAAATTTCAGGGCCCCTTACAGAATAAATGTTCTTGGCCCCTTCATCCCTATATCTCCCTCTCCCCCCCCCTCCCCAACCCTGCATAATGCATAAACCGTTGTATATCATGTCAATGAGGTTTAAACATATCCTAGGACATGCCCCATCAATCACACTGCACACCCAGGACTTACCCCAGCACTCCAGGACATGTCCCAGCACCCACATTGCACACCACAGCATCCCAGGACATACCCCAACATCCACACTGCACATCCAGAACTTACCCCAGCACCCCAGGACATACCAATATTGCACATCCAAGACTTACTCCAGCACCTCAGGACATGTCCAATCACCCACATTGCACATTCAAAGCTTACCCCCGCATCCAAGGACATGCCCTATCACCCATATTGCACATCTAATACTTACCCCAGAACATGCCCCACCAGACATCCGCTCCCTGGTGTCTAGTGGAGGCAGCTAGATGTCTGTGCAGCAGCACAGACATTCCCATGCTGCCTGCACTGTTCTGAAGTCTGAGCACCAGCAGGTCATGTGACCCCCAATGCTCTGACCTCAGAGCAGCGTGGGGCGTGCGACATCCAGCTGCCTGCTCTCTGCAGAGAGACTAGTGAGGGGAGATCGTTTAATCATTCAGCACCTTTGCCGGCAAATATTTTCTGGGCTCACTGAGCACATGATAAGTGTGTCGTCTGTCACCCCCTGTTGGTGGCCCTGCTATGGTTGACCGTTTGCACTGACAGTAAATACAGTTGAGTCAAATTGCTGCAGGTATAGCATAACTTGAAAGGAAAACTCCATCCTTATCATTTTATCCCCATACTAGAATTAGCATTAGAAAGTTTAGTGGCTCTTTACAATTGACACCAACATAAAGCTCTGCACTCAATTGCTTGCCAGTAAACATATTTTTTGTCTCAAAGGCTACACCCGCTGTGTCTCATCATAAAAGAATTAGCATTACTATTTATTCTGAACTGATAATGAACTGATAAATTTATTTATTTTTACTTTTTGGGAAGGAGTGAGCTTTAATTTATTGTTACAATATGTTTAAACTTAGTTTCCCATGGCCAGATTAAAAGTACCTAGTGGACAAATACAAAATGGCACTTTTTTGTTGTTGCAAACTTTAAGAAAAACAGTTAAATGGTATGATAAGATACTGTGGTAAATATAGAAGGGTTTTTAAACATGTGAAACACATGTACTGTAGCATCTTTTACATTGGTTAGTAGGTGATTCCTCTTATTTCAGCCAGTCCTGACCTTCAATTGTTTATCTGAATGAGCTGAATGACAACTGAATGCATGGCAAGGAGAATCGGCACTATGCATCACAGAAATCTGCAGATAGATATGTCTTTCAAATAGAGGTATAGAAGAAGCAGGCTGAAGACAAGGGAATGGTCAGAGCTGGTGGAGAAGTATTTTGAATAGTGAAGAAAGCAGTGTCAAAGCCACACGTTTGCATCATCCACGCAGGTAACTTGCTCTTTGGAGAATTGGAGAATGTGAGACAGTGCCAGTGGGATTATCAATGATTGTGTTTAGGGATAAGGTAAGTATTAATTCATGACATTAACCTCCACTACCCATGCTTTGTCTTCAGATGCTGACATTGTTTGGATGGGAGGAAATTAAGAAAATATGGTTTACAATTTAGAATTCCAGATCACTACTATTTACAAACTCATGAGAATTATCAACCTCATTACTTTTCAAGAATATCTAGCTAAAAATGTATATAACATTGTTTTCACTAGATCCCAACTCCGAGTATGGAGTGATTTGGCTGAAATAGGTAAATGTGTAGCTGTATGTGTATTAATGAATAGCTGAAATAGTTTTTCCTGCCTTTCAGCCAATTCTGCTAATTCTGCTCACATCTGACCAAGAGTGAATGGACCATGGATGGACTAATTTAGAGAGATAGATTGTTCTTCAGACAATGAAAGAACAGACATGTTTCCTTATTTATAATTGGAGGCCACTCACAGAAATTCATAGCTGCAACCTCTGTTTTACTAAATGGATGGGTAACACAAGATGAGTTAAATGATGCTAGACATAAATAAGGGCATGGGACCAGATAACATTCAGCCAAGGTTTCTTTAGAAGTGTAACCAAGTGATTGCTAGATCTCTGTTTTATATATTCTGGCTTAATGCCACAGGACTTGATAAAAGCCAATGTAATATAGTTGTTTAAAAAGGGATCACTAACACAAACTGGGAAATACAGAGTACCAAAAAAGTTGAGTAAAGATGACTAATACTGCATTATATTCTACAAAACAAAATTTGTAGTATTGATTAATGTGGTATTCAACAGAATATATTTAGTAATATCAACTGTGGTAAACAAGGGTAGGTAAAGGGTTGGACACAATTATTTTTTTCAACCTAAACTGTTATATAATTATGTAATAATTTGTGCGTGTAACATCTCTCATGGCCTTGCTTTATCACTTTCTAGTGAATTTGAATAACTAAAATCAATATTCAATATTTTTGAAATGTGGAACTGCACGTCTAACTCTAATTAAAGATCCAGCAGATGGTTATTTGAACTCAAATGCTCACATGACCTACTCCATTTAATACAGACAGCAGTTGATTAATAGATTTCAAACAAGTCATTCCAAAATTACCTGAAATCCAAAACATTTTAAAGTTCAAAAGTTAAAAAAATGTAAAGGGTCACTAAACTTTACCTTTCACTTGTGCTTCTAAAATAGATGAACAAGTGAAAGGTTAGTTGTGCCTAGCGTGAGGATAACTGACATGTACATGCCAGTTTATCCTCTGACTGACAGCTGCCCTGCTTGCATAGGAAGTAACTAGGTCCCCCAAGCTGACCCCATGCAAAAACGAGGCTCTCTCTCTGCGCCAGCAGCGAGAGCCCCCTGCATTCTGCAGACGGAGCGGGGCGGAGCTCTGACTGGCTGTGCGTGCACTGACACTGTCAGCACGTGACAACCTGGAACTGCTGTGGCTCCACAGTGAGGCACAGTAGAGAGTAAAACCGTTTGTAGCTATTGAGATACACATCGGGTTTACTACAGACCAGCAGGACATGTTTTTTTTTAAATGGTTTATTTGTCCTTTAATTAAATAAATAACACATTTCCCTCCAAAATAACTCCAATTTTCAAGACCTCAGGCAGTTAAGAGTTATTGTGAAAAGATCAGCAGGTTTGTGTAGTATTTTAGTTGTAAGATAGATAAGCACCACAAGCTTCTTGTGAACAAAGCAATATTACTTTTCTCTTATACTAAAGTTTAGATAGTTTTGGGGAACTGCCTAGACATATTCTTTTTGTGATCACATTTGTTGTAAATAACTGAATATACATTTATTTAAGCACTAGCTTTTTTTCACTAGTTTAAAAAAATATACCTAAGCTGTTGTAGAAAGACTTTTTGCAAAAAAAAAAACAAAATAAGTTTGTTTTAAATAGTTTTAACTTTACTAAAGTATTTAAGAAGCCCACAGATGTGTACAGTGTATTTCTGCACTTAATTTAATGACTAGGGTTATTCTATTCTTGCACTTAAAACATTCTGTTTGTGTTGTTTTCTCATTCTCATGGTTCCAGCCCTGTTGCCAGACCAGCTCTGTTGAGACAGTGGAGTTAGACACACATGTATCTTTAAAGTTAGATGACAGGTTTACAGACAAGTGTCACTGTAATTTTAACCTTTGAAGTGCTTTGGAGCTCCATTAAGATAATCTGTTCTGAATTCTGGTATAAATACACCATGGATAGAATCTATTTACTAACCCATATTATAAGTTCTAGGAATATCCAGGTTAGATCCCAAGAGTCTAAGCGCTAGACAGCAGCCCCCAAGTAAAACCATTTTCCTCCAGGTGGGAGGATGAGAGTGGTGTTTATCTATATCCTCTAATTTTGGCAAAATTGCCATTTTTTCAAGGCTTTGCTCTGTTTTTGAGGGGGAATGCCTCTTTATTGAATAGAACATATGGAATATGTTGCTGTTTCCATGGCTATCCCATGGAAACAGCAACACACCTGGAAAGGTTTAAAGGCTACGGCACAGATGGTTGTGCATTAGCCTCTAATTCGCCTCTGCAATCCCCTATTATCTTTGTATGGGTCTGCTGCAATACAAATAATGATGAATTTATTACTGCACCATCAGGAATTAGAAAGAAATATGTATGCGAATGGGTTATTCCAGCTCCCCCAAATCTGCAGGTTTAGTTTGAGAAGAATAGTGCAGCTAATATAGTATTTATAGAAAAATAGACCCTTCTATTTTCTGTTCACACACCTATTGATATCACATTTACTTAACTTATAAAGGGGGTTTTGCATAATATTGACAAGAAACATGTATTATTTGGTTGTCAATAAGGTCATACACACTACTGTTTAATAGAATAAGAGTAAGATCTTATTTTATGGCTTTAACTCCACAGAAGTATTAAATAGATGCTTACGAACCACAGATATGGTTTGGCCAACTCATTCATTTGAATGACCATTTCATTTTTCTTTTATAGATAGTGGAGCATGGTGCACAATTTCTGCATAGTCAAATATGCATAATGTTTGCATATTTCACAATGTAAACTAAAAGGAATGGTCCACCCCTTAACTAAAGTTAGCAAAATCTGGGCACACAATCTCAGATTCCCTTGCCCCTAATTTACTGATGAAAAATTGAAGAACATTGCATATGATTCTGTGAAAAAATATGTTTAATGATTTGGTTCTCTGCTAAGTAAACCCGAACTTGTGAATGTGCAGCTGAATGTTCATATAGAACAGACTGTCCTGTTTTTTTGTTTTGTTTTTACTGCATTTTACCAGTCCCACATATTGCATCTGTAAAAACTCAACTTTTGGCAAAAAATAAAGTTATGTTTAATTGAAAGATAGCATCAAGTGTAGACACTTTAAGTAGAAATGTTAAAATGGAAGAATGTAAACAAAGTACTCTGTTGAGCCCTCTTTGCTCTGTGCAGCTCTATCGGGAGGCGTGTTGTTTAGAATCCTGATTCAGAAAAAGGAAGATTTGACCCATCTGACCCAGGATATCCCCTAATAGAACTATACAGAGCAACGAGGGCTCTATATTGTACTTTATTTGCATTCTTTCTATTTAAAATGACTATACTTCATGCGATCATTCAGCTAAATATAAGTTAATTTATTGCTGACAAGCATATGACTAAAAGGGAGGTGCAGATCAGTTGCAGGTTAGAACATTTCATCAAACTGCATTTATAAGGACAGAAGCATTGAGAGTTGTATAAGCCTTTTGTTATATGTGATACCAATGTAGTATTATTTGTAGAATTTTTGAATAAAATTTGAGAAGGCAAATTTTTTATTTAGTGCAGCTGTGTCTTATTGATATGGGCAGTGAATACTCATTGTATGATACAAATTATACAAATCTATGGTACACATTTAAAGATCCAAATGTTTATATTCCAATAAAATTCACTTGGTTTATCGTCCACCCAATGTTCTTATAGGAAGATTATTTTGTGGTCCCACTTTTCTTTCATTAGTTGTATTTCCTAACATTTTCCTTACATAACAAATCATTATTATGCATTGAGTCACAAAATCCCTCCACGTTATGCTGCTTTGTCCCTTCTGAAATACATGTTCCTCTACAACCAAAATCTGACGGAAACCTGTTTTTATAACCTTATTTAAAGCACTTTTAATCACTATTCTCAAAAAGAGGTAGAACATAATCTACAGGGGAAAATAAGAATAAAAAAATATCTCCTTGGAAACATGACATAAATATTTATTCCCACATGACTGGAATTTATTAAAATCATAGATTTTCTAAATCTGTATGATATTATATTACTGGAAACTGCTGTAACTATATTTCTAAAGTACAATGAGAATTGCAGAATACAAAATATTGCTTACATCACTTCTAGATATTAAAGTAGCATGGCACTTAGCACAGTAATACACCATTTGGTTTTACACATAAATGCAATGCTAATGGCAGTACGGTCTCTTTGGGTCTAATACATGTGGTACTCAAAGACTTTGGAGGCAGGCTTGGGGACATAGGAATTCAAATTGCACTGTGAAAGTGCAGCGTGGGCCAGCTATAGAGTAATTGTGGAATTTAAAGCATACTGTGAAGGCTATGGGCATGCCTATGATTAAGTCCATACATATGGATGAAATGTGTTAGGCTAGTATTGCCAAGCTATCTGTTGCCTTGCAGGAGTAAGTCTACCCTCTGCTAAAATATAACTTCTTTCAAATCATTACAAAAATCAAATACAAAACAAAGTGTTAGTGATAAAGTGAACACATGGATGTGTGTGAAAACGGTCAGCAAATTGTTTTAAAAATAAGTAGATAAGCTTGTATATACCAGTTATTAGCACTATGGAAGCAATGCTGTGTGCTACAGTAGCAAACTAACAGTTACAAATAGTATTCTGTGATATTGAAAAATAAACTGTAACATTGGTTAAACTTAAACTATCATGAAGTGATGGTAGCCTGAAAAACATCCAACTCACTAGAAATACAGTGGGGAAGCTGAAATAGGATATTAAAGCTACAGTTAAGCCCTAGCAAAAACTGCTGTATATCCACTAGTACAAAGGATCGTCACTTAGCGGTGCCACGTTGCTTTCCTAAAACCTGTCAATGATCAGTTGTATAGTGCCCATGAAACCACAACATTTTTTTCCTAATATAGGCAAAAGTATGGCAGAGAAGGGTGTTGCATGATGCCTCCCTCATGAGGCATCATTGTAACACCTTTAACGCATAGGAAGTGATAGCTGATCACATTCGCGGATCCGAAGTAGCCTCTAAGAGTAACTGCCGGCATGTAGCGTTGCACTAAGGAGCATATTTTTTTTATTCTTAAATCAGATATAAATTTTGTTTTCCTCCCTAAAATTTGTGTTTTTTTCCGTTCATTCAGATGACCAGGGCAGCAAGAAACAAAAGATAAAATGGAAAACAAAATTTAAAAAAATAGGAAAAATGGATTGGTCCGATGTTGGCAGCTGGAACAGGCGACTGGATCAGTAGTAATGGAGGGGGTCAAAAATTTGACCATTTCAGGTGGGTAGCTAACCCGGATACTACAGTGTGCATATGACCTCCGTGGACCCCATCATGACCCATGGCAAAAATGACCGCTTTATTTGTTTTGGCAGCGCACAGGTTAAACGCTGGGCCCTCTTTGCTCTTGGTCCTTAGGTCAATGACCCCCACTTCAGCTATGTTTAACTGGTCTCAGATGATGGAGCATTTTGTGTCGCATATTGGCGCACCATTTATTTGAAGATTTGTATGCTTTTTGCAAGCAATTCTTGGACATTTTTAGGCGTGATCTTGGCGAATTTGTCGTCCGGGTGAGCACACCACACGGTGCCGTCGTGGCCCACGATGGCGGCATCCTGGATTTTGGGGTCTCCCATCATGTTGTTGAGAGTCGTCCCAGGACATGGCGGCGGCGGGTATCGGTGCTGTGGAGACTCGGGGGTGGGAAGAGCTGGCGGCGCTGCTGTGCTACTCTGCCTCGTGCTTGGAATGCGCGTGCAAAGAATTAACAGGTATTCTAGTGGGATTAGTAGTAAGAATCTTTAAGGAGGTAAGTTTTGATGAACTTTCTGAAGTTTGGGAAAGAGGGAAAGAGCTTGTCATGGACCACCAGGGATGAAACCTCCATCCTTCAAGGTTGTGCTGGTTTGAAGGGGAGAGTGGCAATTGCCCCATCTTTTTTCTAGTTCATCGGGCTACGTATGCAGTCATCAGGCACAATGGATCAGTTAATCGGTACTTCACACTACTCTGTGTGTGGATAACAGCCTATTCCATCAGAGGAAGAAATCATCAGGGCTGCACATATTGGTGATCCAGGCTGCTCAGCCTGCCCTCCTCTGGAGGAATCTTGCCCTTTCATTTCACTTTGTCTCCCCCTCATTACTTCATCTGCTTTCACTTCCCCAGCACAAGGTAGGAACTGCTTTTGTGGATGTTTATATTTCTAGTTATGGCCTACCTGTCTAATTGTGTATATGTATAATCTACCAGTTTAATATATTACCTATCATCTAACAGAATATCTGTATCACTTATGCTAATTCTGATGAGAAATCATTCCTACTGCAAGAGGCATCACTGTGGGCTGCATACAGTATTCAGATAGTAGGTAAGAGCATCATTAGGTTATTGGTGAAAGAAACAATTTAGAAGCACATAAAGAAACTCCAGAACAATAACTGCCATACTACTTGCCTAAAGCATAAGCCATACAGAACAAAAATAGTCAATTTAGTATATCAAACATGTTTGGACATGTTAAACCAAAGGACTAAGGTAACACTTTTATGAGGTTACAATGTTTCTAAATAACATTAGACAAGAATAAAATAGTTTTGAGCAGGGGTCATATTGTTCTCTCTATTACATTATACAACCAACCACTATACAACCACAAACATGTTTTTTGCTACCCACCAGTACCACTCTGGCTTTAACGTGACCTACCATTTTTCATGTCTGAAGTTCAATAATTATAAAATAATATATGTGTGTGTGTTTAAAATGTCCATATCTTTATTTTAATTTACTCACAAATATCAGGCAACCTGCCTCGCCAAGTTAAACTGTAGTTATAAAGATTATATTTGTTTCCATGATGTTTTACCCATATTTAGTATTTTTATCAGGTTTGCTCTAGTTTTACCTTGGTAGTCATACTAAGGTGGCCAACAAGTACCTGTCCAGCAATGCAATACTCATGGACTGCTAAAAACACAGTTGCAATATCCCTACACTGAAAATTAATGACTAACGACAGAAAACTAATGGAAACATTCTTCACTTTTTTCTTTACATTTAGAAGTTATTTGCACAAGGTAGTCAAAACATGAGGAAATCTAAAGCGCTGAAGTATTCATGACATAACATTGAACATTCTTTATTTTTTCGATTAGAAAAATAGCTATTCCATGAACTAGAATAAGAAAACTTTCCTTCTGGAGCCAAATAATTTCAGTTTTTATTAAGCCATATTTCAGCAGTTTCATAGCGGAATAAAACCAGTTACTTTTCTATCATTTTCGGAAGTCAATAAATCAGACTTCCTGGGCTGTGGAAGGGTGATGCATATCTGAAACCAGGCCTACTGTCGCACACATTACCTCTAACAACCCTTCTTTGTTTTTGGTGGTTAGAGTGATCTTTTACGCTCCTGTAAAATGTGTGCATGTTCTACCCTTATACATCACTATGGGGTTTGGGATATTGACTGCACAGCACAATATACCAATATTACCTTATCAAACTCACATCCAATACTGTATGCAAGGGCCAACTGGCAAATAACAATTATTCAAATAAATCTGAATATTCATTAAGTAGCACAATGACTATAAAACTTTTAGAATTTACTTACAGACATTACCAAGATTACAGAGGGCAGAGGTAATAGTGGTGGAATGATGAGTATAGCTAAGATGTGGGCAGACAAACTGAATGAAACACGTAACATCACATTAACAATGTAAGACAAAAAGCAATGATGAGAATGGACAGCTAAATATTAAAAGGCAGAAATGATCTAACGTGCTAAAAATGTTATAATTTAAATATGTTTTATTTTACATTGCGATAAATGAAATCTATTATTGTTAAGATATAACTATATAATCTTTTCACAGCATTTTACATACCAGTCATGCGTTATATATTTCTACATACTGCTGTATGTTTGGTACACCAAAATATTTATAATCTCACACTAGAAGAAGTGTAATAATTGAACTAGGTAAGGCATACAATTACATAATGTATGTATATAAAGTATGTAATTGCGTCCCTGACTGGAAAATATATTGGTCTGAACATTAAGGAACAAAAAAGGTAACTGTGATTATTTTTCTCCTTTCCATTAAGATACTTAGAACAATGATAGACTAGATCTTCACAGTTCTCAGATGAACATATATGATGGGTTGCCTATTTAGCAGCAACTACTTTTTATTACCCTGAAAAAGTTATTTTAACTGTCAAAATCTGCAAAATCTTTGAAACTACTTTAGGATCCTCGTCTACAGAAAATATTTGGCGAGCTGGGGGCTTTGGAGGGGGAGGGAAAGAGTGGGAAAGCCACATGTGGAACTAATTACTCACGTGGAGGCCATGACAAAGACCATTTTTCCAGACTTATCATGGGGGCTTCACTTTCAGGAAGTGGCTGTAATTACTGTTCAGGTCTAGCAGAGCAGCCTACACATTGCTGGCAACTGCAAGACTGGAGGAAAAAGGATGACGTGAAAAAGGAGACATAGTATTCCTCTCAGCGATAAAATAAAAACACACACACTCACTGAGAAATATTTAACTCATTCAGTGCACGATACATATATAATGAGCAGCAAAGTAAACTACTATCCGCCATTCTTTCCCCACTGAGTTTAAAAGGTTATGTATCACGCAAACAAATCAATTTGTATTTCTTCCTGTCGTATTCTTTTACAACAATGTAAAAAGAAAGGGTTGCATCCCTTCACTTTCATTTGGCTGATCTTAAACTACAGCTTGACTTTATTTATTTATTTTTTAACACAGCTTTTCCATTCTGGGGCCCACTTCCTGCCTTGCTCGGGTAGAAAAAAAAAATCTGGCTTGGAGATGAAATGACTGCTTAACATTACACTAAAACATCTGGTACCATTTTATACACAGACCTATGTCTTTAGCACGAGCAACCCTAGCTGTCTCTCCTCTAGCACAGTGCATACCCAAACCTCCCAAGGGTGACATCATCCCATATATGGACTCTTAAGCCCAGCCCTCCCCCTTTTCCTGGTCCTAAATTCATTGCCAGATCCCCAGTCTGCTGCAAATGTGCCACGTCAAGACTGGGAATCAGAACACTTTCTGCATCTATGTGTTTCAACGCTGGTAGAATTTGAGGGGTTTAAAAAAAAAAGGAAACGCAAAAAGGACTCCCACTCTTTGCTCTCTCACCTTCGAGCAAAACCAGAAAAATGGGAACATATGACCAATGAAGACTGAAAAAAGGATTTTAACAAACAAAAAAAAAGAGAAAGCGTGTGTTCCGAAGAGAGCCTGCTCCGTCGCCCCAGTGTTCAGACTACCTGTTCAGGACAATGCTGTTGTACAGTAGTCTGCACATTGGTTAGACTGGGCATGGGACATCAACGACATGGATTAAAGGGGAACATAGGTTGCAGCTGCCATGGAAGTGTGACTTAGTGATTTTCCTTTCAAGGTTTTTATTTGAAGTGTTTTTCTCCACAGGTTATGCACACTAGGGAAATAGGAAACGCTAAGAAGGGACAGAGAGGACAGAAGGACTTCGCAGTGGTGCAGGGAAGGCAATCTGGTAAGGCCTAACTTGAGAAGAACAACTGGCCTGTATTGGAATTAGATAGATTTCTGCCAGTCTACAGCTCCAATTCCATGCCCATTACTTTTTGCATCTAAGGAGCCAACTCCTTTTCTAATCATGTAGTCACATCAATAGGTGTACAGAAAAGGAAATAAATTGCTTTTATTAAAGTTTATTAGTTAAATAACTGATTCAAATTCAGAACATATAAAAGGTTAATTTTTTTTAAACTAAAGCCTATCACTTTCATTGATATGCTTTTTATTTAAAGAGTTGTATCGTGTTTGGTATTGCTTTAGTTTTAAACTTTTAGTTTCTAATGTTCTTTCAAACTTTTACTGGTGCAAATTAAATGGAGAAACCATAATTAGAAAGACATAATTAAAATGTATTTATTGTCAAAAATCAAATCAAGAAAAACAGTTGATTCGAGCATTTTCAAAAGTAATAAATCAATTAGCTTCTTTGTTAAAAGTAAATTAACTCTTTGGAGGTAACCGTTTTATTATATAGCTGTTCACATCAATCCATCTGATAGCATATAGATTAGTAGCTGTCCTGGGTATTGAAGTTTTCAAAGAGAAAACATTTTTACAACTGTATAAATTTATGTCTTTGATAGGGTAATACTGGCAAGAAAACAGATGGAAACTGGTAAGAATTCAATTAAGCAGAGATAAGATGTGTTAAGGTAATACAACCTAAGAGTTGGGTGTAAGAATGCCGGTTTCTTGAAGCTTTATGACTACTGTTGTTTTTTTTGCCAGATTCTAAAACATGAGCAATTTATATGAACTGAAACACACAATATTGATTAATACATGCATTTCTGCAAATAGTTTAATTGATTATTAATGAATATAACTAAACTATTTCATTTGTACTATCATAAGTAATATTGTCAAAGTGAAAATATATTTCATTTGTAAGAACAAAATTATGCAGAAAATAAAAGTCTTACAAGTAATCTGTAAGTGTCAAAAAAGAGTAAGAAAAATTTTAAAAATATTCAAATGTAATTTTATGACTTCTAATAATTTAAGCAGTAACAAGATTATCTACAGGTTATAGCACAATCAAATTTTAGTTACTCTTAAGGCAGGCCTCTCTAGAACAGGTAGTGGGATCTACATAAAAAAGTGTAAATGCATTTCTATAAGTTATTTTTCTTGCAGCTATAACAGATTGTTTTGTTGAACCATTCATTCAATATGAATCTGATAAGATTTTACATTTACTTTTGGAAGTGACTCTTCCAAACGTAAAAAAACCACTACCTTATTTTTACTCAGTGGTATGTATAAACACATACAGGGCAAACAAATAAACACAAACATTATATTTAATCAAAAACATAAAAATGCCTCACTTGTGATTTTTTGTTTTATAATTTATGATTATACCTCAAATTAACTGTTCCATTATTTTGGATATAGGAAGCGTTCGGCCCATCTAGTCTAACCAATATATATTAATTAAAATTTTACCTTTAGAGTGTAGCATACCGGTATTTGGTACAGAATAGTCACTCTGTTAATTATACCGAAACATATTTTGTTTTAATAAAATTTACCTTATTGTAACACATTCATGAGTAAATGATACCAGCAGCATTTAAACACATTTAAAAATAATAATAGTAATTACAATGATTATTATTTATATATTTACAAATTAGTACTGCTGTTCTAAGAATTCAGTAATGGTATTTTTCTGCTTTAAAAAATTGGCGTTGTCTACAAATTTGTTTTTAAATACTAAATGTTGATATTTAACTTAAAACCCAATTATTTGATAAATGCATTTAAACGTATCCCAGAAGATATCAAAGTGGCCTTAATATGTGTGCTGCAACTCAGCCAACACAAACATTATCTTGACTGATCTTTCATTTTTGTACCACAAAGGAGTTTCCTCTATACCTATTTTATTTAAACAATATGTCCACGGGTCCAAAAGCAATTTCCAAGGATTTTCTTTTTTTTTTTTCCCCATAAAACTGGATTTAATGTACACAAATGGGTAGTAATCATTAAGATATTGTATTCATTGTGATGCATGTACTATAGTAATACACAAAACAAAAAGAAACCCTAACAACACTGAAACCTGTATTGTATCAATTAACAACTTGAATATATGTTTTACATGTATGGCACCAAACGGTATACATAAAACTTTTATAGTACTGAAATAAGAAAGGAATAATTTCTTATTCAACAACAAAGGTGACTGTTTTACTCCATAAACATCACAAGTATCACAACATTGTAATCTAGTGACAAAACATAATTCCATAATACACAAGTCAGTTTGTGAATTAGCATTTTTTTTAAAAATTTGTATATAAAAAGTTTTCATTGTGTATACATCTGCACTATCTCTTTGCTTTGCTTTAAAGTAAGTGCTATTTCAGGAGTTAAGATAGCCCAGTGCAATTTCCAATGTTTTGCACTTTAGATTCAGAATATTACATACATTAGATAGCCATCAAATTATAGACTGTAACATTCTGTTCCTTAAATATTAACTTATATAGTACTTTAGATTTATGCATAACATCTGCACACATGTTTAGTATGATAATGCTGAGTAAGAGATAGGTAAAATGTAAAATGTTCTAGTGTAGTAAAATCTGAGTCTCAATACAACACAGTTAAAGTAGGTTATAATTTTAAGGCATAGATTAAGAAGTCTGAAAGGTCACTGGGTTATTATCTATGTCTTGTCTACACTGAAATTACTTGTATTTGCCTGATTACAATAATTCCAAACTTTATATCTAAGGAGGAGATGAATTGATTTTTTTTTTTTAATCATATATAAGAGTGTAGAGGAGACAGCTCATGAACAAAATTCTGCATAGGTCTAATTCTATCTCAGTGGCCAATACAGTGAGTTAATCAGCATTCTATGCAGCATTAAATAGTTTGTGTCTTTTGAATTGGATACCGAACCTGCATTAGAATAAATCAGAAAATAATTAAAATATTATGTAATAATGGTCAATTTGTCACATTAAAATAAAAACATACATTTTCCAAATAGATCTGCAAAACAGTACAGCATAAACTACTGTTTATTAACAACATATTTGGCACAAGCTGCTTGCAGTATCAGTCAAAAATGAAAATGTTAAACAGCTGTGGAACAAGTTACATGACCGATACACATGATGCATTTTCCCTGTGCTCTGTGACTTTTAATTTTAAAACAAACCTTAAACTTTGCCCTTGAATTGTAACGGGAAGTCAGCCTTCAGGAGAAAGAAAGCTTCCATATGTCTTTCTCCTGCTCCCCATCTGTTAAGAGGGCAAGAGTTTCCTGTCTGGTATTGGCCTTCTAAACCCTAACAAATATGTTTATACAATGAACAGAGAATGACAGGTAACTATATTCTTATCTACACTGCAGACAGACCACACACAGCTTTTCAGATTTCAGGAAAACACGTTTACTTGAGCAAAGAAGAAATAAATAAATCTAAGACTATATAAATAAATTCAAGCAAAATGCTAACACTGGAATGCTTGAGCAGTCTAACTGTCCATAAAATAGAATCCATTGAGTTTGGATATAAGTGTCCTCATCACTCTAATGTTACTGTCACTGTTACATTGGGCATAATATCAGCTCCCGGGGAGTACATGTGTATAAATGCAGATTACTGCCAACAATGGGAAAACTGGGAGCTATAGCAAGACAAATTAAAAGTAACCAGGTCAACTGATTTAAATAAACAACAAGTACAAACAATAAATTAGATGCGTTAAAAACAAAAGAGGTTATATAATTTAAATGTTAATGTTGTAATAAAGGTTCTGACTTTTCTAATGATTGTCACAATGTTGGCATCAATTAATAGGCACATTAATTGCATCTAATTAATAGGCACACATATTTTGCTTTAAATAAACACTCTAATCTGCCATAAGTAACTATGTATATGTATATGTGTATATATATATATATATATATATATATATATATATATATATATATATATATATATCATTACCACAATACAATTACTGTGTAAATGACAAATGCCCATTTATTTAGGGCAACATGCTCAAGATCTTAGTAGATGCAGAACCTCTTTTGAAACAAGGATCAGAGGTTATGTCCAATGAGTTCTACTGTATTGTTGTATCCATTATTGTACAAGCTATCTTCCATGATGCATTTATAAACATGCAAAGCCTGGTTTCAAAAGATTGCACATATCACATTATAGAACCTCCCTAACTACACCTCTTTTTTAATTAATTAATAAACATATCTGAAATCAAGTGAGTGCTGCATGAACTTATTTCTATATTTCCAACCACATATAGTAGAACAATGCAGCTGGTAAGTCAATATATTATATTTTCTTTTTTTGTTAGTGTCGGCATCCTTGTTCTATAATGTATAAACCTATGTGTTAGGGCATAAATGGCCAACCAACACTATCCCTTACTTGTGCAGACAAAGATAAATATTACAATTAGACAAATACCACATTTGAAAAGGTTGTGCTGCAAATGAAGTTATGTGATAGTCAATTAATGGCCATCTAAACCTACACCTGTTTTTGAGCTACCCTATCTGTATATATATATATATATATATATATATATATATATATATATATATATATAAATTATAGTACAGCAGACAAGCTTCCCAAAATAACACCCCATCACATGAAAAGTAAATCCCCTTAACTCACTGCAAATGGGGGACTTGTAGCTAATACCACTGACTGCGATTTTAACACATACATACTCGGGCAAAGCAATTTCAAGTTTAATGAGCAGCTGTATGTGCAACAATATAATGTGCATTAAACAATGTGTATTACAACAAATTGCAACAATGAGGGCTATTTACTAAAAGTAAACTGTGGTGAACTGACAAGTAACCTGCAAAAATTATCCATTAACAACTGAGTTGGAAAGACAGACCAGTTGGAGGATCTTTCCAACGTAGCTCTTAATGCCTGAGCTTTGTAGTAAACGCTTAACTTCATCAATATGAGTTTCACTTGTGCTGTATGAAGGCAGGCATTCTAAGCCAGAACACATTAAACACTGTTAGAACTGGGGCTAATGTAGCATTATACATTTTTAAATGGTAAAACATTGTTACATCAAAATATAATTTGTTAAAATCTAACCTGAAAACAGCTTATGAATATTTTTTCTTCTCTGTATTATAAGCTATTGGTCTAAACTTTCTTACACAACTCGTCTGTGCTTTATTTTTCAGGAAAACTGAGTGGTCTTCATTACTTTATTTAAAGTTGAATGTATTGTATTTATGTATAATCTGGTAAATAAAGTGTAATTTTCCGGTTCTGTAATGATTGTACGTTTATATAGTGTTTTGTATATTTTCTTCCCGTGTACTTCACTGTTCATCTTGATTCCAAAAAGTTCAAAGTGTAAAATTAAATGCAGGCTCCTTCCCATTAGCCTGTGCCGATGGAACCGTGGGATTGGCTGGAAGGAGTTGTCATGTGTCTGCCTGTCTACACTTGCTGTGCAGAACATCCTCTCACCTGTACAGCAGGCACAGACAGGCAGTCACATGACAACCCAGCCTGAATGACAACCAGCCAATGGCAGCCAATCTCTGGAAAACTATAGCAACTGCATCATGAGTAACTGTACCACAACATCATCAACAGCTGCAACTACAACAAACAGGAGATGGTTTATTTTTTAATGCACTGTACTTAACAATTTCATTAGTACTCTTTATAATGAATTATTATGAATCTGAGTCACAAGTAGGCAAAACATCATGAGCCCTCATCCATAATAAAAGCACATTTTTGATGTTGTTGCACTGCTTTTCAAGATATATTTTTGTCCTTACTGCAATATAAAACTTACTAACATGAATAAAAAAAATTATAAAGTAACCAACTCTCAAAGGAGCTCATTAGCCATTAACTATATATCGATAACTACAAAATAGGGTACATGATGAAAGATTTGAGAGGCTGGTGAGTTTTTGCTTTAAGAAGAAATTATTCTCTATGTCCAAAGTAATCCAAATGAATCAAGTTCGTGAAGGTTCTCACAGCATAAAAAACCAGAGTCGATGTTCTTCAGCTTATGACAAGTTAGTAATTCACGCCAAATCTGGGAGTAATGTAACCAGGTATCAATATCACCTTCGGCATTGCGCACTAAACTACAGTGGATAAGACGTGCATTAATTATAGTTCTGGTCCAAAGCTCATAAGAGGCTGTGTTTAATATGATGAGAAAAGTTTTGTACAATAATACCCTTCATAGTGATACATTATAGCTTTTTATTGGGATAGATCAGAGATGAAACCAATGAACATGAGACAGATACCTTGTTTCACCCATGGTATAAGCTTTTATACAGTATACATTATCAAAATTCAAACATTTAATTTTAAATTTAAACCCACCAATGACAATATAGGGGAAGACGTATAGGAGCCAACTATATTTTAGTAAGCGAGGAGTGGTTTGGTAATCCACTATGATCTGAACTATTACTATTCTTTGGCACAGACTTGTGTACAGTGGTGTACTCTACCATGACACCATTTTAGTATGCACCCATTGAGAAATGCTCATGTGACTGAACTCAACAAACGAGCGGCTGATCAACTGTGTATGATTACTGTGAATATCTGTTTTCCTTTTAGTTGTAACGTGTGGGTAATGCACATATAAAACTAATTAAGCACGTTGTAAAAATATATTTGACACTTTAGTTCTAAAGGTGATATTGGACAGCACAGAAAAGGTTAACATACGAAAGCAAGTTAAACCAGGCAGAGGGCCTCCTTAATTGGGCTCATTCCAGTGGTGAGGGTTATGAGCGACAGCTAAAGGATAACAGAGCCTTTATTTTCATGGCTCGCTGGGGGCCCTCTTTTTGCAAGAAGGGGAACAACACTACGCACCAGATGGTCTCATTTTCAAATTCCAACTGGAAAACTCACGGCATCTTGGAAATGTATTCCAGATATATGCAGACATTTTTTTTAAAGTGCAGAGAATGTGGAGGGATAATCCTTGTGGCCTTTAGGAATTAAGAAGGAATTTTCTCTCACATCCAATTTGGCCAGGCGAATAGATTATCATTATGTATAAACTAGAGCAAACCAGGGGTTCTACGGTGCAGGAGAAAACGTTATTGTTGCTAATTATAATGTCCCCAGGACATACTTGAAAACGACATACTTGAAAACGAGAGAAATCTCAATGTATTTTTCCTGGTAAAACACTTTCTAAATAAATAAATAAATTTAAATATTTTTATATTCAATGTCACTTTGTGTATTGTTAACCTGCTGGGTACAGGTTATGTCTGTTTGTATGACAGATTTTTACAGATTTATAAAAACACTGCTTTCCCAATATTTGATATGTGTGCTTTATGCAAATATTTGTTTTAACATAAACATAAAACTCCAACCAAATGCAGGAGTCTTACAAATGGCAATGATGGTTAGATATGCAAATGTTTTAAAACATACAAACATATAATGTGTCAGCAGTTAAGAACCATTTGGCCCATTTTTTCCATCTTGCCCAGTTTCTAAAGGAAATAAAATCTGAATACTTTCATTAGCCCCGCACCTTATATATACCTAGGATAGCACTATGGCTATCACTTGAATGCTTAAACTCCTTTACAGTATTAACCTCTACCATGTATACTGGAAGGCTATTCTGTACATCCACTGCCCTCTCTGTAAAGTAATACTTCCTGATAATACTTTAAACCTTTGCCCCTGTAATGTAAAACTCTCTTCCTTTACTGTGCTGATTCACTTTATGTATTTAAGTGTTTCTTTGTTTATATTCCCTCTGTCTCATTTTCTTCCAAGCAATACATTTTAAGATCATTTAACCCTTCCTGGTAAGTTTTATCCTGTAATCCATGAACCAGTTTAGTAGCCCTTCTCTGGACGCTCTCCAATGTATCAATATCCTTCTGGAGATACGGTCTCTAGTACTGTGTACAATACTCCAAGTGAGGTCTCTCCAGTGCTCTGTACAACGGCATGATACATAATACCTCTCCATATACAACCAAGCATTCTGCTAGTATTTCCTGCTCTATTACATTATCTGCCTACCTTTAAGTCCTCTGAAATAATTACCCCTAAATCCCTTTACTCAGATGTTGAGGTTAGGACTGTATCAAATCCATTGGGTTTTTACACCCAAGGTGCACTATCTTGCATTTATCCACATTAAATGGCAATTAACACAGCTTTGACCATTTTCTAGTTTACCAAAATCATTTGCCATTTGGCTTATCCCTTCAGGAACATCTACCCTGTTGCAAATCTTTGCATCATCAGCAAAAAGACATACCTTCTGCAATTTCAATTTTTTTTAAACATTTTTAGTGATAAGAGAATGGATACAAGTACAGATCCCTGGGGTATACCACTGGTAACAAGCCCTTGCTCTGAATGTACTCCACTGACCACAACCCTCTGTTGTCTGTCACCAAGCTACTGCCTAATACATCCAACAATACTGGAATCCAAACTTAAAGATTGCAGTTTATTGAAGACTTACTGACCTATAGTTGCCCAAATCCTCCCTACGACCTTTGTTGTGGATGGGCACAACATTCGCTAATTTCCAATGTTCTGGTACTACTCCCACTAACAGTAATTGGTTGAATAAATCTGTTAACGATTTAGCTAGTACACAACTAAGCTCTTTAAATAACTTTGGGTGTATCCCATCAGGCCCCATCAACATAATTATGAAATATCATTTACAGCACATAATACATATATTGCCGAATAGGGTCTGTCTACCTGGTTCCACTTACCTCATCATCCTTATACCAAGAAAGGCTTTCAGCAGTAAGAATAAACCAGTAGTCTTTGGAACCTCCTTTCATGATGCTGATATTGCTTATAGTTAACCAGCCCTTTCGAATGACCTAAAGAGAAGATAAGTAATCTTTCAGAATTTTGTTAAATCACTTTCTTTCATCAGCTTATTTTTATTTTAATGAAAAATTAGCAGGTTGAATGACAACATTATTAGCACCATACTTAGATGACAGTTTAAATTATTTTTATACAATAAATGTATTCGATTTGTTTACTTTAAAGGGTGCATATTTTACCTTATTATTACAACTAAAAGGTTTAACATCATAAAGGCATACAGATCAGCTCTCCCTGTTCACCTATTTAATTGGGATAGAATTCATTTTTATTAGACTGAAATGATGCTGATGAAGACAGCAGCATAACTTGTATTTTTTCACAATATTAGACCATAAGTCTCATATAGATTAAATAATAGTGCACTACTTCAAGAGGAATACTTCTTAAAAAGAAACATTACATATTTAAGAGTTTGCCTGTTGCTTTTTTGTCCTGGCTCAGTGTGCTGGAATAATCAGTTTATATTCTTGAGCATGTTCTATGTTACCTCGTCTACTTCAGCACTAACATCTTGTGACATGTGGCTCCTCCTCTTCCTAATATCCACCTACTCCCTCCTACATCACTGTCATTGTTTACAATTATTCACAGTAGCATTAGCATTAACAGTCATGCCTACATCACCATACACGATAACATTCACATTCTTCTTAGCATTCTCATTAGCATTCCTATTGACATGACTGACACCTCTAGGAGTCACCGATTGTCACTCGACCAGCTCAGTGAAGCTGTAGCTTAATTACATAATTTCTCCTTTGTTTATAGACATATCATTTAAAAACTATTTGAAACACATTTAATATATTAATATATATAAAAAATATTTGGGGATATAGTCCCTTTTCAACTCCATAAAAACCTATTGTCAATTAATTTTGTTTTAGCAGCATTTTTAATAATGGTCTCCAGAACAAAATCAGGTTATTCATTCTCAATATTTAGGGAATTATATACAGATAAGGTTGTTACAAGTATATTTTAGCAACTGTTATTTTTGCTATTATTTTACTGCAGGAATCATTCCTTGCCAATGACCAGTGTTGGAAATTTCTGGCATAAAACGGAGCAAACCAGGAAGAAGGGAAACACATGTACACATATCAAAGATAGGAGATAAAATTGCAACTGTCAGCGGGATCCTTATGACAGGATGAATGAAGGATGACACAGTTCCTTCCTTGGGTTTTAGAAAGCTGAAATGGGTTGGTTATTTAAAACTCCTGAAGTTTATGCATGAATAAAGTAACAGGAGGAAGTGACTATGACAGATTACTTAAGCTAGCAAAAACACCCTTGCTCTCCCTTCTGAAGAACAGGTCAACAGGAAAATAAACTTTTACTATAAATGCTCTACGATTGTTAAAAGAGCGCAATACTGTCACGCTACAGCCTCAAACATACAGACCTTTCTAAACCTTTATAATGTTGCTTATAAACAGACACCCAGCATATTAGTATATTAAATAAAGTATATATCTTTTTGTCAGAAATATGAGCAATGTACTGAAATGCAATACTCTATTCACTGCTTATCACAAACTCCAATGTTAAATGCATAAAGCGTCATGAACCTATCAGGGTTCTGGTTTATTTATATTGTTTCAAAAATAAATGATCAGGTTAATAAGGACCAACCAAATTATCCTTACATGAGATTACTCTTTTGACATGTTTTCATTACTTTCGCATCTGGGGAAGATTTCAGAATTGTTGCTCTAATGTGGTCATTGGTAAGTGACACAGATGTGCATGTATTATTTAAAACACGCACCTCTCTAAAATTATTATTATTTTTTTTAAATTTAAGTTTTAAATTTAAGTTTTTTTCATATTTAAATGGCTTTAATACTTACAATAATGTAAAGAAAAGCTAGCGCCTATATACACTGATCAGCTATAACACTATGACCAATGACAGGTGGAAAGCCAGCAGAGGCAGCGTGATGTTTTGGTACGTGGTGTTCTGCTGGGAAACCTTGGTGCCTGCCATTCATGTGGATGCTACTTTGACATGTACCACCTACCTAAGCATTGTTATGGAAACATAATTCCCTGATGGCATTGGCCTCTTTCAGCAGGATAATGCGCCCTGCCAAAAAGCAATAATGGTTCAGGAATGATTTGAGGAACACAACAATGAGTTCAAGGTGTTGATTTGCTATTCAAATTCCCAAGATCTCAATCCAATCGAGCTGAACAAACAAGTCTGATTAATGAAAGCCCCACCTTGCAACTTACAGGACTTAAATGATCTGTTGCGAATCCATGCCTCGATGAGTCATGGCTGTTTTGGTGTCAAAAAGGGACCGACACAATATTAGGCTGGTGGTCATAATATTTTGGCTGATCGGTGTATGTTTTTGACACTTGAACACTTATTGTACTACTCCTAAAATTTCCTTAAACACCCAAACAATTCCTTTGTAATATTTTTTGCTCACAATGCTGAAATTAGTAGAGTCTTGTTGTTTCAAGTGAGGAAGCGCAAGCTTCAGAAAAAGACATACCCATATCCCATCATCATCCCCCATTACATCACACCTCAAACAAATCTACATCTTTTCAGGGTTTGCAGCGCACAATTAATAATGTTAGCTTTAATGTTGAACAACATAAAACACATATGGAGTTTGGTTCCATTTTAATTCTTTTCAACAATGGTTTGCCATTTATAATTGTGCTTTTGGTGTAGAATGATATCAAGCATGACATTTCCTAACTTGTAAATTCATATGTCACACTTAATATGCAAAAGTATGGTACCTTGTTAGCCATGAAAACAAGAAACAAACAGAGTAAAAATTATACCCCTTACTGGCTAGCTGAGAATTAAGCTCTCAGTGAATAAAGGGTATCATTTTAACTTTACAATTAATATGCAATATATTTCTTTAACCAAGTGATGCATCCAGAGCTTACACTTACTAAACTATGGATTTGAAAGAGAGCCAGGACATACCACTGGATGTAGTGACAGGAATTGTCTAACAAAAAGTTAAAGATTTGACTGTAAAAATCAATCAACTACTTTGTTTATTGATGATCATTAAAAATATCAAGTACTTTTAAAGGAGAAGGAAAAGTTTTGGAAACCTAAAAATGTGTGTCCTATGTCTAACACACACATTTGGTTTAACATTGTACTAACATCTTTACAAAACTCTTTTTATAATGGACCAGTGAAAATGTACTACAGTTCTTCATGGATATTAAGATTATAAGTTGCTCCCCTTTAATATTCAATTATCTATTGAACACAGTACTTAAATTTAACAAATCAAGGCTAACAAATCTAAATCTATATTAATTTGAAACCTATTTCCCACTGTGAAAGATGTAAACACAGCCTTCGACAGATGTTTCTAAATCCTATGGTCTTTCTGCTGATCATCCCATGCATGGGCCTCCTAAACACTTACATATGTATTTATTTTAACTTCTCACAATACATTAAAGTTAGAGATTTCTGATCTGATTCTACATCTATAGGTATAAAAACATATAACCTAAGCTACGAGATAGTTACTATTGTGATTTTTAAATACATGTTACTGTGCCATTGAAATTCTTTAATACAAGCAAGAGTTGTTTTTATATTGAGCCTAGTAATATTATTTTAAAGATACATACAAATTCCCCTATAAACATATATGTGCATTACACAATTTCCTATTTAAGTGAAAAACTCAGACAGAGAATGTACTTTTATCTCAAAAAAAAAAAAAAAAATTGGTTTGTAGGTTATGACTGCTTTTGGTTCTGTAGGATGTTGAGCACTATATATTTGGTATGTATGAATAATTGGTGTGGTTTTACTGAATAGGAACATGTGGTATGCACATAGAATTTTATAGGGATTAGTTCTTTGGACTGGAATGTCACCCTGCATTTCTTTGTTTTTCTCCTACAACACAATTGCTTGAATATTGAATTGAACATTTTTTTATTGAATTAAACAATTTTCTTAATTTCTCTCTTTGCATTTATTTGTAGTTTCTACTGGGTCTAATTATGAGGGCACATACATTGCACCAAATGTGAACCAAAGAAACAGTATGCCAGCAATAGAAACAAACATATATTTGTTTTAGAATAATTAGGATAAAAAGCTATCAACAATAAAGTTTAATATGGTTGCAGATTTAGAATCAACAGCATTTTTCCTTAGAGGGAGTTGGGCCACAAAGAGGAGTCATCCCAGCTGTAAAGATTCTCCTCAATGATGTCAGATGAATATATAGTTGTATATTAATACTCATCCCTAATGGTCACATTATACCAATTCATTTATACTCTCTTTGATCATGGTTAAAAGATAAGCATACAATTATCCTAGAACAGTCTTCCTTGGTTGAGTTTACAGGGATCATAATAATAATGAAATTGATGCTGGGTATGAATTGGGACCCACAATAATTTCCAAGTATCATACATGAATTTTTAAATACGCACTCTAAGCCCAGGGCTGCCATCAGGGGGTGATGGGTGATGCACCCGTCATGGGCCCAGGGGGAACGCCCCTTAAAAAAAAAAAAAACAGGGCAGCTGCCCCGTGGGCCCCCGCCAGGCCAGCCCTTTAATGAGGCAGCTGCCCCAATCGGCACTTTGCTGCTCAGTGCAGCTTTCGTTTTATTTCTTTTTTTTCTGGAGCTTGATAGAAAGTGGTCTCAACCAATCAGGTGAGACTTCTCAACTCTCCTGATTGGCTGAGAGTTCAGAAGCCATCCGTGATTTGCTCAGCCCCTCCTTCACACAAGGAGCTCAAAGCACAGAGATGCAGAGAGGTAAGTTATACAGTTAGACAGTGTGAGTGTGCATGTCAGAGTGAGTGAGTGTATGTCAGTGTGAGTGAGAGTGTGTGTATGTCAGTGTGAGTGAGAGTGTGTGTATGTCAGTGAGTGTGTGTGTGTGTTAGTGTGAGTGAGTGTGTGTCAGTGTGAGTGTGTGGTTAACTCCTCTGACACTGCCTAGATTTGTCTAGCCACCCAAGGGGTTAACTCTTCCGACACTGCCTATATCTGTCTAGCCATACAGGGGTTAACTCATCTGACACTGCCAATATATGTCAAGCAATCCAGGGGTTAACTCCTCTGACACTGACTATATATGTCTGGATTTTGTTACAGGTCACTGGTCACATTCGGTGCCCCCCCCCCCGATAGTTTATCAATGAATATGCGACATCCAGCGGATGTGGATCCCGACACATATTAATTTATAAACTATCGGGGTGGGGGGCAGAATTTTTTTCAGTAAGGGGCCCTGAAATTTATGATGGCAGCCCTGTCTAAGCCACCTGCTGAAACACAAGTATTTAGCTCAGGAATATCTATGGAGACTCTACTCTACATAGATTCTACTTTGATCCACTATTGTAATGGTGCAGATATTGTGGACTTTTTCTTTAATTATGTCCTTTCCGTCCTCAGCAAACAAGAAAACAAGGTCAATTTTCTTCATCTTATAACTTTTTTGCTGCAGCATAATGGAGGTGATATCTACTCAGGAACATTTTATGATATGATTATTTATAGGATATTTTCTACTCAAAACCAATAGATGTTCCATCTCAATGAAGTTACAGACAGAAAGCATTGTACTAACTTGCAATTTCCCAGCATACAACAGATGCACAGTATACTGGAATCCATGCCAGAAGCAGATGATGCAAAGGAAATATTGGTTTCCTGTAGCAGTTCCCAATGTGATCCCCAGTGCTTCTCCAATGCTGATGGTAGGGTTGCCACCCGGCCGGTAATTAACCGGCACAGCCGGTATTTAGGGTCTGCAGGCCGTGGCCGGTATATTAGATATACCGGCCCCGGCAAAGCCCGGTATTTTCCTTCCCCAGACCCCTGTACTTACCTCCTTGCTGCTGTCTCCCGGTGCAGGTCCGTGGCTGTGAGGGAAGCATTGTGCGCTCCACTCCAGCCAATGCGCATTCAATAAAGTTTGTTTAAACTTTTTTTTTCAACAAACTTTATTGAAGCTGCATTGGCTGGACGGGAGCGCACAACGCTTCCCTCACAGCCACGGACCTGCACCGGGAGACAGCAGCAAGGAGGTAAGTACTGGGGTCTGGGGAAGGAGGGTGGCATAACAAGCATATTGAGTGGCTAAATCCTGGCATATTGAGGGGCATAACCCTGGCATATTAATTGGCAAACCCTGGCATATTGAGGGGCATAACCCTGGAATATTGAGTAGCATAACCTTGGCATAGTAATTGGAATAACCCTGGCATATTAATTGGCATAACCCTGGCATATTAATTGGGAAAATCCTGGCATATTGAGGGGCATAACTCTGGCATATTAATTGGCAAACCCTGGCATATTGAGGGGCATAACCCTGGCATATTAATTGACATAACCCTGGAATATTGAGTAGCATAACCTTGGCATAGTAATTGGCATAACCCTGGCATATTAATTGGGAAAATCCTGGCATATTAATTGGCATAACCCTAGAATATTAATTGTAAAAATCCTGGTATATTAATTGGCATAACCCTAGCATATTAATTGGCAAAATCCTGGTATATTAATTGGCATAACCCTGGCATATTAATTAGCATAACCCTGGCATATTAATTGGCATAACCCTGGCATATTAATTGGAAAAATCCTGGCATATTGAGGGGCATAACCCTGGCATATTAATTGGCAAACCCTGGCATATTGAGGGGCATAACCCTGGCATATTAATTGGCATAACCCTGGAATATTGAGTAGCATAACCTTGGCATAGTAATTGGAATAACCCTGGCATATTGAGTGGCATAACCCTGGCATATTGAGTGACATAACCCTGGCATATTAATTGGCATAACCCTGGCATATTAATTGGGGAAATCCTGGCATATTAATTGGCATAACCCTAGCATATTAATTGGCAAAATCCTGGTATATTAATTGGCATAACCCTGGCATATTGAGTGGCATAACCCTGGCATATTAATTAGCATAACCCTGGCATATTAATTGGAAAAATCCTGGTATATTAATTGGAAAAATCCTGGCATATTGAGTGGCATAACCATGGCATATTAATTGGCATAACCCTGGCATATTAAGTGGCATAACCCTGGCATATTAATTGGCATAGCCCTGGCATATTAATTGGTAAAATCCTGGCATATTAAATGGCTATTAAACGCTATTTAGGGGCAAAATCCTGGCATATTGAGGGGCTAAATCCTGGCACATACTGGCATATTACATGGTAAAAGAATGGCATACTGAGTGGCAAAATACTGACTTATTGAGTGGCAAAATATTACTGGCATATTGAGTGGCAAAATATTACTGGCATATTGACCAACTGCTCCCAACCACCTTTCATATTACATTAGACCTAGATAACATGCTTGTGAAGGTAGGTGGGAGATATTGTCGGAGAGGTAGGGGGAGTCTGTGAGAGAGTGAGTAAAAGTCTGTGTGTGAGCAAGAGAGACAGTCTGTGTGTGAGGAACTGCTTGTCTTTGTGTGTGATAGACAGCTTGTCTGTGTGTGTGATAGACAGCATGTGTGTGTGTGTGCAAGAAAGCTTGTTTGCAAGTGTGAGAGACAGCTTGTGTGTGTATATGATATATAAATATATATATATATACAGACACACACTCTTCTCACTGGCATAATATACAAATAATATATATCATTTCAGTGATAATCCGCCCCCTTTGTGGCCCCACCCCTCATGGACCCTCCCTCTTGTAGCTCCGCCCACACATGGCCGGTATTTTTTGGAGGAAAAGGTGGCAACCCTAGCTGATGGTGAGGATTCAGTACCCTGTATGATTACCATTATTACTTGATGAGTGATTGCTGGATTCTTTTTTTTCCTTTTATATACCGTACTATAAATCTAGCCCATCCTTACATATTATGAAAGGTGTACTTTCCTTATTAACAAAACTCTGGTGCCAAAAACAGTCATCTTCTCTAGTAGCCTTGTAGAAGTCTTCAATGCACCACATTGCAAAATTATTTAGTGACATGAATATGACGTTCATTTTTTTTGTTCTTGAATATTGGTATGTTGTATGTTATCAAATGGTAGCTCAGTACAGTTCAACACTGTCTCCATTGGGTTCAGGGCGTATTTATGAACATGTCTACATAATATTGGTTCTACAGACAGATGGTGTGTGTAAAAAGATAAGTGAGTCAGATCATGAGCAAATGAGGCAAACAAAAGTCAAATGCAGAGTTTGATTTGACTATTATAGACAAACATTTCCATTGTCTTGCGTTTGTGTAACGCTACATAGATGAATATGGATAATTTCTCCTAATTTCCCTGAATTTTGTAGTAGACCCAAACAGAGAATGATGCTTAATGGGGCTCTGTCACCAAATAAACATTGCAAATACAACTATGTTTGAACCCAAACATATGCCGACATCAATTCTGTCCATTAATAATTATAAAGGTTGAGTATTAACCTTTGTGTTTGTGGAGGAATCTGAGCATACATGGAAAGGCTAAAATCACAGCTTAAGAGGGCTGGGCACAGAATCAACTGTTGTTTGCTTGCATTGTGAAAGGTGTGTGTAGAATTTGCAACTTGTGGCAAAATCCAAAACATTTTTGGGATAATGGATCCTTTTGGATAACGGATTTCTGGATACGGGATACATAACCTGTATAACCATGAATGCAATGATTTATAAATGTAATAAAATATTACCCCTCATCAGCCATATTTATGTGATGGGCAGTGTCTAGTCAGTAACATGTACATACCTATGTGATGGCAAGCATCCCCTGTGTTAACTCTTCGTGTTGCTTTGGATCTGTTGAGGGACCAGCACAACACACAATGCAAAATAAATCTTTATATAGATTAATTTAATACATCTGAATAATCAAATGGTGAAGAGCAGTAACTAAAATGCAAATCCAAGTATACAGTCCAAAACATACAGATCTCTAAATGTATACAGTCTGCTGTATACAATTGCAGGCATGACTGTTGCTGTGAACATGTGCTTTAATTCGGAAAAATGACAGTCTCTCCTGCTGGTATATCATTTATTACTCCTCAGTTATGGGTGATATAGTAAGCCTAAGCCACTCAGTAATCAGTGGAGGGAGGGAAGGGAGGATGTGTAAATAAAGAGATAACCTGAAGCTCTGTATATAACTCAAAGCAACAGATATAGCACTTCAAATGTTTCAAGCCTGAATGAGATGTACTCCTCCTTCTCCACTATAAATCATGTAGTGAGTCTTACGGTTTAGCAGTCCGAGGAAAGCATGCAGATTGTAATAACCATATTACACACTTTATTCACATGAAAAACATATCCTCACACAAGGAGTTGCATATTATACTTGGAGAAAAAGATACAGCAGTAAAATAGTGTCCAGCAAAGGCAGTCCTCAGAGGCAGCCAGGAAGCATCACTGGTTGCCATAGTTACCCCAAACTCTCCCTCTGACAGGAGGAGGGACTACACATTTATTGGCTCTGGTTATAGTAGGGAAAGTGGCTGCTAAATGAAAGGAGCATCATTGCGGTGTGAAGTTACTCAGACCATTTGTGGGCCGAATCCCCCAAGATTAATTTCACTGCCTGTGGACTGATTTTGTGCTTCATTTGTATGTGAAGCCACATTTGATCATTGGTAGCTAAATATACCGTGTTTAATGATGTCCTCTTGTGTTTCTAATGACAATATATTCTTTTTACAGAACATGAATATATGAACATTTACATGATTACTTCATATGAGTATTTGTCCTATTTATTGCATATTTCTTGTTTCTTTGGTGACAGTGTCCCTTTAACCACTTTAAAAAAAAATCAAAGTTTGCTGCTGCCATCACTCATTAATGTGTATGGGACAATTCATGCAAAGTTGCTCCAAAACTAGGATAAATCTTTAAACCAAAATTAATAAACATTGAAATATCATGTTGTGCTTTTGAAAAAACAAACAAACAATAAAATAAAGTTAAAATTCCCAACTAAATAATAACAAATGATACAGGAAAGTGTATAAAACATGCAACAGATGTGGTGTATGATGGGTAAAAGTTAGATGGATGGTGAATTAGATTTCTTCAGGCATTGTGAATATTCATTTCCATGCAGATTACATTGTTAAATTATTATTTTGAGAAGAAAACAAAGCAACGGGACACTTGTTTGAGACCTACATTTTCAAATTTCACATCAAAATGTAATGGGATAATAAAATATTTGAATGATAATACTCCCACCCAACCATCTCACCACACAAAATACACGGATAAGAGAAGCTCGAGGGAGGTCTTCAGGGTCCAGTGTCTTGCTAGAAGTGCTGAGCAAAATATAAAGTGTTAAGTTTGTTATTTCAAACATATGACAGACTAACCTGTGACTTTTTAAATGAAACCATTGACAGGTCAAGTCGAAGTTTCACAGTGCAGCACAAAAAAAGCAAAGATCCATAATAAGACAATATTAATATGGAAGGTGCACAAATAAGCATGATGTAAAGAATTGTTTAATTCAGTTGCAATTACAACTTTGTTTCTGCCTTACATGGTTTCTTAAAGAAACATTCTATACTGACCCAATGTGGCAAAGGTTAATTTGGTCAAATATTAAACTTTTAACAGTTAACATGGATCACATTTATTGTAGTATCATTGGCTCTTATAAATCTGCACACTCCCTTTAATGATTCTGCAGTCATAACTTTACATTTCTTGTGGGGGGTCATTGAGTAAGTTAATTGTAGCAGAAATATTCTCTGATTTATGTATAAACCAGTCACATTAACAGATCTATAGTCAACTGCTGGCTAGCCAGTTAATAATAATGAACATTCAAAGAAAGCTTTTTTACAGATACCACATTTCCCAAGTTAATAGCAGTATTGGCTTTATTTTTAGGGCATTTCATATTCACATGAATTTCTAAGATCATTGTAATATAACAAGGAAATATAGTTTCTCTAACCAAAGCTATGCTGGTCAGTAAATGGGGACTGCAATTCTTCTAAAATGTTAATAGATGTTAGACGCTTCTCTCCTGCAGATAGTTAATTTCAAAAAGCAAAGTTTTTCCATGTGTTCAAGTTGATAAATATATAAATAAAAATGACCATACATTAGTACCATCTTACTAGGCTCATACTTACAATGTGTGAAAATAACTGCTGTTGTTTTGACGTAACAAGGAAGGGAAATTAGTTATAGGCCTCTTTTGGTCAGTAGCTAATTTACTTAAATTGTGTCATGGAAACAACATTTAACACCAATCTTCATTCGTTTTACTACACAGAATATTATAATAAATCATATAGTTCCAATGAATAGGTTTTATTCTTGAAATAAAGACTACTATTTCTATTAGAAACATAGCGTAATATGGAAATACAATATGGCTTTCTTCTTGACATTTGTTCTAAAATAGCAACACACACTGTATACCAACTCCTAAAAAATAAAGGTTGTAGTGTTATTTTACTGTACACAAACAAAGAGGCAAATGTGATATCTACTTTAAAATGCAACAAGGTTTTTGTGTATCGAAAACAAAACAATTTATAAGTCATTGGTGAATTGTTTGGTGTCTTTAGTGATGGATGGCAATTAATTAAATAAATGACCTCTTCAGATACATCTAGCTATCAAAGTGGTCCAGAAATTGCTTTATATTTAATGGAAAAAAAGAAACCTGCCATATTTAAATTTATAAACATAGATTGACAATTTCTTCCTCCGCAAATACGGATTCCAAAATTACTCTTCGCCTCAGTCCCAAGTGACGAAGAGGAAACACTCCTGTTCTATCTGTATTTTGTTCTAACTGAGCCAGTGAGCTTTATTATACCTTAGATTACTGAGGCCACCAATATACACAGGAAAGGCATTGATGAACAGTAACCATGTTATGGGATACTGACATGCATAAATATGGGAGTTTTGTATCTCAGTTTGGTATAAATAACATACAGGGCAAATGTACACTGACACACGTATAATTAAAAAAAGAACGAGATATGAAAACCAGTTAACATTACTATGTACCCACTTTGATTGCTGAATATAACAACTGAAGAAATTTCCAAACAGGGAATTCAACATGGCAACTGCCATTTACTTACTTTAAGCAAGTAGAAGGAACTTTGTTAAAATCCTAATGCAAGTGAAATCAAAATGTAAAATAAGTGAAGGTATAGAAAGAAAAAGGAAAACAGGTGACAGCAAACACTCTCATATCATCTTTGTACTTCATATTAATGAGCCTTTGTAGCTTATCTGCAGAACCAATCACTGCTGGGTACCAAAACTTAGGACATTAATATTTGTACCCAAATAAAACAATATCCTCATTAGTTGTTGAACTATGGGACAACCATTGTGTGATGATAATCTAGTGACTGTCCTAACACTAACATCATTTTCTTTATTTAGTTCAAGCCTGCTGGAAAGATTCACGTCAATAAATAATAATAATTGCATCATCTACACATTACACAATGGTATCTGTTACATATATGATACCACATATATGAATTATTTGTCTAAAATGATAACAGAAAGCACTGATATAAATGTACAGAAAAAAGCAGTCTTTGTATATTTCTTACCTGATTTCCGACAGGGCTCTTCTTCTTTAGTGGGTTGCTTCTTTGTTGTGCACTAAGAGATGGATATATAATTAGACTTTTGACACTTATGATTTTCATCTATTTAGTTTATAAATATTCACCTTAAATACAGATATGTATATATATAGCAATGTTTGCAACTTTTGTAATGTGGACTATTAGTGGTCTCCAAGAAATATTTTTCTACAAAAGATTAAGGGCAGAAAGATTCCTAACTGTAATTAAGTGAAGTATTACATTTAAACTAACATTACATGTCCTAGGTAGGTAGAGTTTTGGAACAAATACTTTTACTAAGTGGGAATTAGCCATAAAAAGTATGATAAGCACTGCAGGTCATCAAATAAATGGTATGACAAAGGTGCAGTTTTATGTTAGTTCATAAACTAAACTAACTAATTAAAGCAACTGTATACCCTAAACATTGTTTTACTGTGAATGGAGAGAATGAAAAATGATTTTAAATGATCTATACTAAATTAGGAATAAAATCTGTTTTAAATATGTGTGTGGAGTCTCCTGTTTATGATATCACCCATGGCTTGATATGCAAATGAACTGGTTTTCAATCAAAATTGTGTAATTTGCATATCAAGCCACATGTGATGTCATAAACACAAGACAGCGATTTTGCAAACACAATGTGTAGATCATTTAAAATCATGTCTTACTTATACAATGGTTCTTTCAAACTGGCAACCTATCAAGTTCTACAATTTTGGTCCGGTTATGGGCTTTTGTGGGAGTGGAATCCCCACATTGTGAAACACTATTTACTGCTTAACTACAGAAGGTGGTGTTCGAAAGTTCTGCTGTCACTAACAACTATATGTGGTTGTCATTCCAAATGATATCTTATATATATATAGTCGATATATAGTCTACATAAATAAATAGATGACTGTAATAAATGATTAAATTGATGAAATACCTAGCGCATCCTTTGGTCTAAAAATAGATTTCAAACAGTTTTTTAGCTAATCACTATGAAGATAAACATGAACTGGAGACATATCTTTCTGTGGTTTGAGAAATTTCTACTCACTGTAGTTTTGAAAACTATGACACAAAAGAGTTAATACATTTATAGCTCATTTATGAACCCAAATGATCTTAAAGTATTGTTATTCAAGTAAATTTAAGACTGTGTAAGCACTAAAGAAACTTACTTGGCAAAACCAATGAAATCCTCATGATTGGTATTAATATACGAAAGCTGTATATCTATTATTAGCAGTACCTTGAAATACAAAAAGAGACATATAGCAGGCATTAGTAACTTCTGAAACACATCCTTTTTTACTAAAGGTAAACATAAAGTGAAACTACCACTGCTACTTTTATTACGTTTCTGTGGGTTTTATGCTATAAGATTGCTGTGCTGGACTTTCAATTCTAACATTAAGTTAAAGTGTTAGCTTACTGGTAATTCAATGACACTCTTTTGTCATTACCTACATTTCTATACAATTAGCTAGGCAGGAACGTCACTGAGGCCAGCGGGCGTAAATAATATCTATATTTCACCATTAAAATGTTCCAATTTTATTGGTTCATCTTCGAAAACTAAGTTCCAGCCACAATAAAAAAAAAAAAATCTCTCTCTGAATAAATAGCACTACCATTTAATAAATCCATGTCCACCAGCTTTCTTTATCACGTATGCCTTTACGGGACCATTCTTTTTACGCATGGAGAGCATGCTACTGTGGCTTACAACAATCTGCTTGTATTCATGTGTATATCATGTACACACGCACCTGATCTTTGGTTTTTCCCTCTCTTTCACGAATAAATGAAGTGACAATCTTTTCTGTTTCCTCGCAAAGTTTTGGATAGTCACAAAGCTGCAAAAAAACAAAAAGTGTCAGTTTTAACTCCGTGTTTTAGCACACAAAAAGTATTCTGGAGAAAAATGAAGAGTTTTTTTGTAATCAGGATTAGTAAAAGTGTAAAAATGCAGTGAAATGTATATAACAAACCATTCTATAAAAAGCAGAAATAATAGTATGTACTCAACTTACTGTGGCTTAGTTATGTGCTTAACTAACTTATTGATGATATTTTGCAAAACATTTCTATGATCATGTTTAACATGTATATTGCCAAAGAGTTAATGACTTCTTGTCTCTGCATAAACAAGGGTATTGCCCATGTGGCATGAACAGGTTATAGTTATTTTAACAAACTATAATCTTGTGTGGAGGTGTGCACATTTATCATAAAGTAGTGATTGAATGCCAGTAGAGTTGGTGCGGCTGGTGCGGGTTCAGTCTGAAGCATTTAGGTTCTGGGTAGGGAAAACTTGCCATGTATATTTTAAAGTACATGCCATGTTACAGCCATAGTAGGTTAATTCAACAGTTTAGTGCCACTTTAAATCATGTCTTTTTTTTTATTAGCATTTTCAAGTATTGAATACAAATATTGTGTAGCATGTAGAGTGAGTGTTGTTACAGCTGGCAGAATGTACAACCTCAGCAAGGCATTTCAGTTACTGTTTACATTAGTCAAAGAAAGGATGTAGCTACAAAATATCTAGAATGCTATTTAAATGAACCTTCAACAGAGTTCTAGACTAAGCTAATAAAATCACATATCCCAAATTAGCAGATGGTGGTTACACCATCAACTTAGACCCCCTTGTTTCTAGTTTAACTGGGCAACTTCTGTGAATAATGTCCATCCTTCCACACTTATGGTGTCATTTGTTATGCTAGTGAAATATAGATAAAACTATCCAAAAAATAGCATTACTTGGTACATGTTAACGTCCCTGAGACAGGCAAAATAAATATATATAAATGGAGAGCACAGTGGAATAATATAACATTTTCTGCCTGGTACTTTGCCAAATTTGGATTTTTTGTTGTTTTCAAAACATGAATAAAACCAATCCTGAACTTTAAGTTTTATACTTGAGCTGTTCGTACTATATAATCATATTAACCTTTCATTACACTGCATTTGACACCAAATCTTTGAGAGTCATAAAGGGTCAGAATGATCACTGATGATTTCAGTACAAATCCTTTTATCAATTTTCTTTTTTCCCTGAGGTAATGGGGAATTGAGGCCCTCAGTGGAATAGAGATATTTACTAATACAGAAAGTGTAGGTTGTACACGTTACATGTTCTATAACCCACGTACACACCATTCTATACATGAATCTTTAGAATTTGAAGCTTATCTCATCACCCTCATCACGCAGCCATTAACATCCTTTCTTGCCATAACTTTGTTACAGCATTGTACTACAATATATTAACATTTATACCTACTGCTGAATTTTAACTCCTACCTCTGTTCCCCTACTGTCTCAAAAGATAACTCATAAACTGACATTTAATATGGATAACTGCAAACTTATGCACCTTGGGCATAAAAACCAAAAGCAGAATATAGAATATTTGAGGAAAGGGATTTAGGAGTAATAATTTCAGAGGACTTAAAGGTAGGTAGACAATGTAATAGAGCAGCAGGAAATACTAGCAGAATGCTTGGTTGGATAGGGAGAGGTATTAGCAGTAGAAGGGGGGGAAGTGCTCACGCCATTGTACTGAGCACTGGTGAGACCTCACTTGGAGTATTGTACGCAGTACTGGAGACCGTATCTCCAGAAGGATATTGATACATTGGAGAGCGTCCAGAGAAGGGCTACTAAACTGGTTCATGGGTTGAAGGGTAAAACTTACCAGGAACGGTTAAAGCATCTTAACATGTATAGCTTGAAGGAAAGATGTAACAGGGGGCATATGATAGAAATATTTAAATACATAAAGAGAATCAGCACAGTAAAGAAGGAGTATATATTTAAAATAAGAAAAATAGAGGACATAGTCTTAAATTAGAGGGGCAATGATTTAAATGTAATATCAAGAAGTAATACCTTACCGATATATGGAATAGCCTTCCAGCAGAAGTGGTAAACACAGTGAAGGAGTTTAAACATGCGTGGGATAGGCACAAAGCTATCCAAGATAAAAGATAGACAACCGGGGACTAATAAAATTATTTAGAAAATTGGGCAGACTAGATGGACCGAATGGCTCTTATCTGCCGACACATTCTATGTTTCTATGGTTATATGGTATAAACATACATTCTCAAGAGGAAAAGCTTGACCTTCTATAGAAATATGTTTTAGGTTACTACGTGTAGTACTGCACCAGACTAATGTACTATTAGATTGCATTTGTTTGAATAGCACAACTGGAATTTTAGTGTTCAACCTACCATAAGCAATTGAATAACTAACTGTGCTTGGCAAACCACTGTTATATAACACAAACTGAACTAATATTGTTGGAAGATATATGTGAAAAACCTCAAAGGTATCGGGAAGATTACAAAAAAGGGGGAAACTGCACCTCTTTGTTTCTATCCCAATACATTTGTGTGTGATACTGTACGATGAGAGCTAGTACAAAGGATGTATACAGAATCTGGCGCTCCATCTTATGAATATCGTTGATTAACCATGCAAAGATGTATATTTAGTCATTCAAATATCTTAAAAAATATTGTAGGAAGTTTTTTTTTTTAACCCTTCAAGTTGTCGCATACATGTTCAGTAGGGGTTATTTGGGCTGACTGATGTACCACACGTGCACAAAAATATAGTATACACATCCACTAAATCTAGGATGTGGCTATGTACCATGTGAGGTAGAGAACATTGATTAGCACGTGTTTCAACAATCATACACTTATTTAAAGTCAAGTTTGAAGAATACCTTAGCAGTACATTTTCTAACAGTATTAATTAACTCTTGCATCACAAGATCCACACATTTCAGTGCTGGTCCTTTCAACTTCACAATCTGTTTCTTCACTATTGCTTCAAATGCCATATCTGGAGTGAACAATCCAGTTCTGCAGAAAAAAAAACCAGAGATCAGTGGAAAATTAGAGACCGCAAAGGGATGCAGTATTGGTATATTTACATTGATATCATAAGACAGAGAAAAAGATAATAATATGGATGTTGGCCAACACTTGAGCAGAACTAGTCCAACAACTCTGCAAACATCTTATTTTTTGAAGGGCCCTACTGACTAATTTATATCAAAACATAGTAGGAACCCTCTGCAGATCTAAGTTAGACTTCCTGGTCACCATGTTGTGGAGCTGGAGGTGACACGCTATTGGTTGTGCGCAGTACAAGTGACACCACTTAATCGACTCTCTCAGCAACCACAGACAGCAGCTCTATCAAATTCAGGAATGAATGCCACATTACGGATATTATTTCAATTCAATTATTAATAATAATAATAAATCAGGTTGGAAACCACAAAACTGTTTCCAGCCCCTAAAATGTACATGGGGAGCCAGTGCAAGTAGTCCCACCCACCCATGAAATGGGGCTGTGAGCAGCCAAAATGATTCCCAGCAAAAGGCTTTACATTCTGCTAGGAGGAAGCCTGCTAGACAGGTGAAATGCATCCAGAATTAAAGCGCACTACGATACTTATTTTCTATGTTGCTACTTTTGTGGATTGGTAATATACCTACATTCATCACTACTGACCTAAATGTAAGATATTTTATGCATTACAATTTAATACTTTTGCTGTTTAATACATGTATGGTTTCTTTTCTGAGGATATTCCTACAATGCACCAACAAGGAGACTTAGGACCATCCAACTTAACCCTGCATTGCACTCAAGGCAGATTTTACATCTTCCCAATGTGAGTGCATAGAGCAACAGCATGGGGCAAATTGAAGTTTAAAATAATTGTGATGTTGTTTTTTTTAGGCAAAAGAAGGCCAAGTGAATATACAGCACCTGGCTTATTTAAGGTTGTATTGCACCTTGGGAGAGATCCTCCCTGACACTATACACCAAGAGGTGGGGGACTAATATTTTTTCTTTTCTTTTTATCGAAGCACACGTATACAACATTTTGTTTGTGTATTTGTTTGTATTAATTCTGATTGGGGTATTATTGTATGGGTTGCAGCATCACCTATATTCAGCGCTGTGGTCACTCCTTTGTCCTTTTGCACTAATATGTACCGTATTGTTTAGTGATAAAACTTAGATAAAAGGTGAACATGGTGAACTGACAACACAATAGTAAAAAACAATCCCCAGTGGCAAAAATGGAGCATGGTCACCACCCCAGACAAAAATAGAGCACCTTACGCGTTTCTCGCCCGATCACGGGTGCTTAGTCATAATGTCCAATGATAAAGGCTTGGAAAGACAAGCAAATTCACATTAGTTCATTTTATAGTGAATAGACCCAAAAAGCTAAACCTCTGACATGCTATTATTTTTATGAGCTTCATTTGAGTACAGTATAACAGGGGCATGCAATGTTTGGCACTCTTGATAGCAAATGCGGTAATAAATGTGTTTATAATCTAGTGACCCTTTTTGAATTGCATATAAAAATGAGGGTCCTTCAGTGCACGACAGTTGGCGACTGCAACAGCCTCCATGCATCACAATCAAGCATAAATGCTGCCATTTAGGGTACAAAATGGCATGTAACTTAAAAATTACATACAAATGTATCTGAATACTAAAGTAGCTTAAGTTTTCACAAAATGCTTTATTATCTGTTAATTATATTTTACAATTGCCAGTGACTGGCATTGCAGGGGGGTGGGGGGGGCGACACCACAGGGAGTACAACAATTTCAGGCTGTCACAATAGCTAGCAGCACTGTTCAAGTAACACTTTCTGTCTAATTAAAACTTTTGGAGGTTTACTCTGGCTAATAGAGTAAATACATTGAGCAGTCAATGAACAACAGAGCTCAACAAAGGTCACATGAGTGAAACAATGTCATGTACTGATTTTTAAAGTGGCCTTTAGGCTGGTTACATTTTCCAGGAGTTTACTTTAAACTACAGTTCAATTTTACGGAAAAAAAAAAGCAATATAGTTTCACTAGTGATGAGAGAAGGCTGTGGCTACATTCCTGGTTTAAACAATGTATGAAGTTTATTCGTGTGAGTCTTAGTTTTATTTTCTAGAATTCCCTTAATGTGTGAAATCAATCTTTACCGGCATCGTGTGAAAGTTTTTTGGTTCATTAATGAAAAAAGACCGCAGTGCCTCGTAAGCTTGGTTTTTTTTTTACTGATCTTTCTATGACCCCTGCTGATAAGATGACTGAATTACAACTCAATCTACAAAAATTTTTTTTACCCCACATACTAATAATACCTGAGTTAAGCCATAAAAAAATCATGAGCTATAGAACTGGTAGTCATTGTGTAAGTATGTTTGTTACAAGTGATCACAAACTGGAATCCTAAAGAAAAACTACAAAGTGAAATGGGAGTAACTTCATGACAAGTCTATAGAGCCAGGTTTTCATTCCATAAACGCAGGTATACATATTAATATTTATAAGCAAAATAACATGTCTATAGATAACATTCATTAACTTTTTAAATTTGGCTCACAAGAACAGTGTAAGCACTAAAGCACCGTGCATGTTATTTCCCCTAGAGAGTGAAATTTATAATGATATTACTGTTAGTTGTAATGAAAATACACAACAATCGAAATAGAAAACAGTCACTAAGCAGACTTAGAATACATGAAAGGGTCAACATACACTTTATGCTTACACTTTCACATATTCTAGGTACACATAATGCTTTTTTTTTTAATTTGGATCCACTTATTTTCCACTACTTTTTACTTTATGCATACACTGTTTATTCCTCTTCCTTTTGCTACCTTTGAAATATAGTACAGTAACAGACATTACTTCTTAATTAAATGTATTCCGCTGAATACTAATTTCCATTCTTTTAGTTCACATCAGTTCGATTTTTAGTGAATAAACCCCATTCTAAGAAGGATATTACTTCAGACATATCATCAGCACTATTAGCACTATTAATATACACTGTATTTCACGTTATTAACATAAAATAGAATGTGTTTAACTGGCTTGGCATAAAACGATTGTGTTTGTTATTATATTATAAAGTATGTATGGTTTATTCTGACATTATAGTACTGAAATTACATGGGGGGGTGCTTCTGAGATGTAAGAAAGAGAGTCTGTTATAAGAAGGGAAAGAGCCTGATAATGGTATAAATGGAGAGACTGTGGATATTTAAACTAGTACTCTTAAAAAGAAAGTTTATAGAATATTGGTGACTGCTGGTAATGATTTAAACTTAGTGAAATGCATTGGAGTGGCACAAAATGTTTGGATGTAGACAGTGGAAGTCTGTACACTTACATACTGCAGATATAATCTTGTAATGCAATATAATACATAATTTGCATGTTCATTAACATCTGTATGCAGTGCTGTATTTACCGCGAGGCATCCTAGGCGGATGCCTAGGGCGACAAATTTTGGGGGGCGGCTGCCCCCCAGCACTGAAAAAAAAAATTACAATTTTTTTTTTTTTTTAAATTTAAAAAAAAAAACGTGCTTGCAGGCAGAGACAGAGGTGACAGGGGATCGGAAGATCCCCCCTCACCATCGCTCTGCCTGCCCGGCTGCACGGGGAGCCGAACAGGCAGCACAGAGAAACCTCCGTGCTGCTTGTTCGGCTCCCCGTGCAGTGTGCCGACACGGAAGTGCCGACAGTCACATGACGGGCGCGCTGACGTCATACGCGCGCCCGGTCACGTGACCTGTCGGCACAATCGCCGGGGAGCCGAACAGGCAGCATGGAGGGACCATGCTGCCTGCCACTAGGGAAAGGTAAGTGCTGATGGGAGACTGTGTGTGTGTGTGTGTGTGTGTGACTGAGTGTGATGGGAGTCAGAGTGTGTGTGATGGGAGACATTGTGTGTGACTGAGTGTGATGGGAGTCAGAGTGTGTGTGATGGGAAACAGTGTGTGTGACTGAGTGTGATGGGAGTCAGAGTGTGTGTGATGGGAGACAGAGTGTGTGTGATGGGAAACAGTGTGTGTGACTGAGTGTGATGGGAGTCGGAGTTTGTGTGTGATGGGAGTAGGAGTGTGTGACTGAGTGTGATGGGAGTAGGAGTGTGTGACTGAGTGTGATGGGAGTAGGAGTGTGTGACTGAGTGTGATGGGAGTGTGAGCTTGATGTGAGTCTGAATGATGGGGCATGTCTTAGGTGTGTAATGTGGGTGTGCAGCTTGGGTAGGGGGGTGCCCAGATTTTGTCTGCCTAGGGCAGCACAAAATCAAGATACACCACTGCCTGTATGTGCAATGGTTTGAGACTAGGTACTCCACAATCCATATGATTTTAAACTTGACCAATTGAAAAAATTAAAAAAGACTTCAAAGGAAAAACAGGAATAAAACCCATTTTTCTGGACTTTCACAAATTTAGCTTCATGCTCTTTTGGACAAAATGGAGATTTGTAAATAAAAAAGTACTTCAGGGCTACATTGACTAAACATGGAGACTTTAAAATGCCTAGTCAGAAACAAAATCTAAAAAGCTGAGAATTTACCTGATGCCATGGATATTTTTGATTGCATAGCTAATCTCCTTCCGCAAGTCTTTTTCTTCAAATTCCATCTGAAACAAAAAAAATTTAAGTTCAACTTAATGCTATCTATTACTATTAAATTAAAGATAGGTACAAAGCAGAAGAAATGCAAGCTAACATGAAATATAAACACATTTCATGTGTATTTTTTATATTATATTATTCAGCATATATATATATATATACCCATTATAATCCCTCACTCTTAAATATACTGATCACTTGCCCCATTTATGAGACCTTTTTTCTGTCTTCCTTAAATTAGAAGAACTCAATAATAAATTGCTACAGAAAGTTTGTCATTACACACAGGAGTCTATTCATTAGTCTATTCAGATTCACAAAAAAATGAATTGTGGCAACCACAACTGAGAAAGTAATGATAACAATATTGTTTATGGTATACATTTTGTAGCAGGTATTCTTAAGAAAAAAGTAGACTTTGTTGTCGGAATATTGGCTAACAATTTTATTTATGGTATAAATTTTGTAGCAGGTATTTCAACGAAAAAAGTAGATATTTTGCCGTAATATATGACATTTCAGGAACATAACAAAAGTTATGAAAACAAGTTATAGAACTACCAGCTTACCTTTACTAGTTCAAAGGGGAAACGTTCATGGAAGATGCGATTAATTTTGGCACCACCTGAAAGCTCAAGCGTATCCACCTGATCACCAGACCCTTCTATCCTCTTCTCAAAGTCCACTGCAAAATGCTGGACCATTCTTTAAAACAATAGATTGAGATGGATTAGGACCATTCTACCTTCACAAGAATGAAATGAAATATATGATAAAAGCATTGATTTCTAAAACACTACTGAACAGTCATGATTTTTCTTGTCTGTAAAAATAACAATACTAATTTTCAGCTAAATTCTAAGAATAAAAAGACTAGGAATTTATTATGCATCTGGTAGTTTTCAAATAAAACATATGATGAAAACCTTTTCTGAGGAAACCGGTGACATTACTTCTAATTTAATTTTTGAAGGCAATTCATAATTTGCTAATTAGCAAAAAGTCTTATACAAGAAAATGACATTATATTAGGTGTGCAACGAACCTTACTCAAGTCCACCAAATCACCAAAAATACAATTTGTGCAGCACTCCTTTTGATGTGGGTTTTATTGCACTCAGGCAACTTTCATCTCATGTGCAATAAAACCCACATCTCACGGAGTGCTGTACAAATTGTCTTTCTTGTTGTTATTATTGTTTTTAGTGTCATTGTTCGTTCCCATTGTTAATGCCTTTTAGAAGCAGGTGGAATTAAGCATGCTACTGATGAGCATTCTTTCTCAGGAGTATTTGTAAGTGCAAAGTTTCTAATGCATGGAGTGTAGTTTAAAAAAGACAGCAGATATATATGGGTTCTATTCATTGAACTGTGAGTTGGGTTGTACTGACAACCAAGTTGCAAAATATGTAAAAAAAAGTTGAACTGGAAAATAGAAAAAAAACTGGATGTTTTGTTAGTCTGTGGCCACTTCACTACAGTTCACTGTTTAGTGAATAGATACAAACACACATCTTCACCTGCAAATTCAAACATTAATGGTAATTAAAATATATTTTTGAAGAAGCTGTTATAAATCACACACAAAAATGATTAGAATTTCTTAAAGAACTTACTGAAGCAGTGCTTTGGTTTTTCTAGATGGATCTTCAGGTTTGAAATTTTTAAAAATATCTGCTTCATGCTCGATGGATAGTAGATGACTTTGTAGTTTGCTCCTGAAGTCAGGCAAAGTATCTCGTATGTGATTGGTTAGTTGCTTTTTAAGGAATAGAAGATGTGCAAAAAGAGAATATAACATTTAGTTTTTCACTTATGTGTGTTTATGCTTATATATGAGCTCTTTTAATGAAGGGCACATTAACATATCATTGCATTATCAGAAATGGCATCATTGAAACTCCTACAACATACATCTATAGAATTAAACATCTACTGATGTATGATACAATAAAAGTTTAAACAGGCCTTTTGTGAATTTCTTCTTTTTACATACAATATGTAAATAAAATGCAAGCAATCATGTGAATGTTACATCTCAATGTATTTGTAAACTGAAGTTTTGTTATAAGTGTCACCACCATGAACTGTGCTGAGACTTTAAAAAGTATTACATTTTATTTAGCTTGAGTGATGCAAAACTGAACCTGTGAACTGTTGGAAACCCCCAAATTGATAGCCATTTCACTTCCATATCACTGTACATTTTGCACTGACTGCCTGTCATATTATTGTGTATACTTTACATAGTTTTCTATGTAATGACCTCAAAGCAGTGTGTACCTGATTCAAGACTTTCTGAAGATGTGGGGTTCCCATTCGTTCTGTCATATGCCTGTATGCTGGATGAGACAGGAAAAATTTATTTTCTGCTATCAAGGCAGCTTGAATATCCTTTTTGCCTTCTATATCTTTTTGGCTTCTGTTCACAACACCAACATAGCCTGGAATAAAATAAAAAACGATTCAAGATCACAACACAAAGCACAGCTATTTACACTCATATGGTTGCTTAACATTGTAAAAAAAATAAGCAGCAAACAAACCGGGAAATTCAAAACAAATGATTGTAAGTAAACAGCAGATGGATGTAGATTGGAAGATGTAAATTTAACTTCTTTCACAGGGGGTTACAGAACTCGGTAAGATCTCCAATACTAACAAATCACACAAATATCAGCAGACTGGTAGTGCTAGATACAGAATGTCATGTTCAGTCTTATACCATGCTTTGTAAATACATAATTCCATTAGAGGAATACAGAATGCTGAAAAGGTCAAAAACCTGTATCTCAATATTTGCTACAATAATTTCTGATGGAGAATGCTTCTCATCTCACTTCTATTTCTATCATATAAAAACTCACTGTCATAGACTTAATAGCTACTTGGATTTCTCCCTCTTACTACATAGCTCACTATCCTGGCACACAGTTCTAATACATAAGCTTCCATGGCTAAATTTACAGAATAAATATACCCCTGCGAAGAGGAAGCAGCTTGTTTTCCAAGATTTCACATGCATCAGTTCCTTCATCCATCAGGTCCAGTTTTGTAATCACACCAATTGTTCTCAAACCTTTACAGCAAAAATTAAAATAGAGTTATATTCAGTATACAATTTGCTGTCAGTAAAACCTATCACCACTTTTAATAGAAATGAAGAATATGGATAAATATCTATATATGTATGTATACCTGAGTTGCTAGTATTGAATCTCTTTGTTTTTACATAGGACTGAATGAAAAAACGCGTTCTTTGAATAAATAGGCTGACTCCTGAAATGGTCCGATTGGTTTGTAAAAATATTTGTCACACCCTGTATAGATACACATCAATGCAGACACAAATAGTAATGCAGCACTTAATGAAGTCATTTGGGGGGAAAAGGGAACACAAGTGAAGATGAGATTAGACGAGGAGCTAAACTTAGGGGTGGATGCTGAGATGGATGTAGCAATGAGATGGGGAAAGCAAAGCTGAGAGAAGGAGAAAGAAAAGGATGAAGACCTGTGAGACTTGGAGAGAGCACTGAGATGAAATGAGTGCTGAAAGTAGAAAGAAAAGTGGTGATGAGATAAGTGACAAAGCTGAGATTACAAAAGAGAAAGGTCTGGGGGTAGCTGTAAACATAAGAAGGGTCCTGAGATGGTGCTCATGTATTATATGCTTTCTCTGATGTTCAGTCTGCTACAAGCTGGCTGAGCATCATATAAGTTAATGTTTGGCACTACAAAAACTGATAACTGTGAGAAAGGACTGTCTGAGCATCTAGAAAAACTTAGTTTGCCGAACCAGGCTGTGGTCTATATTTGGCAGCATCTTGTCTGGCTGAGCATCATAGGAAATTTTCTTCACAACAGCTGCGGTGTAAAAGGTCAAATATGACTGCCAAAGTGTACGGGTGAGGGGAGGGTGGTAGTGGTGGGCACAGAAGATGGCAATCACATATTCAAATGTATTGCAGCTAGAGGGGGAGTAAATAACAAAGAAAGGAGAATTTCAAAGTCATTATACTCTTATGCTAATTGTGTTGCATCATCCTAAGCATTGTATTTACCACAAACTGCTATGTATTAAGACAACAGAAAAAAATCATCAGCTATACAAAAAGTGCAAAAAAAGCATAACAGCATTAATTTAATTAATATTTCTGTGTGGCTGCTCTGACCTTTATTTTGTGTTTGTTTCACAAACATACTGTATTTTGCTTAGGAATCTCTAAATGCAGTTACATATAACTTTATAGAATGCTTTAGGACTACTGTATATTTCTTGTGTTGTTGCCTTCTTGCCCATAACTGCTATTTGAGTGTTCTTTACTCAAGACACCAGTTAACAGAGAAATAATATATGCAGATTGCATGAATGGTATTAGCTCAAGCCATTTTTCTTCTAAGGCAGAATAAAAAAACATCAGACAAACAGTTTCTCCTGCGTCATACACTTCCTGTCCTACTCAGCCAGCACCTGCACTAATTACTTATCATGATTTAGGATTTATGCTCCACTGACCCAGGCAGTATCTAAAATGACCAGTTCCTTCATATGTTAGCTAAAGTAGTAAATGCAAATCATTGTCTGTTTTAGAGCAGTTGGCTAGGATGTCATTGTATTAAAAAAGCACTGTTATTATAGGATGTTATATATGTTATGTTTTATAATGTTCTATTTTTGGTTGCATCGTGGCCAGGATTTGCCAGTGCAAGGCAGGTAGTTTTCAAGAGGGAGCATGTAATCCCTCTGGGATTACTATAATTTCAGCTGTGTCACTGACCACTCTGCATTTATTATAGTGACAAACAGATGGCTAGCTTCTGAGCACATGGCTGGATATATTCAAGACCCCAGTGAGTTTCACTTTTAGTTCAGAGCTGGATGCAAGAAGTCAAACACCCCAGCTAGCAGTGACGGAGGCCTTGGATTGAGGTCTGTTTGATCCAATGCTCAGAGGAGCATGCTGAATTAGGATCCCAGCAGACAGCTGTAACCAGCCCAAGATACACAGCTATGTGTACCAAAGATTACTGTGAACAGAGAAGAAATCTTAGCAACAGTTAAAGGAGTAGGGACTTTCCTCCATAAACTCATCTGATTGCAAACTGCTGTGAAGTGGTGAGCTTAACACCTCTTCCCCTGGTTTACCACAGGGCACCCAGAAATTGGTTACACAATTAAAAGACCTTGGTCCCATTTTTACTGACCTGTAGAAGATTTCAGTATAACCCAAGCCATATTATGAAGTACTATAATTATGGACCCCAACTATGTGCACCAACTGCAGCTAGGGTGAACACTAGGGTGGGCTTCAGTAATTGTTGTGGGTGAAGTTCATATTGTCTACTGCATTCTTAACTATTTCACTGTATTACATTTATTATCTGTTATATTGTTTTACTGTGCAATTTATGCACATATTTATATTTAGGCTAGCTCTGTATCAGTTTTTATTGCACAGTTAGATGTGCACTCTCGCAGTCATGTACCATAACTCCTAGGTAGTAGAGACTAAGGATCGCCAAGGAGGTAACTGGGGTAAAAAACCACAGGGGTAATAATGGGTCTATGCAAAATCCCATTACAAATGGAGGCACTGCTGAGATAAATTAGGGTACAACCAGTGAGGATATGTTAATACTCCGGGGCGTTCTCCCCTTTGCTAAAGAGTGGGCCGGACAACTGAAGGTACCATTATATCATATGCAGTGATGCTATGCAAAGTATCTCTCTGTAATGAGATTGTAATACTTACCTCGAGGTTCTGTCGGCAAAGATCCACTGCTGCGGTTTCAGAGAATGTGCGCATGCGCTTATGCAGTGCAGCCGCCACTCCTCCACACAACACGCTGCCAATGGCTTAGCTATTGCCATACGGAAGTCCCTTCCATACAGCGGCACCATCTTAAGTTTTTAAAGCTACTTCCTATTTTGCCTCCAAGCCTCGTTTTCAACTTAGTTTTTAAAAGCGACTTCCTTGTTTGCTTCCAAGCCTTGATTTCATCCCAGAGGCGGAGATATGCTTTGGAGGGATATTTAAAGGCTCAGTCTGCATTGAACCTTTGTCTGTGATAGTGCCTTGTGCCTATTTGTGGTTTAGTTATTCGGTATTCGGTATTTTGTTATTGGTATTCTGACTCCTGCTTATTTTCACCATTCTGACTTCTATATTCCTGACGTCAGCTTGTTTCTGTTTATCCTGCTTCCTGTGTTTTGTCCTTGTTCCTTGTTTGTTCCTGATTGATTCCCTGGATTCTGACCTCGGCCTGTTCATTGTTTATCCTGCCTTATTCCTACCCTTCTGACCGACTGTTATCCCAACCGTTACTGAGGTTCTGGAGGTAGTTCTGGGTGCCGCACAAGTCTCTGGCCTTCTCCATCTGCGGCTCAACCATAGGGTGCATGTTGGTCAGAGTGAAATCCATCTCGACTACCTCTTAAGTCCTCAGTTTCCTTTCACACCAGGTTCTGCATCGCTGATCCTCCTCAGAGTTGTTACAGTATCACAGGCCTTTAAAATGGATCCCGCTGACCTGGTACATGTATCTACCAGACAAGATCGTCAAGATCAGGTACTAGCCTCTCACGCTTCTCACCTACAATCCTTAGAGCAAAAACTGGATACTTTGACAGATCTTCTGAGAGCACTTTCAATTTCTAGACCTGCGGCTGTTTCAACACCTAGCTCCCCAGATCCGTCAGTAGCAGACCCCTCCAGATCTACTCGCAAACCCCCTAAAATGCCAGTCCCGGATAAATATGCCGGTGATCCTCGGGAATGTAGGGTTTTTTTTAAACCAATGCCATCTACATTTCAAGACACAGCCAGAAATGTTTTTTTCTCATGCTAACAGGGTAGCATTCATTATTAACTTACTGCGTGACGAAGCTCTTGCCTGGTCCTCCCCTTTAATGGAGCGCAACTCCCCATTACTAGAGGATTCAAATGCCTTCATTTCGGCCTTCCGAGCAGTATTCGATGCCCCTGGAAGAAGAGACTCCGCTGAGACCAGTCTAATGGAACTCCTGCAAGGCAGACGATCCGTGGCACAATACGCCATCGAATTTAGAACATTGGCATACGAGACCGAGTGGAATGATCAAGCTCTCAGGAAAAGGATTAAATTAATCTATAAAGGATGCTCTAACCTATTGTGATCTTCCAGAAAACCTAGAAGAATTTATAGCACCTGTCTCAAGCTAGATGCTCGTAACCAAGAGAGAAGACAAGAGAGAGCAAAAGAGAGAAGACCTCTAACTCTCAGAGATTATTCTATTCCTGAAACCTATTTTCCCATCACAGTTCCTGATTCCGCCTTCTCTTCTACCGAGCCTATGGAGATAGGCCCCGTTCTTCATCTCTCCACTGCTGAAAAACAAAGACGTAGAGACCTAAAACTTTGCTTATATTGCGGTTAGAAGGGCCACATCGCACAGAGATGCCCTAAAAAAGCGGAAAACTATCAAGCTTATTGGGAGAAAGAGGCATTCCACTGAGCATATCTACTACCATGCCTCTCTCTTCTCACAGATTTCTGGTTCCCATCACGCTGCAGTGGAAAGCCTTGATAGATTTCGGGGCTTCAAGCCTTCATAGATTCCAGGGCTGCTGGAAACTTCAAGCCTTCATAGATTCCGGGGCTGCTGGAAACTTCATTGATCAAAAATGGGCCCATGAACACAAAATTCCACTCCAGAACAAAGTTCATCCCAGTTCTGTAGCAGCCCTAGATGGCACTTCACTTGGTTCCGGTATCATATCTTTGGAGACAGAATTTATCACACTAAAGGTGGGAGTCCTTCATGTCGAGGATATTACATTTGATGCCCTATCCAGCCCACACCAGGCCATAATTCTCGGCTTGCCATGGTTAAAACTTCACAACCCAACCATCAATTGGAAAGGGCCAAATCACAGCATGGAGCAAAGAATGCATCGAATCATGCTGAATATCCATTCAAAGGATTCATGCTGCACTAGAAATACCTCCTAAAGATTCTCAGTCATTAATTCCGGTCCACTATTGGGAGTTCTTGGACGTATTTTCTAGTCAGAAAGAAGACATTCTACCCCCTCACCGGAAACGTGACTGCCCTATTGACTTACTACCGGGCAGTTCACCTCCTGCAGGCCATACATATGCACTTTCAGAACCTGTGAATAAAGCCCTTGCACAATATATCGAAGACAGCCTTAAAAAGGGCTTCATCAGACATTCCTCATCCCTTGCAGGAGCAGGGTTCTTTTTTGTTAAAAAAAAAGAGGGCTCCCTCAGATCCTGTATTGATTACAGAGGTCTGAACAAAATTACTGTCAAAAACAAGTATCCTCTACCTCTCATCTCCGAATTTTATGACCAACTAAAAGATGCTCGAATTTTTACCAAGTTGGATTTTAGGGGTGCTTATAATCTGGTCAGAATCCAAGAGGGAGACGAGTGGAAAACTGCTTTTAATACTCGTTTTGGGCACTATGAATACTTAGTGATGCCTTTTGGACTATGCAATGCCCCCGCTGTTTTTCAAGGTTTTGTGAACGATATCTTCAGAGACATGCTCCTCTCTCATGTAGTGATCTATTTGGATGACATCCTAATCTATTCCAATAACCTGGTAGATCATATACAACATGTCAAACAAGTACTTCAACGTTTACGGGAGAATTCCTTATACGCAAAAGCTGAGAAATGCGAATTTGAATGCGGTCGCATAACATTTTTAGGGTACATTATTTCTGAGACGGGTCTGGAGATGGATCCTGAGAAATTGACGGCAATCAGTGAATGGAAAAGACCCTCTGATCTCAAAGGCATCCAAAGATTTGTAGGTTTTGCCAACTATTACCGGAGATTTATAAAAAAAAATTTATCAGACTGTTGCTCCCATTACTGCCCTCACTCGCAAAGGTTCTAACCCTGGTTCCTGGCCTCTTGACGCTGTGTCGGCATTTGAAAAACTAAAAAGAGTTTTTTTGTCAGCCCCTATCCTGCGCAGACCAGATGCTACTCGCCCATTCATCCTTGAAGTGGAAGCTTCTGATTCAGGCGCTGGGGCTACCCTCTCCCAAAGTGATCAAGGATCGAATCGTATTCACCCTTGCTACTTCTTCTCCAAACGCTTTACTCCAGCTGAATGCAACTATGATGTGGGGAACAGAGAATTGTTAGCTATCAAATTGGCCTTGGAAGAATGGAGACATCTATTGGAAGGATCGGTGGTTCCTATAACTATTATCACTGATCATAAAAATCTACTGTACCTTGAAAAGGCAAAATGACTTAATCCATGTCAAGCCCGCTGGGCTCTTTTCTTCACCCGTTTTAATTTTCTGATCACATACAGACCTGGGTCAAAGAATACTAAGGCTGATGCTCTGTCCAGACAATTCGAAGTCTCCAGATGCCCCCCACAAATAAGAGACTATCATTCCTGCGGATCATCTCCTGGGCTCTGTTTCTACTAGTCTACTCCACAAAATTAATCTCGCTCAAAACCTTGCTCCCCGTGGGGCCAGGACACCCCCGGCCGTCTGTTTGTGCCTCGCCACTTACGTTCGGACGTACTTACCTGGGCTCATCACTCTCCAGTGGCTGTTCATCATGGCGCAAATAACGTACGGTTCCTTCTTCGTCTTCGGTTTTGGTGGCCTTCCATGTCCTCAGATATTGCAGACTTTTGCGTTCCTGTAGCTGTGTGCCCGGTATAAAGTACCCAGACAATGTCTGACAGGCTTCCTCCACCCACTCCCAGTTCCCAAGATGCCTTGGTCACAGATAGCCATGGACTTTGTGACGGATCTTCCGTAGGTAGTGATTGATCTTTTTTCTAAACAAGCTCACTTCGTTGCATTACCTAAACTCCCCTCTGCTGAGAGGTTGGCTACCACCATGTTAAAAGAGGTATTCAGGCTTCATGGCATTCCTCAAAGTATAGTCTTGGACAGAGGTCCCCAGTTCATTTCCAGATTCTGGAAGTCACTAGGCAAACACCTGGGCATTCATCTTTTCTTCTGCCTATCACCCTCAATCCAATGGACAAACAGAGAGGACTAACCAAGTACTGAAACAATACCTCAGGCTGTTTGTTTCCAAGGATCAAACCAACTGGGTTTCCCTCCTTCCACTGGCTGAATTATCGTTCAATGGTAGCTATCACGATTTTTTGAATGTTTCTCCGTTCTGTGCTGCCAATGGCTTTGAACCTAACCTTTGGCCTTCCGATTATTTTCCCTCGGAACCCAGCCACTGATGCTCGTTACTTGGATCTTCAACAACACTGGAAGGGTATTAGTGACACCATCTCCCAGGCAAAAATTGTTCAGAAAAAGGCTGCTGATCGCTACCGTTCTGCCACTCCTGTATTAGCCCCTGGGGACTCCGTTTGGTTATCCACGAAGAATCTTCGCCTAGTGCATGGATCCAAACCCCTGGGTCCTAAGTATATTGGTCCTTACAAGATTCGTTCTAAGATAAACGATGTTTCTTATACATTGGACTTACCACTGTCCTTACGGATTCACAATGCATTTCATGTTTCTCTCCTAAAACCAGTGATTATTAATCAGTTTTCGATACCACATGTCATTCCATACGGCGGCGCCATCTTAAGTTTTTAAAAGCTACTTCCTTGTTTGCTTCCGAGCCTCGTTTTCATCCCAGAGGCGGAAACATGCTTTGGAGGGATATTTAAAGGCTCAGTCTGCATTTAACCTTTGCCTGTGATAGTGCCTTGTGCCTATTTGTGGTATTGTTATTCGGTGTTCGCTATTTCTGGTATTCTGACTCCTGCTTGTTTTGACCATTCTGACTTCTATATTGCTGACCTCAGCCTGTTCATTGTTTATCCTGCCTTAATCCTACCCTTCTGACCGGCTGTTATCCCGACCTGCTTCTTCAGTTGTTTGTATTATTAGGGTTACTGAGGTTCTGGAGGTAGTTCTGGGTGCCGCACAAGTCTCTGGCCTTCTCCATCTGCGGCTCAACCATAGGGTGCATGTTGGTCAGAGTGAAATCCATCTCGACTACCTCAGTTTCCTTTGACACCAGGTTCTGCATCGCTGATCCTCCTCAAAGTTGTTACAGAGATGAAACATGTCACCCATGTTTAGAAATCATATTGGGAATAGAGATGGTAACCATCAGGTATATCCTGCAGGATTCAGACAATCAAACTTACATGTTAGTATATTTCCATCCAGATCTAAAAGGACATGGGAGGCATACACCTTCTTGAAGCAACACCTGAATGATTTCCCTTAGTGTACACTCTCCACATAGATACCCTGGATGCCTGGGTACGTGTGTGAAGACACTGACGCAGTCGAGTACCATTATTCCCAGCTAGTGGACACTAAGGATCACCCTGCAGAGCACAAAGATGTAACTGAGGTAAAGGACCACAGGGGTATTTGTGAGACTACTCAAAATCCTGTTACATTAGCAAAGGCACATTGCAAAATATTTTTTGCATCTTACCGTCACCATGCCTTTTAAATTGGATTTAGCTCTGTTTAAGTGATGTGAAATAATTTACTAGTATTTAAATAAATCAACATAAGTTTCATTATTTTATTAGCGCAATTAGACTTCTGAACTCAAAACATGTTATTCAAAAACCATACGTTGGATTGACAGTAAAGAGTAATCTTGTCAAATGTATTAATATGGAGAAGAGAAATAATATAAATAACAAGCAGTATAAATCTATAGTAAAATAGATTTGTATTTTTTCTCAGATCAATTTATGACACCAGCATGTGCTTTTAAGTCCACCTATGTAAGTGTAGTGCTAAAATAAATATTTTTCCTATTCTTCCTGTTTGTTTAATTTTGTAAACAAAGTATTGCCTAGGCATCTTCAAGCCTAGTCAATACTTATCCCACTAGTCAAAGTTATTGACATTTCATAGTGCTGAAAAAAAAATACCACACAGGAGGTGGCAATTTTCAGTGCATAACAGGGACTTTTTTATATACATGGGTTGTACGGTAGCTAAGTGCATTGGCACAATTGAGATGTACAGATCCTGTCCATGTGGGACATCTCTTATACATAAACATACATTTTTTTACCCCTTCATGACCAGACTGTTTTTGGAATGTTGTGCGCTAATGACCGTGGCTGTTTTTACACTTCTGAGGTTCTTTGTCAATTGCTGTACCAACACATATTACATATTGTTTTTTTCAGGACAAGAAGGGCTTTCTTTTGAGGCCATTATTTTGTTCATTTCATGTATATTATGAAAAAAATTGAAAAATATGGTGAAAAATGTATAAAAACCAACACTTTTCCTGACTTTTATTTGTAAAATATTTCACTAAGCTACAAAAGCAAACAAAAAAAAATTTGTTAAATAGATTCTAATATTGGTCTTAAATTTAGAAATACCTAAGGTTTATATGTTTTTTTTTTTTTGCTTTTTTTTAATGTTATAGTGTAATAAATACAAGTAGCACATAGCTGTTTCAAAACCATTTTTTCCCTACAAAAGTAGCATTATTGAAATTGTAACACCGATATCTGTCATGCATCGGTGAATCAGCCCCGCATGTACACATTTTTATAAAGTAGACATCCCAGGGTATTCAACTTGGGGTATTTTTACACTTTTCATGCAGTAATGTTCCCACCAATCTTTGACAATTTTTGGCGTAGAATTTATTTGTGTGTTTTTCCTCCACACATGAATTTAAAGGGGTTGTTCTGTTTTCTTGCCAAACAACACCCCAATATATATGTTCAGCAACTTCCCCTACATGAGTATAGCGGTACCCCACATGTATAGGTTTGCTAGGGTTATGTGGCAGGTAAAGGGCCAAATTTATGATACGTCATTTCAGCTTTAAAACATGTATTTATTATGTAATGCTTGTGACTACATTTCCTATCATGCTCAGAAAGCCAAAAGCGACCTTAGCATCATAGGGAATGTAGTCTATAGTAGGAAGCACAGCTTGTTGCTACCCTTGCTATCCTGCAGCTGCATGGATGATATATCCAGCTCAGCCGACATGGTTGAAGTGTCTCAGTATCAAGACACTTAGCCATGTCGTTTAAATCGTGATTGCAGTATGCCAGCATGCATACTGAGATCGGATCTGCATGACGGTCCTGGACCGTCATCGTCACTAAGTTAGTTTTTCCCCATGATGGTCCAGGATCGTCATTGGTCACGAAGGGGTTAAAAGACCTCCCCCTAACTAAACTAACTAAAACTATTAATCAACAGGTGGTTACACAGTCATTAAAAAAAGAAAAAAATTAAGGGATTTTAATAAAATCTAAAATTAACTGACTTTTAATTAATTCTATAAAATGTTATTTAATCTGCTATTTTTGTCACTTTTAAATAACTAGGAAGAAAAGCAATAGTTTATTAAAAATTCAGAATGTATAGAAAATTCAGAATATTTAGTGTGAAAGTAATATAGACTCAAGTGAAAAAAAATATGCATTACTATAATTGTAATAGACAATTTAATTTCCATCTATTCCTTTAAGCACAGAGCAGTTTTTCTAACAACTCACTATGGGGTAAATAACAGGTGCTTCATTTGGTAGAGCTCTTCAGCAGTAAATGATGGAAGCCACCACAGCTACAGCAAATTACTGTATGCATAATCTCTCTACTGGAATGCAGAGAAACATGAGCATCTGCCAAGACCAATTTCTATTTCAGGTCAAAAGAACAGCATCTGAATTTAAATGCCATTTCAGTCATTAGTGAGGACAAGGAGACAAAATGCTTCTTGTTCTAGCGTAAAAAGACAACTCGGGTTATTCAATGCAGAATTAATTACTTCATACGAAACAAGACAATATTATTTTAAATAAACAAAATGAAACCAAATATTGATAACAAACTATGAATTCACAACTAATTGATTAAGGCACTAAAAACCAAAGCAATTAAAGGTCTAATGTGCGCCAGGGATTTGTCCATTGCCAGTATTTTAGTTTTACTTCCACTGGCTCCTAACTCTCAATTAATGACTGTGCTGTAAAATACCGGCCAGGTGGCAACCCTATTTGCATATCAAGCCACAGGTGATGTCATAAACAGGAGACTCCACAGACACATTTAAAACACATTTTTCTCCTAATTTAGCCATTTGTTTGAAATTTTGCAAACACAATTCACAGTAAAAATAATGGTTAAGTAATACAGTTCCTTTAACCAGGATCTTGGTGGGCAAGTACATAGAGAGAGAGAGACAGAGGAAACCAGCTCACAGACTGTCAGGGGTTGTGCAGCAGAATAACAAGAACAAATATATATTAACAGAGTTGTTTAAGCTAAAGAATAAATCATCTATGGGGGATGCATCTCTTATATCAGGAAAATAAGTTCTGATGCAATAAAGGTGATTGTCCTTAGTGGTGCAAAGAGGATTGTGTGGTTCAGTTCTTTGAAAATCAGTCATAAAATAGTTGACTCTAGATGAAGCTGCAAGAAGTTGCTTGTTTTTATTGCTGCCTTCTCATGCTATGCATCTATCAATTTTACTTATAACTAGTAGTAGAAGGGACCTTAAAGGAATACTATACTTTTTTTTAGTTTTTAAGGGTTAAAATATTAGTTTCCTGTATATTTAGTAATCCATACAGATTTACTCACAGAGTGTTGTCTTGCCCCGGCTTTTCTGTTGGCTCTGGTGTGCTTTCTGCTGGTCCAGAGATAGACACTAATTTTCAATGGGATCAACTAAGGGGACTGTACTAAGATCCCTCAGTTGATCCCATTTGAAAGTCAGTGTCTCTCACTGCACTAGCAGTGACAAACTATCAGCAACAGGCGAAGCCCTGATCCTTCTTGAGAGGATAAACTAGCATATACCTTAAAAAGTACAGTTTATCCTTATGGTAGGGCACCTTGATTTTTCACTTGTACTTCTATTTTAGAAGCACAAGTCAAAAAATGTTTAGTGCCACTTTAATTAGGTCCCCTATATTGATTCCATCTTCTCACAACTTCTAGTGAGTGATTGTTAGCACCTGGATCACTTTGCATATCTAGGTAGGACCAGTAGAAGATTGCATCAAATGTTGCCATTTTAACCCCTTCGTGACATTATGAGTTAACTCGTCATAAGAGCCGCAGCATTAGCGCCCTCGTCATGCAGTCTAGCCGGCTCCATGCGCACCGCCAGCCAGTCTGCAACGGGTCCAGGACTAAGCCTCGCACCCGAGGCAAAGCTCCTGGACCCGATCGGTGGATTTCCGGGCATGTGATTGCAGTGATTGAGTGATCACCGCGATAACATGCAAATTAGATGCAAAGTCAGTGTGTTCACACACTGACTTTGCCTCTAATTCACTCTCTGTGCTTCACGTTCTTATAGTGAAGCACAGAGAGTGACCTGTAAGTATAAATAAATAAACGTTGTATGGGGGGGGGGGGGATTAACCCTTTCATTGCTGATCACAGTTTGTAACTGTGATCAGTTTACTTTCACTTTATGGCCCTCATTTAGTTTTTTAGTTTTTTTTTTTACAAATGTTTTTATTTTTGCAATTTATAAAGTTTTTTAATAAATACATGTAATTGTAATATATTTATTTAATAAAATTTAACCCCTGCATGCCTTTTGCATGATTTTTATGGAACTGACATCGCACTCTTCAGAGTTTTTTTTTTCATTTGACACATCTGACCCAAGATTCTAAACAAAATGTTACCCCTCTGCCAGATCTATACAGGCACAAAGGGCTCAATAGGGTACTTTATTTATATTCTTTCATTAAGGTATTTTTATTTAAAATGCATACACTTGATGCAATCTTTCAGTTAAACATAACTTATTATTTTGCAACAGTTGTTCTGTAATAAAAATCAAAAGTGCTAAAAAAAAGTTTTAACCAACTTTTTAACCAATCAAAAAACAAAAACATATATATACCTTGAGGATCTACTTCTTTAGCCAGCTTTAGGGCATCAGAGTTGGCGAGGTCTGTGTTGGCAGGTGTCACAGCAAGTATCAGGCAATTTTCTCGAATGATGAATTGCATAATCATGTCTCTGATCTGAGATTCAATGTCTGGAGGCTGGTCACCAACTGGAACTTTTGTAATGCCTGGCAAGTCTATAAGTGTCAAGTTCAACACTAGAAAAAAAACATTTTCTGATCACAAACGAATATATTACAAATATATTGTTATTTACTGCACCATAACACTTTTTAAGTTTGATCTGTATATTACCAGATCAAAATTACCAGATTTTACTAGGTCATGAAGTAAAGTGATGATTTATACAGACACGGAGGCGAGTATTATGATTTAACTCTTTCTTTAATTCCCTCAGCAGCAAACAAGTAAATTCATAAAAACACAATCAGAAAATGAACCAATCAAAAGATCTCAACATAATCCCCTACATCCCTATATAAATCAAGTAATGCCCTTAACTCCTCCTCTTTCTTTGATGTTGAACGTCAACTACTTAATTATTCAGAAACTTCAACACTTAAGCCTAATGACAAAAAATTATTGAAAAAATCCTTGTGCACACGAAGAAAAACTTCTCGTATGCCAGATTATCATTCTGGGATGATTCATACTAGACAGAGAAAAGAAAAAACATAGATAAAATACACGTTTTCAAATCAGAACAATCATATAGAACCAGTTTATACATTATATATAAAATAACAGATGATTAACATACAAGTTTAAGTACACACCATCTAATAAAAATCATATGACGGGGGGGGGGGGGGTACGGACCCAAATAGGGTAGGAATAATACTCACCTCTGTGTCTTTATAAATCATAACCTTACATAAGGAACTCGTAAAATCTGACACTGCGATTCCTACTATGCTAGTTCAAAGTCTATCTATAACGGTTGAGGCAAAAATATAACTCACGGAATGTCAACTTTTTCATCCATTTATCTGCGTTAAGAAAATCCCAGCCATGAAATATCAAAAGATATCCATTCCGGGGTTAAGGAAGATAAAGTTATAATCTAATCTAATCTAACAATCTAATGCCTTTAAGCGGGCGACACACTAAAAGATATTTACCTGCTAAAAAAACATCAAAACCTGCATGTCCCCCGGAGATAGTCAGTCGAAATACGTTCACTGTACTATAAGCCAAATAATCCTCAAATAAGTAAGGAATATGAGAATATATGTTACAGGAGCTGATATGGGATCCATACATTGTTCCATGCACCAATTGGACAATGTGTTACATGCACGATGATGGGATTTTCTAGTGCCTGGTGACCAAACTCCAGCCACGAGTGTCAGAGTTCTTTGTGGAACATCTGATATACACCAGGGTCTCTGAAATCAGCCACGTCAGCAACTGAAGTTGTCCTAGTCAACTGGATGAGGATTCCCTTTTGGATCCATTAACAGATCTGCTATTGACAGGAGAAGACACGTATAATGCATCAACATTTTCAAAAGTGTGGAAAACAATGATTGTGACTCCCCTAGGTGATCAAGACTATGGATGCCTTGTACCGATGCAGGTGTACAATGAGCAGACTTTATGACAGAACCTGGGAAACGCATAATGCCTGAGAGGAGGCCACAATTGTAGGAACTAATCCATCGCCACTGATTCTGGATCCAGCCTCCAGCTGTATAATCAAGGAATTTGGGAGTTTAGCCACGATGCGAGGAGATAAAATCCAGAGGTCCTCATAATTCTAATATTAGCTGAAATACTGGGAAGTGTAGGCACCAATTGCTGGGATCTCTGAGATAACTGGATTTCCTGTACCCTTCCATGTTTGATATGCCAGGCAGAATAACCAAAAATCCAGAGCCAACTGTGAAAGTGTCTGCAACCTCATTCTGCTCAGGTGGTTGACATAATGTTTTAAAATATAAAATATTGTCCATGCAGAGCAGAATGGAGCAGTTTGCTACATTTCAAGTAAAACTGCTTAAGTGCCCACCAGTAAATCTAGGCAGTTGATGTGTAACTCTCCCTTCTGGGTGAACCATCTTCCTCTGGTAGAGGATCCTCCACATTGTGTGACCCAACCATTCAAACTAGCATCTGTTTCTATCACCAGGTGCAGTGAAACATTGAAGATTGCTATGCGATTCCAGGCTTTCATGTGCAGAAGCCATCAAGAGAGTTCTTCTGTCACTTCATAGTCGTAAGAGAGCAAATTATGAAGCGAGCAAATTTTTAACCATTTGAGCACCTGATAATACACTGGTCCAGGAAAAACCGCTTGAATGAAAGCCGATAGAAGGCATATCACCTGTGATAAATGGAGAATTCTAGTAATGGATTTTGCTAAAACTCTTCTGATCTCTTTCTTGATCAGTGTGATATTTGTCACAGAAAGGTGTATGGACCCATGGATCGAATCTATGGTGACAGGATAAGGACTGACTTGTCCCAACTGATCAAAAACCCCAGGTTTTGCAGAGGTTCCATGGTCAATGAAAATGGAGATTTAAAGTAGCCACATCCTGTGACATGATTAATAAGCTGTCTAAATATATAATCAGTCTTACTCCTTTCCTGCATAAATAGCCTACCACCGACTTCAGGAGTTTGGTGAAGCACCAAGGGGCAGAGAAGAGACCAAACAGAAGGCAGGTGAACCACCACCTCTTGGTTTGCAATTTAAACTGAAGGAAATCTTAAAGATCTACTGCAATGGGAACAGAGAGATAGGTATCCTTCAGGTCCAGTTTGACCATCCAGCCCACCATCAGGAGGAGATCCTGCAGGCAGTGAATGCCCGCCATCTTCAAGTGATTATACTTAACAAAGTCAGTAATCTGTTGATTTCCGTTCGAACACCTCCGCCCTTCTTGTGGACTAAAAAGAGATTGCTGACAAAGCCCTGCGATTTACTGGGGAATGAGGAGATAGCTCTTTTTTCTGAGAATGCCGGAACCTCTTGTCCAACCAGCTGACGGACTTGAGCCACAAATGTGATCTTGTGTGGGACAAAGATCTATGATAACCCAGCATTGTTTGCAGAATACAAGTGTCTGCTGTTATCTTGCACCAGGTTCTGTAGCCAAACTGAAGTCTGCCCCCCAACTTTTCCATTGAAAAAAGGGTTATGGGAATTTGACTTACCATAAGTCATTCTCTTCTGGATTGGACCTCTAGCTCCTCTGTGTGGGAAGAAAGAAGGTGCCACTGGCCTGACCCCTTGGAAAATGGCCTCTGGATCTACCCTATTTGCTCAAATATAAGAGGACCCCCCAGACTTTGGATATTCCTTTACGAAAAAACTAAAAGCCTGAATATAAGACTACCCTATAGGAAAAAAGTTTAACTTGTATATATTCACATTTAAATTGCATTTTCATATTTAATAAAAATGATAATAGAAAAAAATGCATTTCTTGTGTTTATTTCTTTTTATTTTCCCATCTGCGACCCAGACGTAGCCAATGCATCGTCCCCACAGCCATTTTCCTACCAGACTTAGTCAATGCTGCCCCTACCCCCCAGATTTAACCAGTGCTGCCTCCCCCAAACTTACCCAGTGCTGCCTCCCCCAAACTTACGCAGTGTAAGTTTCCTCCCACAGACTTGCTTAATGCTTCCTCTCTCCCTTGCCTCCTTCTCCTCCCCTAGACTTGCCCAATGCTGCCTCTCCCCCAGACTTGCCCAATGCTGCCTATCCCCCTCCCGCAGACTTGCCCAATGCTGCCTCTCCCCCCTCCCTCCCTCACCCAACGCTGAGTCCCACCTCCCTCCCTCACCCAAAGCTGGTGTGAAGTGGTCAGGGAGAGGTGTAAGGGGACAAAACCACCCCGAAAAGATTAAAGAGGACAGAAACCTGAAGACGCAGGGAAGATGGGAAAGAGGGAAAGCCTCAAACAGAAACCTATGAGGAATAAAAATTATTTATTCTAGACACAAAAGTCTACATAGAAAGTCATACATAAAATAAAGTAACAGATATTATACAGACCTATCAAGCATTGTTCTTATCAGAGGGAGTAACAGAGAAAGGGGAGGGGTTAAGGCGTTACTGGACATATATAGAAGGGCAGGGAGGGGATTATGTTGAGATCTTTTGATTGGTTCATTTTCTTATTGTGTTTTTTTGATTATGAGGGTGGTTGGCAGCAATGTCATATACTGACATATTTAAGACTTTACAAGAAGTAAGATACACTTGCCCTCCATAGGCCACTCTTTACACATAACACAAGACAAGTATTATCACTACTAAGGGTTAGAAAGCCGTTCTTCTGAACTGACGGTAAGAGACTAATTCGCTGTACACAAAATTGTAATACATATGTTTAGGGAGAGTGAGTATACATTAAGTTGTGCTCAAAAGAAAATGAAATACATAATTTCATGATACATTGCGTGGGAAGTAACAAAATCAAGAACAGGAATATATTCAACGCTGGTTTACATTTTGTGAAATTCCATATTTCTTTTAGAAACTGTCATTAATGGAAAGGAAATTCCAGTAGTTAGGAATAGTGTGCACAAAGAAAAGTACAGTATAAATGATAGGTGGGCGGAAGCACAGAGGAAACAGATACAAATACAGAGTGATTTATATTTTATGGTGTTTTATGCCTTGTTCGAACTGGGAGTAAAATTAAGAGTGAATAGAAAGGTAGTTTAAGGGTTTAACTCAAGTAAAGTGTATGAGGTCTATTCATTAAAAAAGTGAACTGACAGTGCACTGCTGCACAATGTGAGGATTTCTGTGTCTTTTATAAATCTTGTGATATTATATCTGTATATCCAATCATTTACCTGTTTTTATATTTTGCTATTGTGACTGACACTCACTAAATATACTATTGTTTTATTTTTAGTAATTACTATTTTCATCTCATCTGGCTTGATTGCTCTCTAGATTTTATTACTTGTGATTATTTAAGGTTTCTGTGGAATCACATACCAAGGTCTGTGCTGTTATTTAAATCAAACTTGGCATTTGTTAGATTACCTGCTTTGTGGTTGATGTGTAATTTTATTTGATCCCAATAAAAATATAATTAAAATAAAGTGAACTGACAAGAACACAAGACAAGCATAAACAGCTCCATCTTGTCTGATGTTTTTCTCTTGTCAGTTCACCACAGCTCATTGTTTAGTGGTTCGACACCAGAGTATTTTAACTGCTACAAATGTCACATACTTGTCATGTTAAGGTTTGCATTTCCCTGATACAGTCGCATGTCTGAATGCATTTTACTTAAACTTTTCAAATACTTATGCATTAAAAAATACTCAAGTACAACCACTCCACGTACCATGTGGTGAATAGATCCTCAAATTAATAGGAATGGAAGAAATCCCTTTGTTCATGCCAGTTGCTCTATCAGTTTCTGCTTCAATCTCTTGGCGCACTTCATCAAAGTCGGTGAATTTAATCCCTTTGCAGTGTAGGAACTCTGCATATTCTGCATATAACAGTAATTAATTATCATGTTGTAACATGGAAATACACACAGAACAATAGAAGAAAAAGAAATAAGGGTCATGTGACAAATTATTGAACTGACCCTTTAAATATGCCTTACACATGGGAATGTCCTTGGTTTTTATATAAAAGTTCATTTTCACCATCAAAAAATAACATCAAATGGATCAGAAATACAGTGTAGACATTGTTAATGTTGTAAATGGGGTTTACCTGACCCCCTGACTCAAGCATGTAAAAGTCCTAATTTGTGTGGATATATATACACCCCCTTCCTCCTCTAGAGGCCACCCTACCTTTGTTTGCTTGTATTACTTTCCCTTTGTTGGTGTCAAGTGGGCTTGTTAACTTTTGCAACACACCCATGTTAAATATCTGCAGTGTATTGCAAACAGTGTTTTTTTTTTTTTTTAATTTTTAATTTTTACCCTGAACTGGGAGACTCAACTGGAAGGCTCAACCAGCCAGGGGATGTTTTTAAGCATCTCCTGAGACCCCTTGGCTACAGCTATATTACTTCAACTAAGTTGCTCCCTTAAAAAATGTTGTGTATTAAACAAATCATCGCTGCCCCCTGCGATGAGCTGTGTGCGTATCCCTCTGCAGTGACTTTCAGCGGGGTCCCCACTGTCAGATGAGGCCACTTTGAATGGCTGGTTTGGTGCTTTGGTCATTAAGGACCAAAGCACCAACCGGCACGAAGTGGTTAAACTAGCAACATCCTTGCAACATGCAGCTTTTTTTATTTTAGTTTTTATTTTGTTTTGAAACTACCGCTCCTCTACATCCCAAATAAGCAGGACCGCTGCTTGCACAATACACCACCAAGTGAACTAATAAGGTTTTTCATTCCTCTCCACATCCCCTGGAAGATCCTTCCAAAAGATTCTGCTGTGTTTTCCATCCCATTACCTTATTCACTTAAACGCTAATACACTAACGATAAACAGACTTCTCTGTTGCCATCAATTTTTCTCAATTCACATCAGTCCTCTCATGATTGGAGCCAATTTGCTCCTTACAGCAGGACAATGATCCAAAGCACAGCTCTAAACTGTATTTCCTATTTTGCAGCATCTCATTTTTCAATGAAAACAAAGAAATTTCAAAGTTACCCCAACATTTTGAACTGTAGCGTATGTAAAATTCTACATTTAAAGGAAGATCTAGTGTGATTTATATAATTGAATAGTTCACCTTTTTTTTTATTTTTTACACTTGTTTCATAATGATAGGCTGTTATATGTATTATTATTATTATTATTGCTCTCTCTGTTAGCAATATACTGTGTTCTTCACAGTTTACACAACTGAAAATGACCTACTATATTTTCACTTTCAAGATGGTCAGTGTCTCTTCATATCTTTTTTATCTTTCACTACTGCCTTTACCAGCAAGCAGTGTTTACACATATGAACATAGTGTATGCATGTTTTATAAATATATGCACATATGTGCAATAGCTGCATTGGTATAAAAAAAATAAGCTACGAGTTGTGTACACTCTGGCACAAAATTCAGATGCTTTTCTGCTGTATTTTCTAAGTTTTTTTCCACTTAACACCATGATTACTAACTGAAGTGTACTTCACTAGCTGACAACATTATCCATTTCATAAATTATGAAACTCTTCTAAACTGCAACATAAATGGCAAATCTGATATTAGTTGAAGCTCTGACCTCCACACTGTGTCATTTTAAATGTCACTGCTAATTTACTTTTGCTACTTGATTTTAAAATCAGCTGTTCTGCAAAATAAATAAGTAATGAAAAAAACATCAGACATCAATTTCAAATTCAGCTCTAGCTTCTGGCAAAGCTAGCACATTCCCTCCTCTTGTCTCTTATCTCAAGGCTCCAGCATCACTTTCTCTCCACTGGTTGCAGCTTCTATCCCTCTTCCCTCTCAGAAGAGCTCATGTAATTCTGACTAGGTTCCAAGTCAGCAGTTTCCATCACAAAAGATACATTTTACCACAAACTTTTCTTTTTTATGCACACACAGCTGTGCACTGAATAGCAACAGGCTTCACACCCCAGTTGCAACTACACAGCATCCTCTTTGGCTAATACATAATTCAGGAAATGTGTACATACAGTGGCTACTATACAACAAAGTTTATTCATACTTACTGAAAGAAAGGGATTTACAAGAAAGCATACGCTTTGTAAAAATGTGTATTATAGTGAAAGAAAACTGTATTTTGGGCTCTTTCATTCAAATACTGTGAATGCACAATACAAACAGCACAGCTTTCCCTCTAGGTTGAAAGCATGTGTGCAGGATTCTCAGTACTGAGCACTGAATATATACAAACACCCTTTCTTATGCATTTACACTCCCCCTTTTCGCTGTACTTTTCTAGCATCACTCCTGTTTGCTACTTCTTAATTTCTGATTTTGGCCAAACGTTGAAATGTTTTAAAATCATTTTAGAAGGATATGCTATCTCTGTTACGTATAGAAAATCATACACTTTCTCTGCTACAAAGAAGGCAGGTTAAAGGGACGGTCTAGTGCCCAAAATGCATCTTATAAATATTAATGCATATTAATGTGCTCAAAGTACTTAAAAATGCATGTTTTACATTTTGCATTGCTTAAAATATAAAATACTTACAGCTAGATGAAATTGTGAAATGACAAAAGTTTGCAAGAAACCAGGACTGCCCACATTAGCGGAGTAAAAGTAATTTCCTTTTTTTTTTTGCCGCAGGAACCAATGAGAATAACTTCATTCAAATTAATGGAATATACTTTATCTCTAGTGATTTCATCAGACAATGTGTTACACTGTTAACAGATCCTACTGTGTACAAGAGCAAGGTCACTCAGAGGCCACATAATGTATTCAATTGGAAGAACACCGGAAGAGACTAAATGAAACAAAACTTTATCTCCTCAGTGTCTATATAGCTGCCGCACCTGCAGTAATCATGCAGAGTAATCACTGGGGAGGGTTTCAGTCTAACATTAAAAATGTGATTTATGCCTAATGCCTGCATCAAATCACACTTCAAAAAAGCCTGTCTACTACACAAGCAGTAATCTTCATCTTGAACCAAAGTGAGTTTGGGGACTAGACTGTCCTGTTAAAGGGAAAAAGTGCTCTGAAAAACTAAGCAAAATATCACAAATAATACAACATGTATTGTGCTATTATAACTGTGCAAACAACAGCATACAGATGACACATTTATTTGCACAGTTATAGTAGAGCGATGTTTATGTTAGTACAGTTATAAAAGACCCATTTTGTATGTAGGATCGCTAATCATGTTGAGCTGTAGTGATAGTAAAGGCTGGTGTTACCTGTGTTAGAATTAATTAGCTGAAGAACCAAGGGACGTCTTGTCACAATGCCTGATCCTCGTGGTAGAAAATCTCTAAAATGAGAAAATATAGAAAAATAAGATGCACCAAGCTAATGTCAAAACTTGAAAGTACAGTTGTCCTTGTTAGATTGCTCTTTAACCTCTTACACAGTGCTAGTGTTCTTCTAAGTATGCGCCTCTTATCTGTGCAGAAAAAAGTTGATTCGCAGTAGTGCTTCATGGGGTTTATCCACTATTAAAAGCAGTCTCATGTGGCCAGCTATGGTCATACATTAATGTTATTTTCTGTGTAAAAATGTGGCCAACAAAAGTTTTTTTGTTTTTTTTGATATTTGTAGAATTTATGTATGTACGTTCCTATATTGTTTCAACACAAGCTATAATTTTTAGCTTTTATAAAAATGATTGCTAGTATTCATTTCTAACTCAAGTATCAAGTGCCTAGCTATCTTGGAGTAAGCTGTGCTCGCTTCTCTATGCTTTCAATGACCTGGTAAGAGAAGATGAGAGGGAAAACTAGCACCTGATGTTTATTATATTCATCCAATATATGAGGCTCAGGAAAATATATATTACTAAAATGGTCTTAAAAGGTTTGGCAATCATAGTACGTAAAAGAAATGTAAAACATATTCAGATAAACAAAAGTATCCTCATAATGCTCAATGAAATTTCGAAAAAATAACTATAATTCATTGTGGCACAAACACATAACATATTCAGACCAATAGAGGAAACTTCCAAAAGCCGAATAAATCCTCACTTTAATTCAACATTTAAAAATGTTACAGAGGGCAGCAGAGGCAGCAATGACACAGCCTCAGGAACCTATATATAGTTTTTAATTTTTGAATGAAAGTGATGTTTTACTTGTCATGTGGAGATTGCCTTTATTTAACACAATATAGTTTTCACTTTGGGTTATCCAAAGTACATAGAATATTAAATAAATGTATAATTAAATTAATTAAGGAGTTCTGGCACTCCTCCGTAGAAAAAAATGTGCACCCAGTTTTAGAAGGGAAATTGGGATTTTTCAGTGAAGGTTGTTGCAAGTGGTTTCATCAGATTTTTGCTGCAACCAAGTGAAAAAAGAGTTGTACTGTATGATCTGCCAGACAGTTCAGGATTATTCATATGGATGATTTAAGGTTGTCACCTTTTGAACCTAAGGCAATTTAAGCTAAAATATATTCATATTTAACATATGCAAATGATGTCTTGAAGCTAAATAACATTATAAATATTAATTGAGCAATAGATTATTGTATAATTAATTAGGTACTTTGCACAAAATAAAACAACACTTTAATTTCTATAGCACTACATGAATTCAAGGTTCACAACTGATAAAGAGCAACAGCCAACTTATGGTTTATTAAAGCTCAAAACTAATTATTTAAAATATTTGGAATTTCTCGGTGACGCATACACCAAAAATAAACCCTTGACTGCCATAGAATTTTGCACAGTAATGTGTTATAGTTCTCTCTGGAAGCAATGTAGACAAGTAAGCTAATGACTGTAAATTGAATCTCCACATAGAAGCAACTGGCTGCAGCAACTACATTAGCGATTGCTACATGGGGTTTGAGAGGCCAGACATAATCTGTCAGAAATATTAGGCCATCATCAGTGGCTGAAATGTTTTGCTGGTGATGAATTCTGCCACCAATTGGTTTAGTCTAACCATTACAGTGCAGCAAAATCCATCATCTGTCAATCACTACTATGCACCATAAAAAAGAGACATGCTGCTGACTGAAACCAATCATCGTCATATTTGTATCACAATTATGCAGCAGGTTGTAGGTTACCCTTTCCTGACCTCACAGTTTGCACTGGTCCATAGCACTTTACCATTTGACTACGTATATACGGGCACTGATCAATGGCACATGCTAGTTTGTTTAAGGAGATACACAAATACATTTTGGTACACAATGTAAAAACCTAATTGTTAGTAACTCAAATCCATTTGTTGCTAAACATCTAGTTGATCCGCACTTCTACCCTCTTCCCTGCGCCCAATTTGATCACCCAGTCTGGTTTGACCTATACTACCTCTGGAAACCACTATGTGACGCACCATGCTGGCCACGCCCATTACCTGCCCACGAAGTTCTCCAGCACCGAGCTCTTCCCCGCGCTCTGCCCGCCCACAACGGCTATCTGTGGCAGGTCCAGTTGGCAGTTCTGCCCAACGGCACTGAAAGCATCCTGCAGTCGGTTGACCAGTGGTATCAAGTCCTCCATGTCGCGGTTACCCATGAGGGCGATGATGGTACAATACACACCCACCACTCCCTGCCTTGTTTTAACTCTCGCTACCACCTAACTGGAGAGGGCAGCGACGGCACAGACTCAGGCTCAGCAGACTGTCACTTCTTGCCCGGGTAAAGGACCCCCGTGGTGTCGCGGAAACGACAAGAAGCTGTTATGACTGGAGCCAACTGAACCCTGGTGGCTGCAGCCTCGCGCCGAATGTGTCTGAAAGCTCGTGCCGCAATCAGTGTCTCGCGCTGTGTGCATGCGAGCCACGCGCCGCAATGAGTGCTGGGGGTAACCCCACTCCACCTCTGTAGGATACCTCTTTACATTGACATGCTGCTGTCTCAGGTGCTGGAAGGCGATACCACAGTAACATTGGGCATGCGCACAAGACACCCCCACCCTGTTATTATTGTTGGATGCGTTGCCACTTCACTGCTTTCCTTAGTCCAAAACTGCACTAGACAAGTGTGTGGTGTGCACATAAACAGCTATTCGCTGTAACTTAAAGTCACAGACTGTAATGCCAATGACTACTATAAATGTCCTGCATCCCGCTGTATGGACCACAGTATGAGCATCACTGATGCTGAAGGAAAGCTAAAGTTTAATCGGTCTTGGCTAGTGTCAGTGAAAGGCTATCTGCCAAAAATACATTCAATTTAGCAGTCTTTCACTCGGAAATTATATTTTTTATAAAACCGGCTAATGTGCATTTTTGATTGACAGTCAGTGATCCAAATGGTTACACAGATAAACGAACAGCACTTCCAAATTTAAAGCGACCGTTAAAATGAATTATGGATATGAGGACTGGCATATATGAAAGTGATTTAGATAAGTGAATTGTGAAGCAAAGTTCAAAGGAAGCAGTGCAATGGTGGATTATGACATGTGCAATATCGCACTGACCAGTACATAACAGTGGTAGGTGTGGAATTACATAGAACTCAGGCGTGCGTCCAACATGTGGCCCGCCAGCCAGAGAGGTGTGGCCCGCTCAAACAACTTGTGCACCGGGATGTCTCTGACTGGGGAGAAAGCTCCGCCCCCTCGCACTCTGACCCTATTGGAGTACCGGGTGTCAGTCCCGGTGCTCTGACTGAAGATGGCGGAACACATGGGACAATCCCCCTGCCTGCAGATAAAGGTTAACGAGCAGGGAGGGGGAACAAACAAAATAACGTTGTTTTTTTTTTTTGTTCTTTAAAAAAAATAAAAATAAAGCAATGTCTGTGTGTGGGAGTGTGACCCTGTATGTGTGTATGGAAGTGTGACCGGACCACAGATGGAACAGTTCCCCTCCATGCACATACAAAGTAAGTGAGCAGGGAGGGGGAACAAACAATATAACGTTTATTTTTTTTATTCTTAAAAAAAAAAAAAAAAGGCAATGTCTGTGTGTGAAAGTGAGTGTGGCTGTGTGTGTGTGTGTGTGCGCAAGCGTCACTCTGTGTGTATAAGTGGGACTATTTGTGTATGCATCTATGTATGCACATGTGAATGTGTGTGTGTGTGTGTGTGTGTGTATGTATATATATGTATATATATATATATATATATATATATATATATATATATATATATATTTTAACAGTAATGTGCAGTGTGTGAGTGTGTCACAGACTCCACAGCAATAAAATAAATACAACCAAAAAAAACACTTCATATTAATACACACATTCACACACAGCCACATGTACACAAATACAGTCACACAGAGACACACTTTCACACACACACACACAGCCATACTTAGTCACACTGACACACACATACAGTCACACTTACATTAAGAGTCACATTGACACACACACTTGCATACAGAGTCAAAATGACACAGTCACACTTACATACAGAGTCACACATACACTTACATACTGAGTCAAACTAATATACATACACTTGCATACAGAGCCACACTGACACACATACACTTACAGTCACACTTACATACAGAGTCACACTGGCTCACACACAATTACAGTCACACCTGCATACAGATCCACACTGAGATACAAACACACAATACCTGCCCAACCATACAGTTATTATTTTTCCATCGGGGCTGAAAGCTTCAGACTCCTCCTCCACTGAACTGGGTACTGTACACACTGCTGGTCCACTGGGGGTTTTTTTTGCGTTTTGTTTTCAAATGAGCATCCTCAGCCACCACTTTTATGTGTTACAAATCAAAAAAGACCTTTTTTTGTTTGTTTTTTTAATAACATTAAGGCAATGAAATGGATCCCTTTTTAGCTTATACCATCGTCCTTTGCAACACCATTACAGGTCTTCCAAAAGCAATAAAAAAGCATCAGTTCCATTTGTCATTCTACATAATAAATCTGAGAATGGTAAAAGGTCTTTAGTGATGCTCCCTCTCATACGATCTCCACAGTCTTCAACATATCAGCCAGATCATAGGTTTTGTCCCAAAGAACGCCAGGTCTTCTCAGATGCTTCTCAAAACCTTTTGCAGATTCTATTAGTTCTCTAGGACTCGCTCTTTTTTCTGAGACGGGATGGCAAAACAGAATTTCATTCACTTCATCCTCAATCTTTTGTTTGTAAATCAAGGGGAAAACTTCATGTAGAACCTTCAACACCTGCTCACTCAAAACTTGATCACGACATACCAAGTTCAAAATGAAGATGCCTGAGCATGGAAAAAACTTTTTTTTTAGTATTGTTAACAGGGAAGGTAGTACAAATGAATTTCATATAAATATATGCAGTTCTTTTAAGTTGAACAAAGAAGGTAATCTAACAATCATAACTGAATAGAACATTTGTGCTAAACACGCTATTATTAGCATAGCAGAGGTAATGATAGAGGTTCAGTATCAGTTAAGGCAACTTCATTCCCTTGTATTGCTGCTGCTGCTGCTGCTGCTGCTGCTGCTACAACAGTTGCCAGAGCCAGTCAACTGCTCCACAAATCCAATTTAATGAAGAATAAAAATCACGAAACTCATTTGAAAAGTTGATAATCAGGTAACGTCTTAAGATATCATTTGTTTTGTCTCTAACAACACTGCCACATAAGATTACAGATCCACTTTGAAACAAGGTTCATATACTGAACAACTACCTTCTTTCACTTTCAACAAAAGTTTTGCTTTCACTATATAAACTTAAAATCTTTTGTAAAAGTGACGTCACTTCCTTTACTTGAACATTTTTTAAGAAATCAGGATTTGAAAGATTTTTGGTTTGTGAGTGACAATTACATTGGACAATCCTTTGTCAAAAATGAAGCTTTTTGTTTTTTTTGTACAGTTTATTTCTATGGCATTTGTCTAGCAAACCAGTGAAATAAATACAGTCGTTGAGAGCTGCTTCTGCTATGTATATGTACACATTTCTCTAAAAGATTTTTACAGTTTTATAGATATGTATAGTACACACATATACACATAACACTACAATTCTGGCATTCATATTCCACTCTCCCTTTAGCACTTACCACTAGCCTTAAGAATCTTGTGGACATTTTGCAAAAAAGTCTTCTCTACAAATGCAGGTGGTGGGCAGCTCATACCAACACTGGAGTCTTTGCTATCCACGTCAAACATCACCACATCATACTCCGCTTCACCTGTAAAAAAAATGGTTGGACATATGTAGAGTGACTGCAGGTCTAGTGGTCTCATCATGAACACACAAATAAATTACGGTTATGTCTCCAGCAAACAATGCCAGCAGGTAAACCAGACAGGTTTTACAATGCCTGTTATGCCAAATTCATTTTTTGCACTTGGTGGAGCATGTTGCATTGAGTATGCCCTATATTTTGCATGCTCAAATATTAACAATTTTAGCATATTTAAAGCGTGCAAGAAAAGGTCAAGCTCCACCCACTGCTGTAACTTAAAATCTAGGCATACAACGGTATGGTCAGAAATGCACACGCCTTAGCATCTCTATGGGTTCATGAAGGACTCTACAATGTCGGATTAAGACTGCAAATGGTAATTATTGAAAAATAACTACTGAACAGTTAATAAATACACAATATTTTTCTGCTTAATTTGAATTACCGTATTTGCTCGATTATAAGACGACCCTGATTATAAGACGACCACCCAAAATTTGTACATTGCTTTAGGAAAAAAACTAAAAGCCTGATTATAAGACTACCCTATAGGAAAAAAGTTTAACTTGTATATATGTAAATTGCTTTTTAATATTTAATAAAAAAATTATATTATACAAATGCATTTCTTGTTTTTATTTCCTTTTATGTGCCAATGTGGCCTCTCTCCCCCTCCCCCAGCTGTCTCTTTCCCCCCCAGCGTTCTCTCTCTCCCCCCAAAACTTCTCTCTGTTCCTCCTTCCCCTTGTCTCTATCCCCCCTCCCCTTTTCTCTCTGTCCCCCTCCCTCCCCTTGTCCATGTCTCCCCCTCTTGTCTGTCTGTGTCGTCCCCCTCCCTTTCTCTCTCTCTTTCTCCCCCCCTCCCCCCCCTTGTTTGTCTGTGTCCTCACCTGGTTTCGTTCCCTGGTGGCTAGTGGGGGCAGCCGGGGGATGTCTAAAACAAACAATTTAAGTAAGGTTTTACTTACCTTCTAGGAACTCTCCCATTTTATGTTGCTGAAAATATCAGTATACCTAGGAAAAAACCACTAACCTTTCTTTGCCAAATCATTGATATGAGCGAGGCCATCACCAAGGTGCACAATCATCCGCTCATCCTGAGAAAAGCCAAACCATTGACAGGCCACATCAAGCACAGATGGGTCAATTTCAACAGCCTCAACTCGTGAATTCAAGATGTAGTCATGGATAAAGAGGGATAAACTGCCCCCACCCAGGCCAATCAAAAGAACGGATATTGGATTCTCTGCCAAGGGAAAGTGTGTACGTTTGTTAAAACATTAATATATTTTTATCCTTTTTAACGTACAGCTATGTCATTTTTACACAAAAGGTATGTTTTGTAGTTCCTTAATTAATACTTTCACTGCTAGGTAGGTCACTAATGTGATTGGTGCATCAGATGTCTACAGCTCCCACCACTAGCTACAATACCTGGGAGCACCCCCTTGGTGCAGAGCAGCGATAGTCCAGAAATCATTGCTTTGTGATGCTCACAGCACAGATAACTCTTATCAATCACCGGGTCTATGAGTGGAGTGGTCTCATCTGCTGGTTTTGGCTGCTGAGTTTTCTTCTTGTCTTTTCTCTTTTTTCTCTGCCCTGAATAGTGGAAACATTACACAAGAACAACAAAATTTGAGCAGGAAAACCAATAATTATTACACTCTGTAGATCAGTGTAAATTGTTTACTTAGAAATCCCGTTTCAATACTGAAGGTTCCAGTGCACTAAGATAAGTTTAAAAAGTAAGCACTTACCTCTACTTGCATTGCTTGGCAATAGCCTGACCTCAGACTGTACCACGTTCTGGTTGCTAAGGAATATAAGACGTCGGAAGTGGCTTGTCCCATCTCCTTTAACATCCTCTATTACATACTCTCCACTTAACTCGCTCTTGCCGCGATGCTGCACTGAACGGTTCCCAATATCTACACCAGCTGACAGAAATGGTACCTGAAGAAAGGGAATACTTGAGTCGCATTGTAGCAACCAACCACAGCATGCAAATATACTAAAATTTATCAAACACAAATAAATACCTGTGTTTACCTTTGTAACACTTAGTAACAGAGCGCTGATTTAACTCTTTTATCAATGGGTATCCAAACATGGTTTGTAATCTATAATAGCACAGCGCTATTATAAGAAAAGAAAAACACCACCTTAGCTAAAGGGGAAAATCTCCCCCTGGACAATATAGTAACCAGATTGTCAACTATTATTTCTGAATATATATTGATTTATTGATATTGTTCATATACTTGGCCAGATGAACAAGCCAAGTGGGTATAGTTATTTTAATAGTTTTTTACAGATTTGAGTTTTATAAGCCTGATTTTTTATTTTTTTTTTAATCTTGTTTCACTTCCCTATTGCCTTAATATTTTTCTGTAGTCCCCTCAGTAATATTCCAAGGGGAGGAGGCTGAAAGAGGTTTATTTATCTGTTTAAAAAGGGTAATCTATGATTGGTCCCCTTTAGTAGTAAAATATATAGGATTGATTGGATAGCATGTTCTGCTTTATTACTGCTATATACTGACATGTTAACACTAGCTTAACTTTTATGTCTGCTATGCATTATTTATAGCACTGTCCCTCTTGGGGCTAGCTTCACTTTTAGCACTGTATACCTAACTTAGGTCTTCTGCAAGCAGTCCAATATCCAAAATAGTTGATTTGTTTTGGCAGCAACACTACATATGCTCACTGCTTGCATTCAAGTAGTGTCAAATGTAAACAAGAATTACAATGCAGCCATCAATACAATTCCGATTTTTTATATATATAGTTTCCATACCTTGTAGAATGTTATACTCTTCAACTTCCTGCTGTGACAGACACAATACACTGTGCAAACTCACAGGAAGTACAAAAGCACAATGTCTTCCTTCCACCTGCTGAAAAATGGGACATTCAGTTTTAAAAAATACTGTAGGTTCTTTCAAGGTATGGAAAGTTTTATAGATATTTTAATGGTGTGATATATGATTTCATACACCTAATTTAACCTAATAACTCAAAAGGAAAAGCTGAGAAACCTCCAACAAAAATAAGAGCGTTATTCAAGCATGATCATTTCCTCGAGTCATCTTACCTGCTGGTTATTTGGCAATCCTGGAGGAGCAAGTTCTAGAACTTTAGTAGACAACTCTGCCTTAATAGCTTCCAAGCTTTCATATTGCTGGTCCCTGTGCAAACCCACTATTATCAGGCGGCGAAATCCAACACTTCCCGCAAGCTGCCTCCGTCCAGGCTCTGATCCAAAAAGCCACTCTGTCTCCCTGCCATGAGGGACTGGAATTTACATAAAACATTACTCTACAGTGCAATAAACCATTCATCTAATTTCAACAATGAAAAAAAAAAAAATTTATAGGTCACATGCTCCTATGTTTATGAAACTTTAATATATCAATAGTGTCCAACTTTAATTAACATACAAGCCTGTGTGGGTCTTGCCAACGTTCAACAATCTTTTAATGGTATGTGACCAATAAGCTGACAAATCAATTCCATACTTCTATCAAGACATTCTATGGCGACTGAAATATCACCTTATATATTCCATCACCGAAACATTTTTGGTTCCTTTGTTTATAAAAGACTGGGTGTAAATTTGCTGGTGAAGCACACAGCCAAGAGACGACTGACTGAAACTAACTTACTCATTGGAAATGTTACTGCTGGAGGCTAGTTTTGTTTCATGTAGTGACTTATGGCTGTAGCTCTTTCTCTGGCTCCTCAAAAATTAAGCTTTGGAATATGTCTGTCCTACACCAACATATTTGTCAACCACTTCTATAAGAAAATGTTTATTACTAGACTGTTGATATACCATACAAATAAGTAACAAATGCATACACAAAGCCAGGAAAGCCCCATATACATCCCAATATCCGACCTGATAATTAGAAATGCTTTCTAATGCAGTGCTCACCAAAGGCCAGTGAGCTACGGCTTCTATAAATGCCTTATCACACTTATTCTGCATACAAAATGCATCTGGGTGTCTAAATCATAACTTTCGGAAACATTTGTCAATTCCTACCATGATGTAGAAACTAGTGTACACAGCTGACAGACAACAGGATATACTTACTGATAAATATAGCAAAATGATTAGAATTAGATAGCCGAATTGCTGGACTATCCACAATGTAGAAGGTATAGCGACTCTTTCCAGAATCCCCATCACATAGATCTAGGGTCGTCTCTTCAGAATTTTGGTTCTGGTTCAATTTGCTCCTGAGCACAGCATAACGCTGCCGTTCCTTCACTGCTTCCATTAGTTCCGCTGGACTTGCCCATCGAACAGCTTTTCCTCCTTCTTCATCTGCCATTATCTCCAAGACTAGAGGAAAGTTAGGCATCTGCCTGACTTTGGTCATCACAAATACAAAGACTGGCATTGGAAACTTGCTGCCAGATTCCATTTCCCTACCCTCCAAGACTTGGTGGACTCTAATCATCCATCCTCCCTGAGAGAAGTGTGCTACCAGCTTCTCCAACACATGGGCTTGGGCCAGAGATACACAGAGGTAACGACCTCCAATCTGTAGAACTCTACCAATTTCAGACAACATCATGCTGGCTGTTTTCAGAGTTCCCTCTTCTGTATCAGTCAGGATAGCATCCAATGTACCTTTGTCCAGAACTGCTTGGAAGTGAGCGTCATTACAGGTCATCTGTGTAACATCCATGAGCTGAAATGTCATTATAGGTCTTTTACTGGCATTGCGCTCACTCATCCGATGGATGACAACCTCACTGACATCAATATTCATTAAGTTTTTACAACCAGCATCATATAGACATTCACTCAATTCGGAGTTACCGCAACCTACCACTAGAACCTGCAAAAATAAAATAAAAATATTATTTTGAGGAATCATAGAACTGTCATTTGAAGCAGAGGATCCTAGATCTATCCTCAAGTATCTCTAACACAACAATACATTGTGTACTAGAAAATGTAACCTCACAGACTTAACTATGCATTGCACAGGGACAAACTTGAGGAGTTTCTCCTGCAAACAGTTATCAATGCAGAAAGCATTGGTAAAATCAGCGTTTACGATGAACTATGCATTATCCATGACCAGTCGAGCTCTTCTAGCAGGAGCAGCTCACCAATATTGAGCACTACGTGACTTCGCCCCGAGCCTAAGAAGTAAACACACACCTGGTCCTTAGGTTTGATGTATTTGTGCAGCACTCCGCACAGATCAAGGTACCCGCCATACCACTCGAAGGCTCGCTCTCCCCGCTTCCTGAAGAACTGTTCCCAGTACTCGGTTGAGGCGAATTCTTTCGAGCTCTTGGGCAGTAGATTCATATTTACCCGATTCCCTTTACTGTCACAAATCTGCTTGTTACTGCCCCTCACATACACGTGCTGACAATACACAGCAACCACTTCCGGGTTTCGAGACGTCAACTCCCAGGATCTACCTCTTACTGATTGGCAGAAGTTTGCAGTCTTACCTCCTCATTGGACAATGGTAGGCACCCATTAAACCGGAAGTAGGTGGTGATACTGCCAGAGCTATGCATGCTGTTCTATAACTAAAAACGAGACAGACATGGCATCGGTGCCAGGCAGGAGTATTGTCTTTGTAACTGGGAATGCTAAGAAGCTGGAAGAGGTAAAGCGCCCGTTACATAAATGCAATTCAGTTTATATTTAAGATACAAGTAGTGTAATGAGACATTCGCCTGGATTTTTGTTGTGTGTGTGGAAATAGTTTGAATCCGTGCAGCACTGCGGTCATAATTTATGTTTATTTAAGTAAATATGAAAAGGAAACTTTAATCCAGAATACTCCATGACTTGCATTATCTGGTCTTACTGCCATGAGCACCTTCATTTTAATTAAACATGTTGTGGCAGACTTGGACTTAGTCTGTCAAAGAAAGCCTTGTTCCTTGCCGTTTGACCATTCCAATTATTGCAGCCTTGCTTCACGTAAGCCATGGCTTTTAATAGTATTGTAGAAGTGCTCTGTGAACTATTTATTGTATGACCTAGATAAATATAATAGTGGTTGTTTATAAACAAAGTGCTCATGGAGATAATACTACAAATGTCAGGAGTGTGGGTGGTGTTCTATCAAATTTCTCCAGCAAATTCTCCTGCACAGACATTAATCACCAAAACGCGTGAGGTGGTGTGTGTCCCTCTCGCATGCGCTCTTCTGCCAAAGTTACGGCTGATTGACAGCCGTAACTGTGTGCGCATGTGCTGTGGTGCGCAATGAGAAAATTCTACTGCGCCTGTGCAGTAGAATTTGCTCGAGTTTTTTGTCAGAACAGTGGTTTGAGCCTGAGTGTTCTGCCCTTTTGGCAAATAATGAACTGCGTATGCGCTCGATAACTCAAATTCGTGATTTGAGTTCTGGTACAAAATGGAAATTGGCAGGCATGTGACCACAGCATGCATGCATACCACCAACAGTAAACCCCCTAGAGTTAAACCTTACCCTCACTCTAGCCCCAGGATCACCTGATCTACCCAGCCATCCAATTCACTAGCCGAAGCCCTTAGTGTAGGATGAAGAATAATTTATTTGAACAGAAACAGTCTTATATACAGACATCATCAAGATAACATAACTCAACCCACATATTAATATGAAACACAACAGGAACTAAACAGCAATTAACCAGACCTGCTACAGATATATAATAACACACCACAATTAGTTTAACAGTAAATTTAATTAACACAGAACAGTGGAGTCACATCATGGTAGTGTGCATACCTCAACATCAGCTTAAAATGGGAAATCACACCTAAGCACCACATAGGATGTACCTGCACTTCAGGGGGTAAAGCATCAACCATTATCCCTGACTCCCTTGTGACACATTGTAATCCTTCAGAGTGCTCTCCTCTCAGAATTATGCATTGGACATAAACCAATATACAAAACAGAATCTGATTAAATAACTACATTAAACATACATGAGTAAAGGTGTACAGTGCACAGCCAGGGGCAACAACAGCATACATATTGTAAAGTTAATGCAAAGTACAAACAGACCCCCTGTCACCACCTCCCCAAAAACAGAACCCCTTTTCAAAGCCAGGGCCCATAATCTATAGGGAGGAGGCAGGCCATTAGTTCTCTCCAAGAAGCCCAGTGACGGAGTGTTCCATCACAGATGGGTCTCAGAAAGTTATTCTTAAATCATAGTTTCATCCTGTGGTGACCTATTTATTTGGGACACCACAGGGTGAAAAGTTCTGCACATGTAGAACAATTAACAGTTGCACATTGCTTCATGATGGATATACAATGCTTTAGAATATCACGCCTCTTGCCATCTCACATCTGCAGCATCTTAAACTAAACAAATGTTATGAAATGTAAAAAAAAAACTGCTCCTTTGTCATGTATTTTTTGGGTATGTGGGTTTTCAAATTCTGTGTCTGGTTATCAGTATTAAATCTTATGCAATTTCTGTCTTCCTTCTGCAGGTCATTCAGATCCTTGGAGACAAATTTCCATTCAAATTAGTGGCAAAGAAAATTGATTGTAAGTTAATTTTAATTTCTGAAATGTCCCTGCAAATTAAAGACTTTCGGATCATTTTGTCTTTTTGTATTGTCATGCAGTACCAGAGTACCAGGGTGAACCTGATGAGATTTCAATTCAGAAATGCAAGGAAGCTGCAACACAGGTAAACTAATAAGTGTTGTTTAAAGTACAAGAGCTAAGAGTAATCCATGTGTATCTATAAAGATACATATCAGGTTTACTTTTCAGAAGGGCACATTTTTTTAACACTTGCAGCCTCCAAGGAAGCAAGCCTTAAAAAATAAAGTTTAATTGTCCTTTAACCATTTTCAAAGATGCAAACAATATAGGAAAGTGATTATCTCCTAGCACAATGTATAGATCACGTTTTATTCTCTGTCAACCTAAACATTGCTTGTGCTGTGAATTCAGAGAATATAAAACGACTAATGTCTAGTTTGTTAACAGAATTACAATGCTCTTAATAAAATAAATTAAAAATGTGTTTTAAATTAACTTGTGGCGGTTTCTGCTTATGGCAGATTTCCTACTGAAAATGGGTTAGTTTGCATAGCAAGCCATGGTGATGTCATAAGCAGGGGACAACACCAGACACATTTAAAACATACTTGATGCATTTTCTGACAATTTTGTATAGATCAGGGGTCCTCAAACTTTTTAAACAGGGGGCCAGTTCACTGTCCCTCAGACCGTTGGAGGGCCGGACTATAGTAAAAAAAAAAACTATGAACAAATTCCTATGCACACTGCATATATCTTATTTTGAAGTGAAGAAACAAAACGGGAGCAAATACAATATTTAAAATTGAGTCCAGTAATATTATGCCAGTCAGAGCCCAGTAATATTATGCCAGTCAGAGCCCAGTAATATTATGCCAGTCAGAGCCCAGTAATATTGTGCCAGTTATATGCCCAGGAATATTATGCCAGTCAGAGCCCAGGAATATTATGCCAGTCAGAGCCCAGGAATATTATGCCAGTCAGATTCCCAGGAATATTATGCCAGTCAGATTCCCAGGAATATTATGCCAGTCAGATTCCCAGGAATATTATGCCAGTCAGATGCCCAGGAATATTATGCCAGTCAGATGCCCAGGAATATTATGCCAGTCAGAGCCCAGGAATAGTGTGCCTGTCAGATGCCCAGGAATAGTGTGCCTGTCAGATGCCCAGGAATAGTGTGCCTGTCAGATGCCCAGGAATATTATGCCATTCAGATGCCCAGGAATATTATGCCATTCAGATGCCCAGGAATATTATGCCATTCAGATGCCCAGGAATAGTGTGCCAGTCAGATGCACAGGAATATTATGCCAGTCAGAGCCCAGGAATAGAGTGCCAGTAAGAGCCCAAGAATACTATGCCAGTCAGATGCCCAGGAATATTATGCCAGTCAGAGCCCAAGAAAATTATGCCAGTCAGATGCCCAGGAATAGTGTGCCAGTCAGATGCCCAGGAATAGTGTGCCAGTCAGATACCCAGGAATATTATGCCAGTCAGATGCCCAGGAATATTATGCCAGTCAGAGCCCAAGAAAATTATGCCAGTCAGATGCCCAGGAATAGTGTGCCAGTCAGATGCCCAGGAATAGTGTGCCAGTCAGATACCCAGGAATATTATGCCAGTCAGATGCCCAGGAATAGTGTGCCAGTCAGATGCCCAGGAATAGTGTGCCATTCAGATGCCCAGGAATAGAGTGCCAGTAAGAGCCCAGGAATAGTGTGCCAGTAAGAGCCCAGGAATATTATGCCAGTCAGATGCCCAAGAAAATTATGCCAGTCAGATGCCCAAGAAAATTATGCCAGTCAGATGCCCAGGAATATTAAGCCAGTCAGATGCCCAGGAATATTAAGCCAGTCAGATGCCCAGGAATATTATGCCATCCAGATGCCCAGGAATAGAGTGCCAGTAAGAGCCCAAGAATACTATGCCAGTCAGATGCCCAGGAATATTATGCCAGTCAGAGCCCAAGAAAATTATGCCAGTCAGATGCCCAGGAATAGTGTGCCAGTCAGATGCCCAGGAATAGTGTGCCAGTCAGATGCCCAGGAATAGTGTGCCAGTCAGATGCCCAGGAATAGTGTGCCAGTCAGATGCCCAGGAATAGTGTGCCATTCAGATGCCCAGGAATATTATGCCATTCAGATGCCCAGGAATAGTGTGCCAGTCAGATGCCCAGGAATATTATGCCATTCAGGAGCCCAGGAATAGTGTGCCAGTCAGATGCCCAGGAATAGTGTGCCAGTCAGATGCCCAGGAATAGTGTGCCAGTCAGATGCCCAGGAATAGTGTGCCAGTCAGATGCCCAGGAATAGTGTGCCAGTCAGATGCTCAGGAATATTATGCCAGTCAGATACCCAGGAATATTATGCCAGTCAGATGCCCAGGAATATTATGCCATTCAGATGCCCAGGAATATTATGCCAGTCAGATGCCCAGGAATAGTGTGCCAGTCAGATGCCCAGGAATAGAGTGCCAGTAAGAGCCCAGGAATAGTGTGCCAGTAAGAGCCCAGGAATATTATGCCAGTCAGATGCCCAAGAAAATCATGCCAGTCAGATGCCCAAGAAAATTATGCCAGTCAGATGCCCAGGAATAGTGTGCCATTCAGATGCCCAGGAATAGTGTGCCATTCAGATGCCCAGGAATATTATGCCATTCAGATGCCCAGGAATATTATGCCAGTCAGATGCCCAGGAATAGTGTGCCAGTCATATGCCCAGGAATAGTGTGCCAGTCAGATGCCCAGGAATAGTGTGCCAGTCAGATGCCCAGGAATAGTGTGCCATTCAGATGCCCAGGAATATTATGCCAGTCAGATGCCCAAGAAAATTATGCCAGTCAGATGCCCAGGAATATCATGCCATTCAGATGCCCAGGAATAGTGTGCCAGTCAGGTGCCCAGGAATATTATGCCATTCAGATGCCCAGGAATAGTGTGCCAGTAAGAGCCCAGGAATAGTGTGCCAGTAAGAGCCCAGGAATATTATGCCAGTCAGATGCCCAGGAATATTATGCCAGTCAGAGCCCAAGAAAATTATGCCAGTCAGATGCCCAGGAATAGTGTGCCATTCAGATGCCCAGGAATAGTGTGCCATTCAGATGCCCAGGAATATTATGCCATTCAGATGCCCAGGAATATTATGCCAGTCAGATGCCCAGGAATAGTGTGCCAGTCAGATGCCCAGGAATAGTGTGCCAGTCAGATGCCCAGGAATAGTGTGCCAGTCAGATGCCCAGGAATAGTGTGCCATTCAGATGCCCAGGAATATTATGCCAGTCAGATGCCCAAGAAAATTATGCCAGTCAGATGCCCAGGAATATCATGCCATTCAGATGCCCAGGAATAGTGTGCCAGTCAGGTGCCCAGGAATATTATGCCATTCAGATGCCCAGGAATAGTGTGCCAGTAAGAGCCCAGGAATAGTGTGCCAGTAAGAGCCCAGGAATATTATGCCAGTCAGATGCCCAGGAATATTATGCCAGTCAGAGCCCAAGAAAATTATGCCAGTCAGATGCCCAGGAATAGTGTGCCAGTCAGATGCCCAGGAATAGTGTGCCATTCAGATGCCCAGGAATATTATGCCATTCAGATGCCCAAGAAAATGATTCCAGTCAGATGCCCAGGAATATTATGCCAGTCAGAGCCCAAGAAAATTATGCCAGTCAGATGTCCAGGAATAGTGTGCCATTCAGATGCCCAGGAATATTATGCCAGTCAGATGCCCAGGTTATACCTCCCTCCTCCCCCCCCTTCCCCATCACTTACCTCCAGCTGCTGTGTCCCCGGCCGGACGTCTCGCGCAGTGTTCCCTCCTCCCTGCACGAAGGAGGGAAACAGTTACCGGATCCAGATGTGACGAAACGTCACATCCGGTCGCGGTGATTTTTTTTTTTTTTTTTCCTGCAGCCGCATCTTCTGCGACTGCAAGAAAAAAATAAATAAAAAAAAGGTAAAGAGCGGGGGGTGCCGGGTATTCAGTGTGCCGTAGTTCAGGCAGGGTTCAGTCAACGATCTGAATATCTGGGAGGTCAAGAGCCTCTAAGAAGTAGGGGAGATTGTGCTGGTATAGAAGGGTTCTGGTAAAATGTGCTTTGCCGAATAGGGAGGTTAAAGGGGTCTCCCCAGTGGTAGGGTATATCCTGTCTTAGGAGCTCAGTTGTTAGCAGGTGTAGGGCTCAATGAACCTGTAAGGAGGGGTCTTGGTACAGGGTGATAGTGGGTCCCTCGTATGATAGCATGCCACCCTTGCTTGCCTTATGACATTTTGTCACAGGCTGCCTACGTTTTGTGATTAGTTTGCTACAAGATTTTCTGTAAGGTGCCGCAGAAAAGATCTGGTGTCCAAAAGTGGATGGTAGAGAATCTGGCAGTAGTCGTTGTGCTGGTTCGTTTCTACCATTCGCTGTAAAGTGGGAACTGGCGGTAGAGTAGGCCTTATGTTTCTCAGGTGCTACAGAAGAGAGGTTAGCGGGAGACCCGGAAGTCTCTTATGGAAGCAGAGTAAGATCTTCCTCTACCCTTTTTCTATTTCTGTCCATTGCGAAAGGTAATGTAGGATTGCACTTAGTATTGGAAAAGTAGCAGAGGTCATAAATCATGTGGCCATCTTCCACAGTGGATAGCCACACCCCTCTCAATCAATGTTCTGTATATTCCTTTATAGCATTAAAATATATATATATCAGCGAGAAGCCCCATTTTGGAAAAGATCGGGACTTAATGAGCCATCTGAATGGTCGAAGAGGTTCTGTCACCTTCACTATCACAGTAATTTATGCTAATGTGTGTCAGCAAAATTGTACTTACTCTACACTGAGACTGTCTGTGGCTGGTTAAGAATAAACTACTATGTAGATATACCAGCAACCCATTTACTGAATGCAGGGAATAATCTGGTTTTATATGCTTTATATAGCACTGCTGTTTTTGCTGTTTATTTTCCAGATTCAAGGCCCGGTTATAGTTGAAGACACTTGTTTGTGCTTCAATGCTTTAGGTGGTCTTCCAGGCCCATACATGTGAGTATAACAAAGCACAAATCACAGGGATGTGAACAACCAATATTTTATTTTTTAATACTCATGTTGAGTTTATGTATTTATTATAAAGAGGTACTAAACTCAAACCCTTAGTTGTAAAAATGAAAGGCTATTTTCCCCTGTTTTTATTTAGTTGAATTGTTTTTGAGTGGTACGTCTGTCAAGTTGTATACCAAAAATATTCCATAGTCTTCGTCTAAAAACCAGTCCTATCATAAATAATTTTGTGAAGCTATTGCGTCATACACTTCCCTGACTGGGGAAACAATAAGGGTAAGCTGTTGGGCAGGGAGAGGTGAATAGGCCAGAATAAATGGAACAATGTTATGCTTACAGTGTGTACAACGTTATGTGATATTTGTCTCGCCTTAGGTTCTGTGGCATGCCCAGTAACATTTCAAAAGGTACGCTTTTAACTTTTAGGAAAGTTACTTGAGGGTGTGACTGGGGCAAGTCAAATCCAAAAAAAATTTAGGTGACTGTTATAACTCTGTTAGATAATTATACTCACAGCTATGTTATGTAATTAGTGAAGTCAGTTATAATAACATTGTAAATAATTAGAATACACCAATAGGCAGATTTACTGTAGTTAAGACAAAAGGTTTATTGTTGTGATGCACACATCAAGTGCTTCCTTTTGTGCTTCTTAAAAACCCCCCACAAACAACCAAACAAAAAAAAAACACGACACCAGGGTAGGAAAGAGGGACTGTATCATTTTAATTCCAAATGAGGGGTATTTTTGGAACTGGTCTGTTTTTATGCTAATGAAGAAATCTTTCACTGTGTGTTTTTCTTTCAGAAAATGGTTCCTTGATAAACTCAAACCAGAAGGTATGATTTTACACACAAATCAATATTTGTAATTTCCTTTACATGTAAACCAGTGTTTTATATTACCCTGTTGTTTAGAGTCTACTGGTGCCAGTGCTGTGTCCAGTGTTAAAAGAAACACTATACATAAACAGATAATTTTCAGGCATTTGTAATGTTTGGAAATGAGCCTTGTCCTCTGTAGATCGAGTACCAGTTGACCACATGGAGAGTGGGAGTCGCAAAAGTATTCATTGATGGTGATCAAAGGAGAGCTAGCAACATGACCATAAAAAGCTGTGTCAAGACAGTACTAAGTTACCATTTGAGTATAAGAAGGATTTATACAATTCTTATGTAGATATAATCCTATGTGGTTGTGTGTACTTCAAACAATGGGTTCAACAGCCCCCTGCATCCTCTCTAACTAATTTACCCAAAGCATGTACCTGTCAAATGTCACATAGTCACTTCTACCCACAACAACTGTTATTCTGGTCAAGACAGTTCATCTAGTTAACCGAGGATAAAGGGCAGATGGTGAATATTGCACATAAACACATACCTTAGTTCAACTGATGGTGAATACATAATGTATTAAACTGGTTTTGTCCTAGCAATTGGTAGTACTGAAATATAATATATGAATATTGGTTGTTGTCTCATAGAAGTATTACTAATAATAATTGTTCATCTTAATAATAATTGTGCAGCTGAACAATTCACATTTGTGAAATGGCAAAATACATAAAATGTCACTGACCAAAAAACTCACAGTAAAATAAACTAGAAATGTCTACTTAAAGGCACCGTCTAGTCCCCAAAATCACTTTGGTTCAAGATGAAGATTACTGCTTGTATAGTGTACAGGCTTTTTTCCCAGTTTGATTTGACTTATGTATTCTACATAAATCACATTTTTAATATTTGACTCAAGCCCTGCCCCCAGTAAGCACTCTGCATGTTGACTGCAGGTGCAGCAGCACTGAGTATATAGACCAGTGCTCGACAAACCCTGGTCGCCATGAAATTAGACCTGGCGCCCGGGTATTGGCACTCGCTCACCTCTGGGACCCATGGGGTTTTTTCTGTTCCTTTGGACAGCACAGCGCGAGGAAGCAGCATGTGCCATTTTGGACACACGGCCAGCTCCGCCCCCTCGTCCATCGCGCTTCAAAGTCTGAGTTCCGTGGAACACGTGACAACCCGGTTCTCAGCAGGATGGGCATGAACGATGGTCTGTGACTGGCAGACTGAGATAAATTGGAAGTGCTCCCCTCCCCTGCAATCAAGCTAAGCAGCAGGGATGGGGACACACTGAAACACTCACCTTTAATTTTATTTATTAAAAAAAAAACAGCTAACTTATCAGGTTTGTATGTCAATGTGTCTGTCTCTATCTGTCTATGTATGTCTTTTTGACCATCTATGTCTGTCTATGTGACTGTGATATTCTGTGTATGTAAGTGAAACTGTCTCTTTGATTGTCTGTGTATGTAAGTGGAACTGTCTCTTTGATTGTCTGTGTATGTAAGTGGAACTGTCTGTGATTGTCTGTGTATGTAAGTGGAACTGTCTGTGATTGTCTGTGTATGTAAGTGGAACTGTCTCTGTGATTGTCTGTGTATGTAAGTGGAACTGTCTCTGTGATTGTCTGTGTATGTAAGTGGAACTGTCTCTGCCTATGTGACTGTCTGTGATTTTCTGTGTGTGTAATTGGAACTGTGTGTGTGACAGTCTGCGAGCGTATGTGTTTACATGACTCTGTGATTGTGTGTGTATGTGCGGTTGTCTGGCTCCTAAAACAAAATTTAATTTGTCAAGCCTTGATATAGACACTGAGAATATAAAGTTTTGTTTCATTTAGTCACTTCCTATGCTTCTCAAATTGAATACACTGTGTGGACTGTGATAAACTTGCTGTTGTACACAGTAAGATCTCTTAAAGGTGCAACACATTGTCTAATGACCTCACTAGATAAACCGGAAACTCCATTAATGTGAATGAAATTATTCTCATGAATTAATATTCATCTTTCAAATATTATTATTTAATAGTGAACTGTGGCAAACTGACAATCAAGCTGTGACACTCAAGGCAATTATTTGAGATGGGGAAATAGGGAAATTGGAGAATTGTTTATTGGAGCTTTATGTCAATAAAATATTTATGTATAGACCTATACATTACTACCTATTGTGTAGTTGGCTTTTATTAGTTTCTCTTAAGAACCACATTTTTGTCATATCAGATTAAACACAGCTAGGGGGAGCCTTACGAAAATGCATCTTCATAATGTGTTTTTCTCTGTGTGTAGGGCTCTACCGTATGTTAGCTGGATTTGAGGACAAATCTGCCTATGCCCTCTGCACGTTTGCATTCAGCACCGGAAGCCCAGATGACCCAGTTCTATTATTTAGAGGCAAAACTCTGGTTTGTATTAAGACCTTCATATTTCATGTATTCTGCATACTATAGTGTTTTTGAGTGATCAGCACAGTGGTATCTAATCCATTCTATACTGATGTATAATCATTGGTAATATGATTTTTGGTCATCGAGCCTGCAGAATTGCATTGGGTTATGCAAGTTTGAATTTTGTAACCTTTCTGTCACTACCTTTTTTATGTCATGAATCCACCACCCTTTCAGTAAAATCAAGTACTTTGAGTCTTGCACTTTTTATGTGGTATCCACTTCATGTGACTAATTCACTCCTTCAAAGCAATATTGTCCAACCTGTCAAACTATACAGAATCCTAATGTGGGAGTGTGAATGATGGCACTTTGGCCTCAGGGCTATTGGACTATTTCTTTGCATTGAGAAACTTCCTAGACGTTCACTATTCTGTAGACTGACGGATTAAACATGCTCTGAACACCTTTCAACCTCCTTTAAATGAACTACTTTTTAATGGGAAATGTGTCATTTGTATAGTAAGCCAAAAGGTGATGTCATAGGCAGGAGACAACATTTAAAACATATATTTCTCTTATTGTATGAATTTGCTTGCAAATGGTGTCTATTTTATTCTCTACAGTCACAGGATAAGCAATGTTTAGGTTGAGAGTCCCTTTTAAGGATACGTACGTGTGTGTGTGTGTGTGTGTGTGTGTGTGTGTGTGTGTGTGTGTGTGTGTGTGTGTGTGTGTGTGAAAATTTTAAATATATATATATTATTGTGTGCATATATATATATATATATATATGTGTGTGTTTGTAAATATTGTCATGAATGTAAACAAGGAGCATAGATAAGGATAAATCAATAGAAAAGCATAAGTCCCCTTAAAAAACAGCACATAGTTTGAATGAGTGCACTGGTAGAGACAAATTACAGCTAAACACGCACAACAAAAATCCCAAGAAAACAGGACTTGTGCAGCAGAATATGGAGGCTTCCAAAAGCGCTCTCTCACTACTATGATTCTTTACAAGTGTGGGAATTCATTATAAAGTAAAACAGTGATTCGTTAAGTCTGCCTTTTAATCATATTTCCAGGGACAAATTGTAGATCCGCGAGGACCCCGGGACTTTGGATGGGATCCATGTTTTCAGCCTGATGGTTTTGAACAAACGTAAGTTATATATAGATTTTTTAATACATTTTTATGTTGTGCTATGTGCAGTGTAACCACTGTGTGTCACTGTTTTACACTGGGTTTATTTTTTTTTTTTTTTTTAAGGTTTTATAAGATACATCTCTGCAAACAGCAGACCTGTTTCCCCACAGCAATCCCTATTTTACAGTGCTATCGCTAGCACAAGGGATTTTCATACGTGAATAAGCTCAACAGAGATCCTTATTATAAAAAAAAATGTCAGCCGTTAGCAAATAAACTGCATTAAAGTAAAAAAAAAACTAGCGTATCCCCACCAACAGTAGGGAATTGCAAAGATCAGGCCAAAGTAGCCAAGCTGGAAACATTCTCCCATTAAGCTGTGCTTCATACTCTACCATCTTGGTCTTTAATTCTACTATTCCCTTGTCAATTTCCTGTATTTCCCGCTTTCACGAATTAAACCCCTAGATTTGCTTGACATTCTAGGACCAACTTCAAATTAGTCCAGTAGAACATGAAATGCGAAGAGACCTTGGTTTATGGAAAACACTTTTCTCCTTTCAGGTATGCAGAGCTCCCGAAGGAATTGAAGAATAGTATATCGCACCGATATAGGGCGCTGAAGGAAATGTCTGACTACTTCATCCAGAATGGAACTTCTGGAGCCTCTTAGACATGGAAATCTTAAAAGAGAGGTGGAAATAGATTAAAATATCATTTTTATGTATTTTTTTTCTTTAGTCATGTATTTTTAAAACATTGCATATTAACAAAACAGTGTTCGTGTAATACTTTTTAATATTCCATTTCAGCATTGCTTAAAGGTGGGAGATGGTAGCTTTGGGTTGGTGTTGGAGCAGGAGCAGCATTGGTCTGAGGTAGGGGTCAGAGACAGCATGGTCAAACTCGGGGGGGGGGGGGTGGCTGTGGGGGAATGCATTGGCTAAGTCTGGGAGGCTGTGGCGGGGTGCATTGGCTAAGTCTGGGAGGCAGATGGCTGTGGGGGATTTCACTTCTGAAGAAATGATCTTCCAACTAATTGAAATGTCCATGTCTAGATACATGCACTCCTTGACCAGACACTTATTAATGGGGAGGACAATGCCAAGAAAATTATTAACTAAAATGATAAAGGAAGAAAAAACAGAACAAAACAAAATCAGGGATGTTAGTAATGGCTCAGAGGCAAAGTGTTGGTCAAACAGAGGGTTTAAATTGCCATCCTGCATATTGGTGACACCCTCTCTCTGAGAGAGACATTGGATCCTACTACCACCCTTCTTGACCAAATCTAAAGCAAGAAAAATCAGATAACTAAGTCCATACACAGAACATGCATTGAAATGCACTGGCAATGAATGTTTTTGGTATATATTTCTGATTTGACCCTGGTGTTCCAATATTCTTTCTTTTAAGGTGACCTGAAGTTCTACCAATGTATTTTTTCCTTCATGGGCATCGAATTAAATACACTACGTTGGTACTTTCACATGTAATAAAGGTCTTAAGGTCTTCACTGGAAACTGTTTCCTGGTTACATGGCTGTGAAAGCCTCAGATCTTGCATGGATTACATCTACAGGCTTTACATTTGTGGCATATGTAGAATCCCCATGTCATGTGTATGTCCCCCAGATGGTTCTCTCTTCATGGCACTAGGAGCCAAGATGCTTTTTAGATTTACTATCCTTTCTGAAGACAGAATCTCATCTTCCAGAAATAATGTTTTTAATTTTATAGGAGTGTTTATTATACTGTGAAAAAGGTTAGTATCCATATTTTCGTTTCATTAGTTATCTTGGAGGAGTGAATCTCTAGCAATGGAAGCAACTTCATCTACCACCTGATCTGTTACATTTTGTGGATCATTTTTGTCTAGAAATCTAACCTTCACAATGGTGACCTGTTCTTCATACATATCAACTGAACTACATTTTCGTCAAGATGTGTCAGTTGTCCCTTGGGAAACAGTGATATTTAATTAACTCTTACACATGAAGATGGGAAGTTGCCTGGGGAGTTTTAATTAACATCAAAGACCAGAAGATGTCACCTCTTGGGGATTGAATATAGTTCATGGAGTTAATAGATGAGGCACATTACCAAAGGTAGAGGCTGAATTTTTAGTCTAGTAGAGACAGTCATTATAACAGAGCAGAAGGGATATTTATTGTGCTGGACTGGGGTGAAGAGACAGGAAAAGACTTATCCTTAGCAGTGTTTGCATATCCTTGTGTTATCTTGTCCTGGCCAGACGTTGAATAAAGGAAGAAATCTCTCATTGCATGGAAATATTTATTCCACCTCTGTTGCTGTAGCCTGAGTAGCATTATACATGTAAAGGGCTTTATCTGGATAAGGTGATAAAAGGTGATTCAAGTAGTTGGAAAGGTGTGACAGAGCGACTGTACCTTTTAAACACAATGCAGAGTGTCAAGGAGTAAACTATGAATATAACTCAACACATACCAGTTCTACAACAAAGTGCACCATCCCTGCAGTCCATTCACAAGACCAAATGAAGGCATGTAGTCCATTATTTTATGCATGCGCAAATGAGCAGGTGCGGTTCGGTCATCTGTTGTGAATGTCGGAAGTAATGAGGTTGACGGGCTTTAAGCCATTTCACTAGGCTGGTTCACCTGCAATCCTTTTCAACACATAGGGGGCGGTTTCTCCCACATTAGCATATCATGCTGCATATTGCTATTGATGGCAAATTTATGATGTCACCTCATTAATATTCTTGGATAAAATAGCTTTATTACAGCATTTGTATAAGTGTTTGTATAAAACTATAGATATCTTCAATTTAGTATTTTCTTTCTTGCCTAAATATCTGTTGTCTGTTTAGTGTGAGAGTACCTTTAAGAACCACATTTCATTTTATTTTTTTCTTCTTCCTGCACACGGGTATTCCCTGAATAGTATTTATTTGCAATTCTGTTAACACAATGTATATTTCTTTTTATTCTCTACATTACAAACACATATGCTGCCGCTAGTGGTGGCACTGCTGTCAATTGGACGGCTACTCTGCTGCTGGTGGTGGTCGTCTGAACTTATCTTTCGTTGTCATCATCATCCCCATAACTACTGCTATGGATGAAAGCAGAAGACCACGAGTAAAATAGGATGAGTATTCTACTGTAGGGATCCAATGCAATGATAAACCTAAATGTAATAAAACATACAGAGGCAGAAGATTGTCCAGAATGTGTAGAGCATTTATTGTTATATACGGTAATAAAACAAAATATATATCTTGATAAACATAATCAGTAATAAAGATATACTAGTGTTAGTAAATTTGAGAGCCCCATGTATAGTAATCAGGTTATTAAGATTTACATGCAGGGATATTCTGCTAGGTGCCATTGGCAGGGACCGCGAGAGAGCCATAATTAAAACCTAGGGACGTAACCTGTGGAGTATGAAGCACATTTTATTATTGTGCCCTACAAGGTTGTCATATAATAAAACTAATGTTACCTATACTTCAGGGATCCCTCCACAATGTACAATAATGACCACACAGATTGGTAAAAGCAAAACATTTTTAGAAGTTCTTGGGCTGCAAAGCTGGGAGGCACTGTTGGACCAGCAGGTATGTGACTAGACAAAAGGTGTTCAAGCTTGTGTGAGTGGAAATAGTTAATTTGTTTTAGATATTAATCCCGGCTGTTAAGATAGAATGTCTCACTAGTTAACTTATTACATAAGGGTTGACTCAAATGAAAAAATTATCAATATCGGGTCCGAATCACCCCTGAACCAACTCCGTAACATAGGCGGAATTTGCCCCTTTTCAATTCTCCTGATTTTAGCGGTGATTAGCAGCTCAAATACACATAGAGTGAACATCCCCTTTAACACCCTTAATACAATATTTAAAGCAAAACAAAGAATTATGAGTGTTTATTTTACTAGCAGCACACCCTGCATTAAAAATGTTTACAAAAAAATACTACAATTCGGTCTCTTCTTTCCCAACATTGGATGGATATCTCAGTTTGATCCAGAGTGAAACAAAGAAGAAAACATATTCATAGTGTATACCTGTATAATATAATCGTGTGCAATTTATATCTTCATACACATTTGATGGAGCAGAGTGTTACTGCTCGATATATACTTTTCTGTGTGTGGGCTTGCTCTCTTGCATGCACAGCCTTGACATCCACTTGTCCCGATCAAACAAACAGCATAGAGACAGAAAAAAGCTCCAACAATAGTAAAAGATCATAACTACTATATAAATAGAAATTCAGGAACTGATGTGATCCGAATCCATCCCGAAAAATCACCGCTAACTGAGTGAACCCTATGATATAGATCTAAAGAGTACTAGAAGTTTACAATATTTTACGTTTTTGGAATTTACTTTTATATTCATACATTATAATCCCATCTGTAAAAATGTTCTACGCCATCAGGACAGAATTTGATCTATTTATATATTATTTAAACAATGATAATGACAATTGTAATCAAACTTTGACTGTTAAATTTAACACACAAAATAAAAAGCAGGAAAACTAATGGACTTTTTATCCAAATTTGGATTTCTCTACAAGATATTGGTTTGGGGACTTTATCTGTTGTGCAAACTGAGTGCTTTTTGTCCTATTTTACTTTTTATTTTTGTCAGATAAAAGCTAGGATTTAATAAGTCACTAATGTTGATAAACATGTGCATATTATATACCAGAAGCCCTAGGAAACAAAGAAAACCTAAAGGTAAACAAGATAATGTTAAGTCCTAAATGTCAACCCACCGCCAATTGCAAGTTTAATTTATGTAAAGTTTGTTTTACATGCAGTTCAGGCCTTACTAATACAATGAAGCATTTGGGAATAAATATACATCCCAAAACACCTGTGCTGGAAGACAAGATGGCAAAGATTTCTACAGCTACCGTATATTTGCCTTTGGTGCTCATGTATGCCGGTATAAAGGAAATCCAAACACTGCAGAATACCAGCATGCTGAATGTTATATAGCGGGCCTCATTAAATAGGTCTGGCAACTGTTTGGCCAGAAAAGCTACAATAAAACTAAGAAGTGCTAGGAACCAATTGTAACCAAGAGCACCATAAAATGCAAGATGCAATCCAATATTACAATGTAATATCAATTTTCCTGTTTCAGTTGTTGAGTCTTTGTCTGGGAATGGAGGAGCAAACATTAACCACAATAAGCAGATTACAATTTGACAAAAGGAACAGAGGACAACTAAAAACATGGATAACCTGACTCCCAAAAATATTTTGACTTTGTTCCCTGGTTTCACAGCTGAGAAGGCTAATAACACTGTGATTGTTTTTGCTAAAACAGCTGATATATTGATAGCAAACATTATGTTAAAAGCCACATTCTGCAATAGGCAAGTGATTCTCGTAGGACGGCCAATGAAGAACAATGAAGAGAGGAAGGCGAGCATGAGGGTGATGAGAATGATGTAGCTTAGATAGCAGTTATTGGCTTTTATTATTGGTGTCTGTCTGTGCTTAATAAAAATACTTAGTATTGCAGCTGTGATACAAAAAAGCATAAATGCAAGTGATGATAATGTCGCTCCCAGGGGATCACGGTAAGAAAGAAACTGAATGATTTTCGGCACACAAATTATTTGTTTGGTATCGGGCCATTCGTCTTCAGAACACGTCATGCAATTTTCCATATCTGAAATAGGAAAAAATACAAATAGAAATTAAACGAAACGACAAGAACCGTAACAGAACAGGCAACAGGAAATACAGACTGGGTGCAGTGCTGCAGACAAACACCTGTTACCATGCCCAACACACCAACATGAGCAGGAAGTAGGTACTGCAGCTAGCAGCAGAAAGACACAGTAAGGCAGGGCCTATTTTAAGGATTTTTTCTCACTGCACGCTTTTTTTTTTAATGAAGTTAAATGTGAGGGTGGGGGAAAATGTGCAGCAGGGGGATCACAACTCCTATCAAGATGAGGCAGCCCTCACCAGGGTGCTTACCTCTCTGTTGGCTCCTTATGTCCCCCCCCGCCCCGTGTTACTTACCAGCGTTTTGAATTCAACGGACGCGCGCATTCACAAACGGCTGGATAGCCGCGCGCATGCGCTGTGTACCGCTGTGTCCGATCATCTGGTAAGAAGGGGTGTGCGGGGGGCGGGATGTGGGTTACGCAGCTGGCGCATGCGCGGTGGTCACAAAGTTACAGCTGAGTGATCAGCTGTAACTTTATGCGCATGCGCAGTGAGCAAATTCTCCTGCGATTGCGCAGGAGAATTTGCTCCAGAAATTTGTCAGAACACCCCCACAAGAGGCAGAGCCAAAAGGGATCATCTTCACTGCATGATAAAGGTCAGCTGTAGCAAAAAAAAGGTACTTTTGTGTTACTGAAAGATTACATCAAGTGCAGATAGTTTAAATATAAATGCTTTAATGAGAGATTACAAATAAAGTACCTTATTGAGCATCCTTTGCTCCAAACTGCTATAAGAGAGTTCAGTATTTTATTTTATTTGTATTCTTTCATTAATCATTTCTGTTTAAAATATCTGTACTTGATGCAATCTTTCAATTAAACATAATTCCATTTTAAATGCATCAGCTTTGTATATGATGCCAGTTATAAGCAGTAAATACATCAACATTGTATATCATACCAATCATGGCCCATAAATACATCATCTTTGTATGTAATGCCAATGAACAGTAAATGCATAAACTTTACATACCATGCCAATAATGGGCTTAATATAGTATGCCAATCATGAGTTTTAAATGCATAACATTGTATACAATGCCAAGCATGGACTTTATGTAGCATGCCAATAATAAGTTTTAAATGCATAAACTACAAATACAATGCCAATCATGGGCTTTATATAGCATGCCAATCATGAGTTTTAAATGCATAATCTTTATATACCATGCCAATCATGGGCTTTAAATACAATGGCAATCAACTTATATATGCAATAAACATAGATACAATGCCAATCATGGGCTTCATATATGATGCCAATCATGAGTTTTAAATGCATAAACCATAAATAGCACTCCAATCATGGGCTTTATATACCATGGTAATCATGAGTTTTAAATGCATAAACTTTATATACCATGCCAATCATGAGTTTTAAAATCATAAACTTTATATAGCATGCCAATCATGGGCTTTATATACCATGATAATCATGAATTTTAAATGTATAAAATTTATATACCATGCCAATCATGAGTTTTATATACCATGCCAATCATGAGTTTTAAATGCATAAACTTTATATAGCATGCCAATCATGGGCTTTATATACCATGGTAATCATGAGTTTTAAATGCATTAACTTTATATAGCATGCCAATCATGAGTTTTAAATGCATAAACTTTAAATAGCATGCCAATCTCCACAGGTATTAATTTCTACTGCCAGTATTAAAAATTTATATCTGCAGAGAATTCCCCCACTGCAGCTTGACGATAACATTGTCCAAAGAGGAAGAAAGGTACTTTTATCTCCCCCAAAATACAAATTCAACAATTTTCAGAGCTGCAGTCAGTAGTGTATCTTCCACAAGGCAAACTAGGCACTTTGCCAAAGGGTGTTAAACACACTTCTGGTGCATTCAACAAGCTTAGCTCCTTCCAATTAATCAGGGTGATGGAGGCATGTAATGGACGTGGTGGGGGTATATAATGAGGGTGATGGGGTATTTAGTATGTATGCAATGTGGGTGATGGAGGCATGTAATAGGGTGATGGGCATGTCGTGGGTGTGCAACATGGGTGGGGAGGTGCCCAAATTTTGAATGCCTAGGGCAGCACAAAACCAAGATACACCACTGACTGCAGTATCTTAAAACAAAAATAAAAAGCATGCAAGAATACCTGACTGGACAAAAGCACCAAAATGGCACAAATTAGTTCAATGTAACCAGCGCACACATTGACCATCCGTCTCCCAGACTGAGACCAATCAATGTGTCCTGATCTGAGGGGATCTGTACTGTAGCTCATTGCGGGGGGGGGGGGGGGGGGGGGGCGTGATGAGCTGCAGATTAGAGAACATATTAGGAACATCACCCATCCTAAAAGGAATGAATCCTGTGATGTTCCTGATACATCATTGGTCCGGAAGGGGGTTAAGAGTGAGTCTGGTATCTTTGTTATCTTTGTTATACGGTATATGCACTCTCACGTGAATAAAGAAATATATATATATTAAAAAAAAAGAGTGAGAGTAATAAAAGGCAGAGATGTTTTTATTTTTTTCTTATAGAATCATAAAAACTGAAATATGTGACTGAAAAGGCTTATTTTCTGTGTCCATCATGGGTAAGTGCTAGACATACAAAATGTAATGTTACATGCATAGTTTTCATGGCGATAACCGATAAAACACAAAATAAATTTGACACATTTAAACGAATTGAATAGTCCAATTTGTCATACCAGTCTTATTGGATATCTCACCAGCAGAGCATCGGATACAAGAATAGCAGCACTTATTTCGAACTATACTAAATTTTCTATATCCAGGAGGGCACCTCTCACTGCACATAGATCGAGGGATCTGGAAAAAAGTCAGAAATAGTAGCAGATTAGACTAGAAACTAATATTAACAAGCAATGCCTTCAAGCTGTTTTGCCAATGGAAAAGTTTAGAACCAACATCTCACTTACAACATGACTTGTTTGGTTAAAGCATCATGGGGTACTTGAAAATTGAAATACAGAGAGTTATACTGGGGGTTATTTTTATGCACTTGTCAGGCTATGGTCAATAGCCATATATCAGGGATGGGTCCAGCATGGGTATCTGCAGAAATGTTTTCAAGGGGGGAGGGGCGGCATACTTTTACCATTGTCCATGCTGCGCCGCGCCTCTTTTTGGCAATGTTATGAAGTGGAGGAGCTTAGTCATTATCAGTGCAGCATGCAAACGGTTGATAAATGGTGATGCCACAGCATCACTTTGCCATTAAAATATGCAACAGTCAGTTTGCCCCAGCGACGAGGGCACCATGCGCGACACATGGTACCCGTGCGCCAGGTCTGATTTCCTAGTTGCCATAGTGACCTGGAGCACGTGGTTTGTCGAGTCCTGCATTAAATGATTATTTTGCCATTAATAGGCCTGTATTATTTTTTTAAGCCACAGCACTCTACCCAATAATATGGCAGTATTATTTTGCCCGTTAATATGGCAGTATTTTTTGGCCATTAATAAGCCACAGACAATTTGCCCAATAATATGCCTGTATTATTTAGCATTTAATATGCCAGTATTATTTTTCCATTAACATTCCCCAGCCAGTTTGCCATTTAATATGCCAGTATGATTTTGCCAATTAATATGCCAGTATTATTTAGCCATTTAATATGCCATTATGATTTTGCCAGTTAATATGCCAGTATAATTTAGCCACTCAATATGCCAGGATTTAGCCACTCAATTTGCCAGGATTTTGCCACTCAATATGCAAGGATTTTGCCACTCAATATGCCAGGATTTAGCCATTTAATATGCCAGGATTTAGCCAGTTAATATATGTCAGGATTTTGCCACTCAAAATGCCAGGATTTAGCCATTTAAAATGACAGGATTTTGCCATTTAATATGCCAGGATTTTGCCATCAATATGCCAGGATTTAGCCATTTAATATGCCAGGATTTAGCTATTTAAAATATGCCAATATTTTGCCCTTCAATATGCCAGGATTTAGCCATTTAATATGCCAGGATTTTGCCTTTTAATATGCCAGTATTTAGACATGTAATAAGCCAACATTATATATTCCCCCCTCCTCCCCCTTCCCCAGTACTTACCTCCTGGATGCTCTGTGTAGACGATGCTCGTCTCCTCCGTGCATTCTTCCCTCCTGCACGGAGGAGGGAAGCACAGCCACCGGGTATGACGTAACGTGCCACAGCCAATTAAATATTTTGTCATTAATAAGCCACAGCCAATTTTTCCCAATAATATCCCAGTATTATTTTTCCATTAATAAGCCACAGCCAATTTGCCCAATAATATGCCAGTATTATTTTGCCATTAATAAGCCACAGCCAATTTGCCCAATAATATGCCAGTATTATTTTGCCATTATTAAGCCACAGCCAATTTGCCCAATAATATGCCAGTATTATTTTGCCAGTAATATGCCATAGCCAATTTGCCCATTAGTATGTCAATGTTACTGTGTCAATGTTATTGTGCTCATTATAAATGCTGGATGCTGTGGTGAATCCCAGGTGAGTACTGTGAGTGAAATTTGGGTGCTGGGGAAAGTCAAGTGAATGCAGTCTGGGTACTGGGGTAACTCTTGTGAGTGGAATGGATGCTTGGCTAAGTTCTGTGGGTGCAATCTGGGTGCAGGGGTAAGTCCTGTGAGTACAATCTAGGTGCAGGGGCAAGTCCTGTTAATGCAAACTGGGTCCTGGGGTAAGTCCTGTGTGTGCAATGTTTGTGCTCTGGCAAGACCTATGGGTGCAATGTGAGTTCTGCAAGGTGGTACTGTGGCAATTTAGGTGCTGTAGGTAGAGGGCCATCCAGCCAATATTTTACCAGCAGGCCATTAAAAAAGTGTCTTAAAGCCAATGTTAAGTCTATGGAGGTAATAGCAAAGCTATTGTTTATTTTGTTTTATTTTTTGAAGAAAACAAATCTGGGTAGATAGAATGTCAAGTGATGTGGGGGCAATAATGAAAGGAGGGCAGGAGAAATTGAGTGAAGGACAGAGGAAGGAACTAAAAGCAAGCAATGCATTTTTTCAAAACCTATTTTATTATCTGATAATTATACCTTACCACCACCTGTGACTGGAAGGGGAGGTGGTCAGAGCCACATAATGCTAACCTTGGGTAACCCTCCTCTATAACTACATCATTAAAATGCATTTTTTAATAGGATATTTGAATGTATTGATAAACAACCCAAAAACGGCATTTATTTCATATCACGCATGCAGAATTACTTACGCCTTTGGTTTGTGAATTCCATTGTATGACACTTTGATTAACATAAAGTTTTTTCTTTGAGTTTGCATCTGAAGTATAGTTTCCAACATGGATATGTTTAACTGTTCCATTTTTAAACCTGATATAATTTAGGAAATCAAATTCTACTTTGGAAATTCCAGCCTCGTCAAAAACAATCTCATGTCCGAAAGGTGTCTTGTAATGTAGTTTTCTAAAATATTTTTTTAGCTGAAATCAATTATAATAGAAAAAATACTTGTTTGAAAAAATGAAAATACTTGCATGAAATCGCTTATAATAATATTAATACACTGCTTGACGTGAGTAAAAAAAATCATTAACGTTAGTCTGCCTGTGGTGTGACAAAATTATTTAAGGGTTGACTAAGGTAGTGCCGATTTTTGGCACCACAATGGTGCCTCTAGATTGAGGACGATTTTGGATCACATCAGTGGCACATTGGTACCCACATTTCAAGCTATTCGGGTCACTCTGGTGTGCCTCCAAATAAGTTCACAATTTAGAAATCATAGCCGATTGAGAAATAATAGCCGAAACACGTTCAAAATGCACAAAAACCCAAGTGGTAGCCTCATTATATCCTATGGGAGCTTTCACACAAAAGAAATAATAGCCTAAAATTAACAAAATATAACAAAATAAAAAAACAAAACAAAAATAAGAAATGCACATATTTGCAAAAAATATATACTTTTTGAAGGTGGAAAACTACAGACAGACAATAACTGACAAGAACAGAATACTATTTGTGAGATAACCCCATTTTACATGAATACATATTATAAGAATGCTAATTTAAAGAACACATGTGAAGCTGCAACATTTGTGAGAATAGAAAAATGTGTTCAATGTAAAAGTGCAAACAAGCACAATGATTCCCTTTTGAGGAAAATACAGCATTAATTACAGAACTGTATAACTGCCACTCTCAGGTAATTGGGGCCACAACCAGAAGCACCATCCAGAAGATGAGAAATACCCTCTGTAAAGGGATAACCGTCGGAATGCAGGATAGATCAATAGCGGTTGTTAAGAAAAGGTAAGAAGCATTACAATACTCATACATCACTGGCCACATGATACATTCTCATCCACAAATAACAAGAATACCTGCAGTTCCTATCATACATTTTTTACTAGAGTGAACACAACTTGTTTGACAAAGACACACATAACTCATTAAGTCTTCCTGGTATATTGCAACTATTTAGATATCAGAAGACAGGTGCTAGAGAAAATGGAAAAGACCAACAGGTGTGGCACAGCAACACCCATCCAATCTCAATGAGAATGAGCTGGCACTCTACAAACTCATGGCTCCAACAATTACCTGTGGATTTTAAGAGGCCATTGAAACAAACACACCAACAGGTACAAATAGTACATTAATAGAAATGTTGAAATGTTCATCACAAAAGCTACAGTTGCAAAGTAGATGTTCAAATGCTTCAATAATGTTTTAATATGTATTATCTATTACAAAATAAATAACTATGGTAGAATGCACATGCTGCATGATAACAAGAATAGTAGACATGAAAGGAAATCAATCTCCTGTCTTTTAGATCCATCTGTGGCACAAGTAGGCGGTATCTTCCGCAGTGTGGAGGATCCAGATGTTGATGATCAGCCAGGCACATCAGTAGCTGTCCATGGTCAGGGTGATGGGAGAGAATCCACGACCATGACACAGGACCAGCACCTGTATATATATGATTGATCAAGACACTTTTCATACTTACATCTTGGAGGAGATACGTCCAATTCATAGAGATTTAGCTGTGTTAGTTGAGGCTGCAGGGGACTGCTTAGGAAAACATGAAGCATTTATTGTTATTTTACTCATATCTTGTCTTATTGCACGGTGATTTTATATTTTCTATGAGATAGTAAGAAGCATGTGGATGTTTTACCTTGAAAAGCACCATTAACTCATCTGCATCTGGAGACAGCTAACGTTTGTCTGTGAGTCTCTGTGTTAGTTCAAACACTGACCCATCCAGTAGGCACACACCAATAGGATTACCTTTGATAAATAGCTAATTATCACCAACTCAGTAGAAATACCTCAATAATGACAGAGGATTGAAAGATAACAAGGTGATGATGAAGAGGATACAGACACAAATAGAAGGTTGCTTAATCTGTCATTCACATCTGATGTCCAAAGATAACTGAACTCACACTAAAATGATGTCAGAATCACATCATCCTTACTGTGTATGTCCTTATCTCTGAACAACTTGCATAATACTCATGTGCATAGGTGACATGACCAGTTAAATTACTAAACATACTTGTTGACATATGTGTTTCCAGGCCCATGGGTGCATGCCTGCACAGATATATCCAACATCCAATGTCAACCATAGGTGTCAAACAGTACATATGGGTGCATCATGCAGGCATCAGTACACATACAATTGAATATCATATCATTAAGGAGGTCATGATATGTCCTATCAGACAGTTGTCTTATCATTACATGCACCCCTATCATCAATATCACTCTTGTGATGAACAACAAAGCGGGATCCACTACCATCAAGCACCAGTTTGATTACATTAGGAGGTAATTACAAATTTCAAAACATGGATTGGTCCTAACGACTTTCCCCAGTAATATACCTACCGTCTTAACAAAGACATTAGAATTGAACAGGAGAAGACATCAACAGGGACATAGAAAGGATATCAACAGTTGACAAACATACAACCAACAGACTATAGCTAAATAAAGCTTCACCCTATCATGTTCAGGAGGGGAACGTGTACCCGAGGAGACAAACATTGTTTTCATAGTGCTTTCTCTGAATGAAGGGTACATTGGGAATAATTAGTTGCTAGATATAGGTTGGGTGTATAAAACATATTAGACATGGGTTGTCAACTTACTGTATAAAGTGTGTAGTTATCGGCTGTGTCCTGACCTCTGGGCCCCTCTGATTGCCATTCACAAACACATCAGGAAACATCTCCTCTTCAGCAACCACATCACCTTGCTGTAAGCACACAATGCCACAGTGCAATACTATACAATATACAACATAAGATAATGATGGTTGATGCCTTTGTCAGAAGGTACAACAGATAGATGTTTCTATAATGATATTTTGTTATGATAGTATACTTAACCAAGAGTCATCATTAGAAATTTTACTATTGTCAAACTTGGTGCTGATGAATGACTCCCTTAAGATGGCTGTATCGTTACACGAGCCAGGATGCCCTGATTTGACACTCACAATGTGCTGATGAGCGTCACAGATGATCTGAATATTCAGAGTGATAATGCTTCCCATTTCGATACGATTCCTCCTTGTGTGATGGGGTCCTTAGCCCAACATAAGGGCAGTCTATGGCTCCAATAAGTTTTGGCATACCTGTCACCCTGTAAAAGGTCAACTTAACCTTTTGCCACTCTGCATCCTTGGTGGGAAAGTGGATGTACTCCTTAACTCTGAAGACCATGGCCCATAGCACTGAATTAAAGCACAGTGAAAAGGATTGCGGACTGAGTCTGACCTTCATCCCAGAGCCTGTCTGGAAGGTATGTGAACCTAGATGATGCAGTACTGCTAACAATCCCACCAATCCAGGAATTGTTCCTTCCACTCAGAGGGTCCAAAGCCTGTCTTATGTTTTGGTATTAATCCAGGATGGTCACACAGGAAAGCCTACATTTCTAGAGAAGTTGGTGGCCAGAGTACCTTTCCAAGATGTCACTTAGCTGGTTTATATAATATTATGGCTGGTTTATATAATATTTATATTATATAAAACAGTCATATATAGTATTTAAATATTATATAAACCAGCCATATTATATATATATATATATATATATATATATATATATATATATTTATCATATGACTGGTTTATATAATAAATATATATAATACATAGACATATATCATATGGCTGATTTATATAATATTTATTTTATAAATATTATATAAACAAGCCATATATAGTATATAAATATTAAACAATCCAGCCATATATATATATAAGATAAATACATGTATATTATATAATGTAAATATTATATAAACCAGACATATATATATATATATACATATTATATTAATATTATAAAATTAGCTATATATATATATCTTATGTAAATATTATATAACCCAACTATATATTATTTATAAATATTATATAAACCAACCGTATATATTGTATGTATATTATATATAAATATTATATAAACCAGTCATATGATTTATAAAATATATATGGCTCAGGTTTATATAATATTTATGTAATATATATTGTATATATAAATATTATATAAACCAGTCATATGATATATAAAATATATATGACTCAGGTTTATATAATATTTATATAATAAATATTGTATATATAAATATTATATAAATCAGCCATATAAATATTCTATAAAACAGCCATATATATATATAAGATATATACATATATATTATTAAATGTAAATATTAATATAATATTAATATAAATATGATATAAACCAGCCATATATATAAACACACACACACATATATATATATATATATACCATACATATTTGCCTCCAGAAGTGTGCTTGGGCAAGTGGCAACCTTTCTCTCTCACCATATCATTCATTCCTCTTGTCTGTCTTGTCCGATGGGGATGTGTTCTATATGATGATATGTCTATCCCCTACTGTATAAGATTTGCCCTGTGTAATTTCAGTGCTATATATCATTACTGCAACATAGCTGTAGTTTAATATTAATTGCTGCCTACTATGTGTAAGTGCTGTCTAATATCATAGTATACTTTTGTAATATTGACACTCAGTACTTTTATTTCAGTGTTGTATAATAGGAAGGTATACATTTTGCAGCCATATATACATTTTGTCCATATATACATTTTATACACTGCAATTATACAGATTTTATACACTGCAATAAAAGTTTGAGGGGTGTGTGTAATTGCATCCCGGGGGAGGGGGGCAAGGTCCAGGTGCCCAACCAAATGCTTTCCCAGGGTACAATCAATACTAAAGACCATCCTATCTGCACCTTTGGTATCAAGATTGGCTTTTATTATATATTTACCTTCTCTATTACGATTGCTCTTACGATTGGCAACAAACCGCATTTTTATATTTTTGACTATATTTTTTCTCAAACATTTACCTGGCTTGGATGAAACGTTCCTAGTTTTGATCTATTAATCTTTCCCATCTCAAATGTGTACATATTATGCAATGCATTAGCCATTGCGTGCACTGCCAGGTATACACGATATGTGGTCCGGAAGAAGTCAACATCAAAATCCAGGGCATCAATAGAGCTGAGAGAGAATTCTTTTTTGCACAGATATCTGGGACTTGTTGATTTTTTTTTTGGAAGGCATCTAAAATTAGTCATCCATGTAGATTCTAATAACCTGTTATCCTCATACACTGCAGGAGTAGCTTTGAACATAAATTCTTTCAAACCTGCAATTTTCATTTTTGCTGCTACAAAAACCAACATGCTCTGGATTTCCATGAAATTTATTTCAAATGAATCGTTATATTCCGGGAGTTCAGTTAAAATTATTGTTTTCGTATGGAGCAGAATATTATTGGCAAATTGTAGCAAAATGTCTTTTATGTTGTTTAAAGAGCAATAGATAATAATGACTCCTGCTGTCACCTTACTTATCCTAAACAATTGACTATGATAAGATTCTCTATTTAGGATTAAGATAACTTCAATACAAATTCCATTCCTGATACTCTCTTCCTTGAAATGCTGGAAGCCTCTACCACTTGCATATTCAGATGTGGTCAATATTGTAATCCATGTCCAATCAAAATATTTGAGTAGTTCAATTATAGCCAAATTATATTCATTCATCTCCGGGGCAGTCTGAAAGAGCAATGGGAAATGAGCCCTGTCATCGAAGAGTAAATCATTAGTTGCGTAGGTAATCTGTGAAATACAGACAAAACACAAGTAAATGTTAACTATATGCATGTTACATGTTTTGAATTTAACCTGGCACGATTGTCCTTGATAATCTTTTAAGAAACCTGACTTCGAGGTTATCTTATTTTGAAAAGTAAAATGAAAGATAATCAGATAGTTTCTAGGAACGTGAAAAAGAGAGGAAATGGTTTAACACCGAGGGAAAAGTACCAGCAGCACTGGTACTTATATCTTGTTTCCCTGCCCTGTCCAACCACAGAGTGGCATCTGTCTTGGCCTAGATATTGTCCAGCTCCTGCCCAAGCCTAGCTACAGACTGGTACCGTACCTGCCTAAGGTCTAGCTATTATCTGGCACCTGCCCAAGTCTAGTCATAGACCGGTACCTTCCAAAGTCTAGCTATAGTCCGGCACCTGCCTAGGACTAGCCACAGATTGGCACCTGTGCATGTCTAGCTATAGAAGCACCATAATGGGATGTTCTGTCTTAGGGTTCCAGCCCTTTCTTCGTTTTCCAGCCCCATCCAGGGTGTTCTTTGTCTCCTCTTCCTTTGCTTTCAGTTCCTCTATTTAAACCCTTACCACACCCATTTTTGATCAGTGGTTTAGCTTCCAGTCTACAGGTTTCAGGTTTGCTTTGTGTCTGTGCAGCTTCAAGCTACAAGGGGAGTGCAGTTACCCTGCACCAGGCCCTGTGTCTTTTTTTCCTTTCTCAGTGGAGTGTTAAGGGCTGCCTCTAGAGACAGTTTAGCAACAGTAAAGTACGACGGAAGGGACATTGATCATTTCCATAGCTCTTGCCGGCTCCAAGACAGTGCTATGTTAGAGGGACATACTGCCTACTATTGCTCCATGGCAATCACAGTGCCCGGAGGGGGGGAAGGGTTTGGGGGGCAAAATTTGCTGTTGCTTAATGCCTCAACATGGAGGCATTATAGCAACAGCACCTGAGTGGTGGATCATCGATTGCATCCACCGCTCGTTTTAATGGAGGATCTTCCATTCCTCAATGGTAAAAAAAATACATGACATCATGGAACATCCTCGTGTCTTGAGCGGGATAAATAGTTTACTCATTAAATGAACACCCCATTTTTTGGGGACTGCACATTAAAGTGTCAGGAAGTTAAGAAAAAGGTTTCTTTGACCGCGGTTGTCCACCACATTTTAGGGGCTTATAAGAACATGATTTATTTTATACATCGAATGCGCTGACGCTAAACACTCTGGAAAAGACTGCTGCATATAGAGCAAATGTATGATTTTTGATGGGAGTTAGAGTTACATGTTTGATCATGTGATGATAGTGCTGTATATTTTTAGTCTTGATTAAAGGAGATTATTTTATAATAAGACAAAGAACTATGATAAGAATCATCTCACCTGTGGGTAGCCATAGACCTTGAGAACGTTTGCCAGAGATTCTGTTACTGAAGATATCAAATGTCCAATGAAAGCCACGACTGTACTGTTCTTGTGACAATTAAAATTTAAGTGGTGCTTTCTCCCTCCTGACAAAATTCTGAACGTTGATTGTACAGCTGTATTTTCAAAGTTACAACTGTCATAAATTGCATATCCCAGGGTAATGTTAGGTAGAAGGCTCCTGTCTTTGTTTATTTCTTCAACAGCAAAATCAAAAGCAAGATAATGACGTAGGAACCGAAGTGAAGGTCTGTAGAGATTAGAGTGCAACACACTTATATATAAATATCTTTTAAACCAATGCCATGGCACATTTTTACTCTGCAATGAAAGGTCCTTAAAATGGATGAGTTATCCACAAAATTGTCATTGTAGTAAGACATACTGGGGGGGGGGGGGGAGAAAAGAGGAAGGGGGAGGAGAGAACAGAGGAAGCGGGGGGAGAGAGAGAACAGAGGAAGGGGGAGAGAACAGAGGAAGGGGAGAGAGAACAGAGGAAGGTAGACGGGGAGAGAACAGATGAAGAGGGGGAGAGAGAACAGAGGAAAAGGGGGGAAGAGAACAGAGGTAGGTAGAGGAGGAGAGAACAAGGGAGGGGGAGAGAGAACAGAGGAAGGGGGAGAGAGAACAGAGAAAGAGGGAGAGAGAACAGAGGAAGGTAGAGGGGGAGAGAACAGAGGAAAGGGGGGAGAACAGAGGAAGGGGGGAGAGAGAGAACAGAGGAAGGAGGAGAGTGAGAACAGAGGAAGGGTAGAGAGAACAGTGGAAGGGGGAAAGAGAACAGAGAAAGGGGGAAGAGAGAGAACAGAGGAAGGGGGAGAGAACAGAGGATGGGGATAGAGAGTACAGAGGAAGGGAGGGAGAGAGAGAAGAGAACTGGAGGGAGGAGAGAAGAGAACAGAGGAGGGAGGAGAGAAGAGAACAGAGGAAGGGGGGGAGAGAAGAGAACGGAGAGGGAGAGAGAACAGATATAGAGAGGAGGGGGAGAGTGAGAACAGATATGGGAAGGAGGGGGAGAGAGAACAGATATGGGAATAGAGATAACAGATATGGGGAGGAGGGGGAGAAAGAGAGAAGAGAACAGGAGGGAGGAGAGTAAAGAACAGAGGAGGGGGAGAGAAGAGAACGGAGGGGGAGAGACAGAGAACAGATATGGGGAGGAGGGGGAGAGAGAGAACAGATATGGGGAGGAAGGGGAGAGAGAACAGACATAGGGGAGTTAGAGAGAGTCACACATGGCAAGTAAGAGGAAAGGGACAAACATGGAAAGGGAGAGACACATACATGTAGGGAGAGGAAAGAGACAAGCATGGGGGGGCACCATGGGGGAGACCCACACAGGGCGCCAGAATACTTAAGGTCAGCCCTGGCAGAGAGAGACCCTTGTTTTTGCATGGTATCAGCACCGGGACCTTAACTAGGTCCCCTCTGCTGATCCCATGGAAAAATTAGGAGCCCTCGGTGCTAGCAGTGAGAGACCCTCGCATGCAGCTGTCGGGGAACTGCTGTGTCTCAGATGTTAGACACAGCAAACAGTAAAGCCGCATGTATCTATTAAGATACACGTTGGGTTTACTCCAAACTTTCGGGACATGATTTTTTAAGACAGGGTTAAAAATTATTCAGTGTTCCTTCAAGCCAGGCCGCTTGGGGCTCCCTCGCCAGTTACACAGGAGCCCCAAGCTGCCTGGCTTAAAGGAACACTGAATACGCACGGACCGACCTTCCAGAGGTAGGAACTTCTCCCATTATCTGCCTCTGTCGGGGACCCCAGAACAGTGCCCCTCTCCTCTCCATTTCCCCCCAGCTGATGCACTGGCATCAGGACAGAACACAACTGGCCTCTACTAACCCCTCCTTATGTTCCAAGCATCTGATAGGAACAGTGTCCCTCCTTGTCCAAGCCAACACCCCCAGCAGAAGAGTTGGCAGCAGGGCAGATTGCCGCTGGCCTCTGCCCTACATTATCCTTTGTACCCTAGCCTGACCGGGACAGCCCCAAAAAAGTCCACTCTGGCCAGCCCTGCAGTGCTGCGGGCCTCTGCCTACCTTTATCAATTATTCCAGAGCCAAAGATTTAATGGGAATTGTCTGAAAATTACGGGCTGTGGCATATTAAAGGGAATAGAGTGGTATAGTAAAGGGCACACTGGTTGTGGCATATTAATGGGAAAACTGTCTGTGGCATATTAATTGGCATAGAGTGGCATATTAATGGGCATACTGGTTGTGGCATATTATTGGGCATTGTGGCTGTGGCATGTTAATGGGCAAACTGGCTGTGGCATATTAATGGGCATATTGTGGCATATTAATGGGCATACTGGCTATGGAGAATTAATGGGAAAACAGTGGCATATTAATGGGCAAAAAGTGGCATATTAATGGGAAAACAGTGGCATATTAATGGGAAAACTATCTGTGGCAAATTAATGGGAAAGAAGTGGCATGTCCTGGGGGCAGCAGAAAATCATGAATGTGCAATGAGGATGATGGGGCATGTCCTTGGGTGAATTTAAATCATTGAAATACAAATACCTGGATAAAATGACTTTGGGGGGATAAGGGGGCGCCAGAATTTTGTTTCAATAAGGGGCCGTATAATTTCTGATGGTGGCCCTGTATAAATGTGTGTATATTTTATTTGTAGTACCTGAACCTAGGAATGTTTGGGATGTGGTTCAAGTTATTTCTACATGTATTCATGTCACTACATTTGGCCCATACACAAGACATTGTTACTTACCTAATACAAACTTTGTCTTCTGGCAACACATACATATGTAAGTGATTATAATAGTAAAACTGAAAGAACTGAAAGATTCCACCCAAAATCACATCTCCATCCCTGAAATATCCTGGATTATCTCCATCAGTGGACAGACTGCAAGCAAGTGAGTGTTTAGTTGTGTTTGAGTGATCAGAAAACAAAAGCAACAGGGCAGTTGCAATCTTCAGTAGTTTACATCTGTGACAAAAAAAGATGAATTGTGAGCAGTGGGCATTAGCAGTCAAACAAAATATTTTCCACAAATAAATAACGGGCTTGAGACCCATTTCTAATAACAAGGGGGAAAATATAGGGTAATTTTATGAATAAACTATTTTATTATATGATTATAGAACAAAAAAGAAAATCACTCTAAAAGGACTGTACAAACAAGGGAACACTACATGACCACTTTTCAGCTTTGATTTTCCTCATAGCATCACTTTGGTGATCCAAAAAGCCCTTCATTTTTGGATACTCAGAGACCACCGAAGTGATCTCTCTAATCGGAATGAAAATCTTCGACAGCTGAACTCCTACCGACTTCTATGAGGAGGACCTCGGCTTATTTTGGAGCCATTTCAGGAGGACTTTGGTTGTAACAGAAATAGCCAAAGTCCTCCAGAAATGGTCCAAAAAAATTAAAAAAATAAAAATATATAAAATAAAATTGTATAAAAATAGTAAAATATAATAAAAAATAAATTAAATAATAATAAATATATAAAGCCACATTAAAATAAATGAATAATAACATGAAAAAATTATATTAATATTCTATATATTATAGTACTCTATATAATATAATTTAAATAATTACTAATCAATGCATTATTGCCATGGTTTTAATATTCCATAATAGCATATTTATTACTAAAAATTCAATGATTGAAATGTATTATTAAAAAATGCTATCATAAATAGTGCAATTACCATGTCAATGAACACTTCATGTAGTATAAAATGCATATATCACATACGCCACGTAGTAACCGCAATTAAAGTTAGGTAATGGTGACATACACATATATACATACATTACCATTTATCATTTTATACAACGCCTTCTACCATCATGTCACGTGTCTCACAGTACCATTCATTGTCCAAGGTGTTGATGGCCACATTGCTTGACAATGAACCATTGTCCACTGCGGACATGAAATTATACAAATGGCATGAGGATACATATAGCCATTCTAGTTATAACAATAACTGATTAAAAGTGAAGTCTAAAGTGAGTGTTTGCATGAGAGCCCTTCTCTGAGTATCATCCAGTTTAGAGGGTTTTCTCTGCAGTCTTCCCTATCAATTGGTCGCTAGCTAGTTTTCTAAAACTATTACTTTATACATTTCACCCACCATTAGCTGAAACATTACACTTGTCTTACAGCATTTATAAGCTTGCAGAGGGAAATCAATGAAGACTACTGTAGTATTCCCACTGACATTAATTGATCATCTTCTGCCAAAAAAGGTTTGAACATAGAAATAGGCAAGAAACACACTAAAATCTTACATATAACACTGGTGTTTGTTCCATGTATTGTGGTGCCTAGTCATTCCATCTGCTGTGATTTAAGTTTACTCACGCACACTGCACTTTTGGAGCTCGTCCACAATTTTTGTTTAATTACCATATGTTTTAAGGAATGGTTGTACTGTAAATGCAATAAACATCAAATAACAACAGTCACTATCTCACCCACAGGTGCCACAAACATGACACGACACCCACTTCTGTGGATCCTGCTGCTATGTTTGATCTATGGCTTCACACTGGCAATAAACCAAATAATTAAGCCATATTCTGTGCCACTGTTAAAACTTAGCTTGTAATAACCTTTTTGGTAATGTGTTTCATCCAGACTTATACCATTCATCTTATACATATCCAAGTTGTTACCCTGTCAATTCAAACTTGGCTAAAATGTTGTTTTGCTTTTGCAAAAATGCAAAATTACCTTTCCACGTACAAACTTATTAATGGTAAAATCTCACATGATTTCATCACCTCCTCCTATCCCAATGCAATTAATAATAAACTCTCATACATCAGTTGAAGTGGTAAAAGCAAACGTTGTTGTGCCTATTAATGCGATCAAAAAATTCAAATAAGTCTGAGATTTTATTATGGACAAACTAGATGGACCAATTAACATTGTGCTCTTAATAGGACAATTGTTCTGCTCTGATGTGTTTTATGCTTTAAATGGCAAAACTAGTCCAAAACTAGTCCTAAGTTCTGGAGAGCATTTACTACCTAATTTGTGTATTTATTTTTTGGTAAAAGGATACCAAATTAGCAGCGGTAATACTAGAAATAAATAGAATTAAAATAATTCCCATGACTGGTTGAAAGCTTCCAAAACCAAGCATTCAAGATTTAACTTTCAAGTCTCTTCCTTCGGGACTAAGAGATTAGTTTTATCCTCATGTTAATACCTGAGGAAGGGACCTAACAACTTAGGGCCTTATTTATCAAGACAAAACTGGTGTTATTTCAGGAAAAAGTTGTAAAATAGAAGTAGTAACCATGGATACCAATGGATTACTATGGCAGTTTGCTCCAAATTTAGCACCTTTTTAAAAAAAAATAGCACTAATTTTCATTAATAAATCTGTCCCTTAGTCTTTAAAATTTGCAATCATATTCTTAGTGAGAAATAGTCTCCCATGTAAGACATAGCAGTTAGTAAACCTGCTTGTATCTATTAAGATAAACGTCAGGTTTACTTACAAGCCCCTGTTTATGTTTTGTTTAACCCTTGCTTCCTTGAAGGAAGCAAGGGTTAAACATGTTGGAATGTCCCTTTTACTGATATCATTGTAATTCTACTTGATACATTTCTTCTTTGTCATACCCACATTAGAATAGTTGAGATGTTTTGTCCGTCTAGAATAACGTTACGTAAGCGATCCTTCTTGAAACATAATGACATTTTTCAAGTTTTATCAAATGTCAATATGTATGTGTACTGAAAATACTCAAAAGTCTTTGAGATAATATTATTTTTGTAAGCTTTGAAAACAAATGTGTTTATTATAATGCAATTCTCTGATATAGAAAATGAAATAAAGAATATAGAATATAGAAAAAAAAGAATTATGTGTCATTTAAAAAAAATAATAATTATTTCACTTTTTAAACTTAAAATACTTTGTGTTAGAGCTAACATAACATGTTTTTTTTAATGCTTTTAAAAATGACAATAATTCTTACACTTCATTACTTTCCCCTTATTAATTCTATTTGACATTAATACATTGTAATGAGAATCACTCCATACATACAAAATTAAATGAAAACAAAGGTTAAAAACATTGATATAGATATAATGATCCAATAGAAATCATTGTAATATATAAACAATATCAATAGGATGTGATGAAGTAGGACTGCCTTTTTACTAATTATTATCTTGTTTGTACTGTTTGTATCCTAATCATTTTTGGAGATCTATCTGTCTGACTGCACATATTATGAATTGTGTAGAATTAGATTGTTCTAAATATTGCCTTTTTTATTCTGTTTGTTATTATTATTTAACAATTTTACCTATTGCTTTTTTATTTTGCTTATACTTATTCTTTAGTTATTTTAATTATTGTGGCACCATCCTTTTCATATATTCAATGTTTTAATTTTTAAAGTTAAATTGTATGTTGTGTTAACAAAAAAAGAAGGAAGAAGACATAACATATAAAGAGCTTATACTTTATTGAACTAAGCATCTCTGGTTCACATGATAGTCTATGAAACCTATATATCAAATGTGTAAAGTCTCCCTGATTTAGCACATATGTTACATGGAATACCAGGAACTGAAAATATTTCTCTCAATACACTGAAAGCTCATCAACATTTATATTAAATATTTCTTTCCAAAGATAGAAGAGCTGAATAAATCCATCAACAAACTTTTTTTATACTATTTTTTAAAGTTAAAATATCTGCCCATAGAACTATTTACACGCAAATTATTTTTTTTTTCTTACCTTGCATGGTCCATGAAAAGCAGTTGTTGTTAAAAAAAATACAATAACATGAAAAATTAATATACTTACATAGCAATATATGTGTTGAGCAGCATCACAACTATGGATCTCTTAGCAAGAGCTGGCGAGAAATGGAACCTTCAAATATCTCCGCTCAGACCAGTATTTTTTTTTGTTATGACCTTTTCAGAAGATCGCAATCCCTTTAAGTAAGTGAAGTTGTTGTTTTACATTCTAAATTAAACTAAGCTTTGAGCATTGTGCATCTTATGGGTGTAGTTTGAAATTATTTCAAGCAATATGCAATCATTGACCACCTTATAATTATGTCACAGGTGGTATAAAGGTACAAAACATGAAAATAATTATGTTTACTATTCCCACAAGACATGTTTTGCTTATGTAAATAGTTTTAGAACTTGCATCAGTTCTGGATTTGTTTTTCCATAACTTTTATGGCATTATATTTTTGACTTTGAACATACACCCCAAACAGAGGAAATATATGTATTTGATAAGTATTTAACAAGATAAATAAATAGGAAGAAAGAAAAAATATGTCACCAACCTAGAAAAAAAAAACATCTTAAACTGTTCCTGTTAAATAAAACTTTGTAGATAATTTTTAAGTTTACCATGAAAACTACTTCCACCCCAAACGGTGAAATCACCATCCCACATCCCATCATTTGGGCAGGTTGGATGCTCATGCTGTGGCCTCATATTGACACATTCAGTGAGCATGCTTCCATTCTATATATTTGCAGTTACTTGTACATTCTGCTGAGGTTCTGGTAACAAAGCTGCAAATATCACAATGGCATCATAGTCCTACTTTATCATGGAATAAAGTACTAAAAGCAACACAATGGCCATATCTATGGCAAAAGCAATTTTATTTTGAATTCTTTTTTTGACGTACATGAAATTGTAGGCCCCTTTTGGATCTAGTATATTAAAGAATAATATGAGTTTGGGTTGGCCATAAGCCACATATGGATGTATTTCTCTGTATTTATTGCCTCAATGTTGTTGGCACTTCTGTAGGTTTTTCACTTTTTTTTTTTTCATTGCTAGCATTTTAGTGGATTCATTTGATCAAAATATGTGAAGGACCCAAGATTTAGTCATATATTTATTCTACATTTGAACAACAATGTCAATTCAAATGTAACTTATTTTATCACTTAAAATACAAAAGGCTATTTTTTATTCTATTTGTCCAATTTGACTGTTTTCACTGGATTTTTATAAGTGAGTAATAAAAATATTATTCAAGAAGAAAAGTGTGGCTTCAGACCAAGACGTGAAGCAGGGCCACCATCAGAAATTTCAAGGCCCTTTACTGAAAAAAAATCTTGGGCCTCCCATATCTACCTCTCACCCCCCTACCCTGCCATAGTCATTTTATCCAGGTCTTTTTATATCATGCCAATGACAATGTCCCATTACCTGTATTGCGCATCCAGGATTTACGGCTGCCTCATTACCTGCATTGCACATCCAAGACTTAATATACCACAGCCAGTGTTAGTTTATCCATTAATATGCCACTGATAATCGGCCCATTAATATGACACTGATAATTTGTCCATTAATATGCCACTGACGATTTGACAGTTCTAATGCCACCGATAATCTGACCATTAATATGTTACTGACAACTTGACCATTATTATGCCACTGATAATTTGACCATTAGTATGCTGCTGATAATTTATCCATTTTGCCAGTGATCATTTATCCATTAATATGCCACTGATAATTTGCTCATTAATATGCCACTGGTAATTTATCCATTAATATGCCACTGATAATATATCTAGTAATATGCCATTGATAATGCATCCATTAATATTCCACTGATAATTTCACCACTAATATGCCATTGATAATTTGCTCATTAAAATGCTATTGATAATTTCACCATTAACATGCCACAGCTAATTTGCCCAATAATGCTTGATAGGGCTCACAGGGTGATTAGAACAGTTTGCTCTAGCAACAGTGCACACACCAAAAGACATACTTGTTCACTTTCACAACCTTTATGTGAAGGATCAGGTCATGAAAGCAGCCCAAGCCTCAAAATTCACTTTTGGAGATCACACTCTACAATTCTGACCCATAAGTGTAGGTATTAATTATATGATTTTAGAAGTCCTAAGGTCACACACCAGCAATTTTTACTTTTGCCTAGCTCACAGTATTTTGCTTCGGGCTGAACACATCCCTGGTCTCACCAATACTGTGGCCAACTGGAATTCTCGATGTATGCAGGATTCCAGGGATTGCCTACACCAATTAAACTTCCCTCCTGTCTCTTTGGGGTCCTTTTGAAAGAGACCTCTTTGCGTCTAATTTCAAACACTCAGTTTCCCAGATTCTTCTGCTGTAGACTGGACCCAGAAGCACTGGAGACCGATGCATTCCTTCAATCCTGGTCTTTGAGCCGGGTCTATGGCTTTCCATTGTTTTGCCAGATTCCCCGAATGCTTCTACATCTTTGGCACCACCGGCCTTCTCTGATAGTAGTTACTCCCTGGTGGGACACTCAAGCATGGTTACCTGATTTGATGGAATTGTACATAGACATGCCCAAACTACTGCCATCGTATCCAGATCTGATTATGGATTTTCATGTGTATCCTCATCGTACTGAAGGACAGCTCTCTTCCACTTCTGGTGTGGTGCCTCTCAGGGGACCATGGTTTGTACCACATGGCCCCCTTGCCACACTTCTGGTTTCCTAGCACAGCACAAGGGGGGAAATCTGTGCGAGCTGCACAGACTACAAGCTCCATCCCTCATGCATCATGCTTTAGTTTATGACATTCCGGCACTCAGCAGCACTGTCTCTTTGTGTGTGTGAGAGAGATTGTCTCTGTGTGTGTGAGTTAGAGAGAAAGGCTGTCTCTGTGTGTGTGTGTGTGTGTGTGTGTGTGTGTATGAGACTGTCTATCTCTGTGTGTGAGAGAGAGACTGTCTCTGTTTGAGAGAGACTTTCTTTTTGTGTGAGTGAAAGAGAGGCTGTCTCTGTGTGTGTGTGAGAAAGAGACTGTCTCTATGTGTGTGTGAGATAGACTGTCTATGTGTGTGAGAGAGAGACTGTCTCTGTTTGTGGCTCTCTTCCACTTTTGGTGTGGTGCCTCAGTGGTTTGTACCAAATGGCCCCCTCGCCCACATCTCATTTCGTAGCACAGCGCATGTTTGTGTGAGCTGCACAGACTGCAAACTCAGTTACCTTATGCATCAGGCTTTAGTTTCTGACATCCTGGCACTCAGCAGCACAAGGAGTGGAGATGGTCTGTGCCTTTCCACAGGCCAGACAGCAGCAGAAATGCCCCCTCCCCTGCAACAAGGTAATACAGCAGGGAGGAAGGGCCCATTATAAAATAAAAATGCACTTTTTTGTGTGAGAGAGAGAGAGAGATTGTCTCTGTGTGTGTAAATGTGTGTAAGAAAGAGAGGCTGTCTCTGTGTGTATGTGAGAGAAAGGCTGTGTGGGTGTGGGTGTGTGTGTGTGTGTGTGTGTGTGTGAGTGAGAGTGTCTCTCTCTGTGTGTGAGAGAGAGAAACTGTCTCTGCATGTGAAAGTGACTGTCTCTGTGTTTGAGAGAGAGACTGTCTCTGTTTGAGAGAGACTGTCTTTTTGTGTGAGTGAAAGAGAGACTGTCTCTGTGTGTGTGTGAGAAAGAGACTGTCTCTAAGTGTGTGTGAGATAGACTATCTATGTGTGTGAGAGAGATACTGTCTCTGTTTGTGGCTCTTTTCCACTTCTGGCGTGGTGCCTCAGTGGTTTGTACCAAATGGCCCCCTCTCCACACTTCTGGTTTCGTAGAACAGTGCATCGTAGAACGCATAATGCTTTAGTTTCTGACATCCTGTCACTTAGCAGCACTAGGAGTGGAGATGGTCTGTGCCTCTCCACAGGCCAGACAGCAGCAGAAATGTCCCCTCCCTTGCAACAAGGTAATACAGCAGGGAGGGAGAACCCATTATAAAATAAAAATGCACCTTTTTGTGTGAGAGAGCGACTGTCTGTGTGTGTGAGTGAGAGACTGTGTGTATGTGTCAGTGAGAGAGATTGTCTGTGTGTGTGAATGTGTGTGAGAGAGAGACTCTATGTGTGTGTGTGTGTGTGTGAGAGAGAGAGATTGTCTCTTTGTGTGAGAGAGAGACTATATCTGTGTGTGTGAGAGAGATATTGTTTCTGTTTGTGTGTGTGTGTGTGTGTAAGCGAGAGAGGCTGTGTGTGTGTGTGTGTGTGTGTGTGTGTGTGTGTGTGTGTGTGTGTGTGAGAGAGAGAGAAATGTTGACTCTGTGTGTGTGAGAGAGACTGTCTATGTGTGTGTGAGAAAGAGACTGTCTCTGTGTGAGAGATAGATTGTCTCTGTGTGTGTGTGAGAGAGATTTGCTGTCTCTGTGTGTGTGAGAAAGAGACTGTGCATGTGTGTATGTGTGTGTGTGAGAGAGAGACTGTCTCTGTGTGAGAGATAGATTGTCTCTGTGTGTGTGTGAGAGAGATTTGCTGTCTCTGTGTGTGTGAGAAAGAGACTGTGTGTGTGAGAGAGAGACACAATATCTGTGTGTGCAAGTGAAACTGTCTCTGTGTGTGTGTGTGTGTTCGTTTGTGTGTGAGAGAGAGATAGAGACTGTCTCTGTGTGTGTGTGTGTGGGAGAGAGACTGTTTGTATGTGTGTGTGTGTGAGAGAGATAGACTGCAGTGTGTGTGAGAGAGACACTGTCTCTGTGTTTGAGAGAGAGACTGTCTCTGTTTGTGGCTCTCCTCCACTTCTGGCGTGGTGCCTCAGTGGTTTGTACCAAATGGCCCCCTCTCCACACTTCTGGTTTCGTAGAACAGCGCATCGTAGAACGCATAATGCTTTAGTTTCTGACATCCTGTCACTTAGCAGCACTAGGAGTGGAGATGGTATGTGCCTCTCCACAGGCCAGACAGCAGCAGAAATGTCCTCTCCCTTGCAACAAGGTAATACAGCAGGGAGGGAGAACCCATTATAAAATAAAAATGCACCTTTTTGTGTGAGAGAGCGACTGTCTGTGTGTGTGAGAGAGAGACTGTGTGTATGTGTTAGTGAGAGAGATTGTCTGTGTGTGTGTGAATGTGTGTGAGAGAGAGACACTGTCTCTGTGTGTGTGTGTGTGTGTGAGAGAGAAAGAGAGAGAGATAGGCTGACTGCATATGAGAGAGAGACTGTCTATGTGTGTGTGTGTGAGAGAGAGAGAGAGAGACTGTGTGTGTGTGTGTGTGTGTGTGTGTGAGAGAGAGAGAGATTGTCTCTGTTTGTGTGTGTGTGTGTAAGCGAGAGAGGCTGTGTGTGTGTGTGTGTGTGTGTGTGTGTGTGTGTGTGTGTGAGAGAGAGAGAGAAATGTTGACTCTGTGTGTGTGAGAGAGACTGTCTATGTTTGTGTGAGAAAGAGACTGTCTGTGCATGTGTGTGTGTGTGTGTGTGTGTGAGAGAGAAAGAGAGAGAGATAGGCTGACTGCATATGAGAGAGAGACTGTCTATGTGTGTGTGTGTGAGAGAGAGAGAGAGAGACTGTGTGTGTGTGTGTGTGAGAGAGAGAGAGAGATTGTCTCTGTTTGTGTGTGTGTGTGTAAGCGAGAGAGGCTGTGTGTGTGTGTGTGTGTGTGTGTGAGAGAGAGAGAGAAATGTTGACTCTGTGTGTGTGAGAGAGACTGTCTATGTTTGTGTGAGAAAGAGACTGTCTGTGCATGTGTGTATGTGTGTGTGTGTGAGAGAGAGACTGTCTCTGTGTGAGAGATATATTGTCTCTGTGTGTGTGTGAGAGAGATTTGCTGTCTCTGTGTGTGTGAGAAAGAGACTGTGTGTGTGAGAGAGAGACACAATATCTGTGTGTGCAAGTGAAACTGTCTCTGTGTGTGTGTGTGTGTGTGTTCGTTTGTGTGTGAGAGAGAGATAGAGACTGTCTCTGTGTGTGTGTGGGGGAGAGAGACTGTTTGTATGTGTGTGTGTGTGTGAGAGAGAGAGACAGCAGTGTGTGTGAGAGAGACACTGTCTCTGTGTGTGAGAGAGAAACTGTCTCTGTGTGTGTGTGTGTGTGTGTGAGAGAGAGAGACTGCAGTGCATGTGGGAGAGTGACTGTCTCTGTATGTGTGTGAGAGAGAGACTGCCTCTGTGTGTGTGAGAGAGACAGGGTGTGTGTGTGTGAGAGAGAGATTGTCTCTGTGTGTGTGTGTGAGAGAGATAGATTGTCTCTTTGTGTGTGTGTGTGTGTGAGAGAGAGAGAGAGAGAGAGAGAGAGAGGGAGGTTGTCTGTCTGTGTGTGTGTGAGAGAGAGAGGCTGACTCTGAGAGAGAGAGAGAGAGAGAGAGAGAGAGAGAGAGAGACTGTCTGTGTGTATGTGTGTGAGAGAGAGACTGTCTCGGTGTGTGTGAAAGAGAGATTGTGTGTGTGAAAGAGAGAGACTGTTTCTGTGTGTTTGTGTGTGTGAGAGAGAGACTGTCTCTGTATGTGTGTGTAAAAGATAGATTGTCTGTGTGTGAGAGAGAGATTTAATATCTGTGAATAGCTCTGTTTTCATGTTGTTTTTAGCATTTTGTGGATGAATGTCACCAGCAAATCATGTTGGCTGTGGGAGGATGCATTGGCAAGTCTGGGGGGCAGATGGCTGTGGGGGGGGGGGGGGGGGGGTGCACTTGCTAAATTTGGTGGGCAGATGGCTGTGGGGGGGGGGGTGCATTGGCTAAGTCTGGGGGGCAGATGGCTGTGGGGGGTACTTTGGCTAAGTCAGGTGGGCAGATGGCTGGGGGATGCATTGGCTAATTCTGGGATGCAGATGATGGTGGGGGGATGCATTGGCTAAGCCTGGGGGGCAGATGGCTGTGGGGGGTGCATTGGCTAAGTCTGGGGGCAGATGACTGTGGGGGGTGCATTGGCTAAGTCTGGGGGCAGATGGCTATGTGGGGATGCATTGGCTAAGTCTGGGGGCAGATGGCAAATAAAAGGAAATAATAAGCTTAAAGCTTAAAGGCTTATTTTGTGCCGAAAATTATATATTTATTCAGATCTATTCCTTTTAAAGTACCGTTAACAGTCCTGAAAGAATTTGATAGGGAATTTTTAAAATCTGTATGGTATTCTAGAAGAATGAGAGTCTCAAGTAAAATCTTGAAAAATAGTATCCATCAAGATGGTTTGGGTTATCCAGATTTAGTTAAATTACATAATGCCTGCCTTTTGACCCATGTTCTGGCCTGGAACTTCAAAAGGAAAGACAAGTTGGGTTGCGTAGACATAGAAAGATTCAGAAGTAAAGGGTTTGACCCCTTTCTCCTGCAATGGGTTAATAAAGACCTCTATAAAAGGATGAAGATATCAAGCAGTATTGTGAAAGGTCTAATAGACAATGTACATAGGCTGAGAAGATCTTTAGGTACTACCTCATTTCTAACCAAAGAGGCCCCAATAGAGGTACTAACTATATACATTCAGGACATTCATTTAGCACATTGGGGAAATTGGAATATTCAACGTATTGGAGACCTATTCAGTGGTAACCAACTTTTGTCTTTTCCAGAACTTCAGGAGAAGTTCAAGCTACCTATGTCAGAACTTTTTACCCACCTTAGATTAAACGGCTTCTTATCCAAAACCCTACTTGTACCCTCCGATAGTTGGAAGAAATTTGTAGACACAGTCTCTGGGGGGAAGATTGGTTTCAAAAGTGACGGCCTTCCTGGTGAAGACTTACCCCCCAGTTAAATCTAGAGCTATAGGGAAGTGGGAATTAGATCTGAACTTCGTTTACCCTCTGGAATTGTGGTATAAAGCATGGCAGGATACAAGAAAAGCCACACATTGCGTGAATCTACAAGAGCAATATTTCAAACTCTTTAATCAGTGGTACTTAGTACCAACTCAGTTATTCAAGTTCTACACTGTCACTGATGATCTTTGCTGGAGATGCAAAAAAAAACAAGGGCACCCAAATACATATATGGTGGGATTGTTACCTATTAAGAAACTTTAGGTTGCCAATAGAACAGAAATGTGAGGAAATCTTTGGTTTCTCTATTGAACTAACCCAACAGATTTTTCTATTGCATAAGAACATTGTGGATGGTAACAAATATAATAAGTCTCTCTTGATTAACATCTTACTGGCTACCAAGATATGTATGGCACGCCATTGGAGAAAAATAGAGATTCCCTCTTGGAATGAGATAAAAGCTCAAACTGATACTCAGTCCCTAGCTGAGGAATTCTACTTCCAGAGAGATAAATTTACCAGAGAGATTTATTATATGACTTGGTTCCCCTGGAAAGTAAGATCATAGACCCCTGCACAGGGGATAGATGATCCGTCCCTTTCCCGGGGGAGTACGGCGAACCTTTGCGTGTTATGAATGTACAAGTATAATTGTGGTAGTGTTGATCTTTCATTTTCCGGGTCTTTTCTTTTTTTTTTATTATTCTTTCTCTTTTTTTTTTCTTTTGTCGCTTCCTCCTCTCTCTCCTGATTTATTGTCCAATCTATAGCCGGGTTTATATATATGAGGGGACTGAAAACCAGCCATTATGAAATGGGATTTTGATGTAACCCTACTAAAAAACAGAAATAACAGTAGTAATATCCATAATTCTCACTAGTAGTGGAACATTGTAATAGGATACAAGTGGCAATAGACCTTGTTTTTCCCCTGACACAAAAGAAAGACTAGAATCAGAAAGGTTGTTGTAATTTTACGGGGGAGGGGACAGGAGAGTGAGATATGAAAAGGTTGTGTAAATTGTGTATCTGGAATGATAAATCTGATTTTGTATTGAAAAAAAAAAAGAAGGAGACTATTATGACAAAAAATTTCTTAATAAAGATGTATAAACTTTAAAAAAAGGAAATAAAAATAAAAAATACTTTTTTTTCTATTATGATTTTATTAAATATGATAAAACAATTTACATGTTAATATTTACAAGTAAAACTTTTTTTATGGTAGTCTTATATTCAGACTGTTTTTTTTTTTTTTTTCTAACTGAATATCCAAAGTTTGGGGGGGGGGGGGGGGGGGGTTTGTAAAAGAATTTAAAAGAATTTGCTGTTTATATGCAGTGAAAGAGCAGCTGAGATACATTTTTATTCATGGTATTTGTTTATTCTGACATAGAAAATCTCGGAAAAAGAGAATGACTTACACATTTGGTGGGACTGCCCCAAAATGATCATCAAGCTGCACAGCCCAAAGTACCCATTGACTTTTGAAGAAATGATCTTCCAACTAATTGAAATATCTATGTCTAGATACATGCGCCAGACACTTATTAATGGGAGCTAAAACTCTGCTCCCAAAGCATTGGAGATTGGAGAACACCCCATCTTTCCAAGAATGGTTTAACAGAGCTATTGGAATTCAGGATTTCAGAGGAATTAATTGCTCCCGTTTTCAAATAAACATATATTCAAGTGGTACTTCTGGATGGAGCACACCTCAAGCGAGCAAGGGAGAATGCAGGGGAGTAGAGATTTCTGTCTCTATATTGCCTCTATAGGCAGTGAGCAACATTGACTGAAAACAAAAAAAAAACATTAGTTAGCCTAAGATGTTGGTTTAGGACTACGGTTATGTATCAACATAGAAACAGTGATTCAGAAAAAAAGATGAACAACAAACCATTTAAGTAATGGTAGGATGCAGGTGATGGAAAATCCATTCCACGGGTAGCAGAGACATTATCAAACCCAAATCTACACACAACAAACAAGCCAGAAGGCCTGCTTTTCCCACAGAAATCACACATTCACAGTGCAGGAATTCTGGGTGGACATATGCAAATATGGTCAACAATGATCACTTTTTGCCTCTTAATCCAGTCTTGGTGCATATGCATGCTGTACAACACAGCCTTTAAACATAGCTCAGGACATGGGGCAAAAAACATGTAACAAACAAAAGGTGTGCAGGAAAGTGTTCAAGTCTGCGCCAGAGGGGAGTGGGGAGAAAAAGAGGGGGTAAGATTAGGAGACAGAGCTGCTCTGAATTTCAAGGGGTTATTCCCAAAGGACCCAGAAGAGAGGCTATAGAACTGGAAGTGTATTGAAGTGAGCGCTGGTGAATAAAAGAAATAACACACGTGTATAAAACAAATTTATTTAATACATCAATATAAACAGAAAAACCCAGATGAACAACATATATTCATATAGCACAAATCGCAGGTAATTTTGCATATGGATACAGATTGTAGGATTATGAAACTTCAGAAAGAGCCTGACGCGTTTCACCCTTGAAAAGGCTTCATCGGGGGTTACAGCAAAATAGTATAAACATTAAATATTGTTGGGTTGTTTTGAAGTGTCCAAAGAAAAAAGAAGTTAGCAACTTGGTAAAGGTATAGAAGGTACTGGATACGTGTGGTATAATAGGGAAGGCTGTATTGGGTGTTCGCCAGCTGATTCACCAGTTTGATACCACTTATAATAGGCCTCAATAATTTGTACAAAAATTAAAAATTGGATTATGCGGAAACTCAATAAAACAAAAAAAGATGTCTCTGTCTATTGATAACCCCACTAGCTCTTTGTAAAACGATGAGGCACATTACCAAAGATAGAGGTTGTATTTTTAGTCTAGTGGAGACAAAGTCATTATAACAGAGCAGAAGGGATATTTATTGTGCTGGACTGGAGTGAAGAGACGGGAAAAGACTTATCCTTAGCAGTGTTTGCATATCCTTGTTTTATCTTGTACTGGGCAGACGTTGAATAAAGGAAGAAATCTCTCATTGGAAGGAAGTATTTATTTCACCTCTGTTGCCGTAGCCTGAGTAGCATTATACATGTAAAGGGCTTTAATCTGGATAAGATGATAAAAGGAAGTAATTGCTTGGAAAGGTGGGACAGAGTGACTGAACCTTTTTAAAACACAACGCAGAGTGTCTGCAAACTATGAATATAACTCAACACATACCAGTTCTACAACAAAGTGCACCATCCCTGCAGTCCATTCACAAGACCAAATGAAGGCATGTAGTCCATTATTTTATGCATGCGCAAATGAGCAGGTGAGGTTCGGTCATCTGTTGTGAATGTCGGAAGTAATGAGGTTGACTGGCTTTAAGCTGTTTCACTAGGCTGGTTCACCTGCAATCCTTTTCAACACATAGGGGGCGGTTGCGTCCCACATTAGCATATCATGCTGCATATTGCTATTGGTGGCTAATTTATGATGTCACCTCATTAATATTCTTGGATAAATTGCTTTCTTACAGCATTTGTGTTAAAACTATATATATATTCAATTTAGTATTTTCTTTCTTGCCTAAATATCTGTTGTCTGTTTAGTGTGAGAGTACCTTTAAGAGTCACATTTCATTTTATATTTTTCTTCTTCCTGCACACTGGTAGGTAATTCATTCTATACTGAAATATAAAATATGGTACTATGCTTTTTGGAAGTCTAATATGCATACTTGCATTAGGTTATTCAAGCCTGGCTTTTGTAATAATTTCAGTCTCAACCTTCTTTACTGGTAGATTATGTTGTGAACCATCTATAAAAGGGATATCACAGGCACATACTAAAAAAATCTCTTTCCAAATTTTCCCTCAATATATGCATTTGTTTGCAATTCTGTTAACACAATGTATATTTCTTTTTGTTCTCATATGCTGCTGCTAGTAGTGGCACTGCTGTCAATTGGACGGCTACTCTTCTGGTGGTTGGATTGCTGCTTGTTGGTGGTCATCTGAACTTATCTTTCATTGTCATCAATCATCATCATCATCATCATCCCCATAATTACTGCTATGGATGAAAGCAGAAGACCATGAGTAAAATAGGATGAGTATTTTACTGTAGGGATCCAATACAATGATAAACCTAAATGTAATAAAACATACAGAGGCAGAAGATTGTCCAGAATGTGTAGAGCATTTATTGTTATATAATAACACAAACTATATCTCTTTATTGATAACATAATAACACCAGATATACTAGCCCTACAATGTAGGTTATTAAGATTTACATGCAGGGAGATCCATAATTAAAACCTAGGGACGTAACCTGTGGAGTATGAAGCACATTTTATTATTGTGCCCTACAAGGTTGTCAGATAATAAAACTAATGTTACTAATACTTCAGGGATCCCTCCACGATGTACGATAACGACCTCACAGATTGGTAAAAACAAAACATTTTTAGAAGTTCTTGGGCTAAAAGGCTGGGAGGCACTGTTGGACCAGCAGGGGATGTGACTGTACACAAAAGGTGATCGAGCTTGTGTGAGTGTAAACAGTTAATTTGTTTTAGATATTAATCGGGCTGTTAAGATAGAATGTGTAACTAGTTAACTTATTACATAAGGGTTGACTCAAATGCAAAAACGATCAATATCCCAGAATTCAGGTTCGAATCACCCCTAAACCCCCCCCCCCCCCCCGTAACATCGGCGGAATTTGCCCCTTTTCAATTCTACTGATTTTAGCTGTGATTAGCAGCTCAAATACACATAGAGTGAACATCCCCTTTAACACCCTTAATAAAATATGTAAAGCAACACAAAGAATTATGGAGTGTTAATTTTACTAGAAGCACACCCTGCATTAAAAATGTGTTTATAAATAAATACTACAATTTGGTCACTTCTTTCCCAACATTGGATGGATATATCAGTTTTATCCAGAGGGAAAAAAAGAAGAAAGAAGAAAACATATTCATAGAGTATAACTGTATAATATAATTGTTTGTTATAATAAAATCATCGAAGTTATATCTTCATACACACGTACATTTGATGGAACAGAGTGTTACTGCTCGATATATACTTTTCTGTGTGTGGGCTTGCTCTCTTGCATGTACAGCCTCGACATCCACATGTCCCAATCAAACAAACAGCATAGACAGAGAAAAAAGATCCAACAATAGTGAAAGATCGTAACTACTATGTAAATTGACTTTAAAAATGCTTACTCTTAATGTTGGTGAGCACTACCGCAAGGTGGTTCACAAACAGCATAGTTTAAAATCAGTTAGCATTCCTGATGCTCGTTAAAGGCGGCTTCTCCACATTCAGTCCAAGTCCTGTCATCACAATGCGTTTCGCTCAGCCCAGAGCTTCATCAGGTGACTATGAAGGCCTTAACTTCCCCCCCTCTCATGCTAGCACTGTCCTGGTCCCACCCCACCCACCTCTGTCCTAACTTGCCATTGCTTTTTGTAATTTTGTTTTTAGTTGCCTATTGACTTCAAATCCTGCACTTAATTGGCTTTCTGGACATGTGTTTTGATTTAGGCAATCACTCCTCGACAGTGATTTGGTTTCATTTCATGGCACCTATCATTTGTATAAATTGACTTTAAAAATGCTTACTCTTAATGTTGGTGAGCACTACCGCAAGGTGGTTCACAAACAGCATAGTTTAAAATCAGTTAGCATTCCTGATGCTCGTTAAAGGCGGCTTCTCCACATTCAGTCCAAGTCCTGTCATCACAATGCGTTTCGCTCAGCCCAGAGCTTCATCAGGTGACTATGAAGGCCTTAACTTCCCCCCTCTCATGCTAGCACTGTCCTGGTCCCACCCCACCCACCTCTGTCCTAACTTGCCATTGCTTTTTGTAATTTTGTTTTTAGTTGCCTATTGACTTCAAATCCTGCACTTAATTGGCTTTCTGGACATGTGTTTTGATTTAGGCAATCACTCCTCGACAGTGATTTGGTTTCATTTCATGGCACCTATCATTTGTATTGATTTCATGAACCTGGGCTGATTTCCTATGGGCGGTAAATGTTTTTGATAAGATTTCCGACATGTTTCGGCTGCATTCAGTTTCAGAAGTTCGAAATTCGGAGGCACCATTTTGGTGCCGAAAATCACCGCTAACTGAGTGAACCCTATAATATAGATCTAAAGAGTTTACAATATGTTACATTTTTGGAACTTACTTTTATATTCATAAATTATAATCCCATCTGTAAAAATGTTCTACGCCATCAGGACAGAATTTGATCTATTTATATATTATTTAAATGATGATAATGACAATTGTAATCAAACTTTGACCGTTAAATTTAACACACAAAATAAAAAGCAGGAAAACTAATGGACTTTTTTTTATCCAAACTTGGATTTCTCTACAAGATATTGGTTTGGGGACTTTATCTGTTGTGCAAACTGAGTGCTTTTTGTCCTATTTTACTTTTTATTTTTGTCAGATAAAAGCTAGGATTTAATAAGTCACTAATGTTGATAAACATGTGCATATTATATACCAGAAGCCCTAGGAAACAAAGAAAACCTAAAGGTAAACAAGATAATGTTTAGTCCTAAAAGTCAACCCACCGCCAATTGCAAGTTTAATTTATGTAAAGTTTGTTTTACATGCAATTCAGGCCTTACTAATACAATGAAGCACTTGGGAATAAATATACATCCCAAAACACCTGTGCTGGAAGACAAGATGGCAAAGATTTCTACAGCTACCGTATATTTGCCTTTGGTGCTCATGTATGCCGGTATAAAGGAAATCCAAACACTGCAGAATACCAGCATGCTGAATGTTATATAGCGGGCCTCATTAAATAGGTCTGGCAACTGTTTGGCCAGAAAAGCTACAATAAAACTAAGAAGTGCTAGGAACCAATTGTAACCAAGAGCACCATAAAATGCAAGATGCAATCCAATATTACAATGTAATATCAATTTTCCTGTTTCAGTTGTTGAGTCTTTGTCTGGGAATGGAGGAGCAAACATTAACCACAATAAGCAGATTACAATTTGACAAAAGGAACAGAGGACAACTAAAAACATGGATAACCTGACTCCCAAAAATATTGTGACTTTGGTCCCTGGTTTAACAGCTGAGAAGGCTAATAACACTGTGATTGTTTTTGCTAAAACAGCTGATATATTGATAGCAAACATTATGTTAAAAGCCACATTCTGCAATAGGCAAGTGATTCTCGTAGGACGGCCAATGAAGAACAATGAAGAGAGGAAGGCGAGCATGAGGGTGATGAGAATGATGTAGCTTAGATAGCAGTTATTGGCTTTTATTATTGGTGTCTGTCTGTGCTTAATAAAAATACTTAGTATTGCAGCTGTGATACAAAAAAGCATAAATGCAAGTGATGATAATGTCGCTCCAAGGGGATCATGGTAAGAAAGAAACTGAATGATTTTTGGCACACAAATTATTTGTTTGGCATCGGGCCATTCGTCTTCAGAACACGTCATGCAATTTTCCATATCTGAAATAGGAAAAAATACAAATAGAACTTAAACGAAACTACAAGAACCGTAACAGAACAGGCAACAGGAAATACAGACTGGGTGCAGTGCTGCAGACAAACACCTGTTACCATGCCCAACACACCAACATGAGCAGGAAGTAGGTACTGCAGCTAGCAGCAGAAAGACACAGTAAGGCAGGGCCTATTTTAAGGAATTTTTCTCACTGCACGCTTTTTTTTTTAACCAAATTAAATGTGAGGGTGGGGAAAAATGTTCCCCCACAAGGGGCAGAGCCAAAAGGGATCATCTTCACTGCATGATAAAGGTCAGCTGTAGCAAAAATGTACTTTTGTGTTACTGAAAGATTACATCAAGTGCAGATGGTTTAAAAATAAATGCTTTAATGCGAGATTACAAATAAAGTACCTTATTGAGCATCCTTTGCTCCAAACTGCTATAAGAGAGTTCAGTATTTTATTTTATTTGTATTCTTTCATTAATCATTTCTGTTTAAAATATCTGTACTTTATGCAATCTTTCAATGAAACATAATTCCATTTTTGTTGATAGTTGTAAATGCATCAGCTTTGTATATCATGCCAGTAAATACATCAACATTGTATATCATACCAATCATGGCCCATAAATACATCATCTTTATATGTAATGCCAATAAACAGTAAATGCATAAACTTTACATACCATGCGAATAATGGGCTTAATATAGTATGCCAATCATGAGTTTTAAATGCATAAACATTATATACAATGCCAAGCATGGACTTTATGTGTCAAGCTATTCATAAGTTTTAAATGCATAAATGTTAACTACAATACCAATCATGGACTTTATATAGCATTCCAATCATGAGTTTTAAATGCATAATCTTTATATACCATGCCAATCATGGGCTTTAAATACAATGGCAGTCAACTTATATATGCAATAAACTTAGATACAATGCCAATCATGGGTTTCATATATAATGCCAATCATGGGCTTTATATAGCATGCCAATCATAAGTTTTAAAAGCATAAACTTTATATAGCATGCCAATCATGGGCTTTATATACCATGGTAATCACGAGTTTTAAATGCATAAACTTTATATAGCATGCCAATCATGAGTTTTAAATGCATAAACTTTATATAGCATGCCAATCATGAGTTTTAAATGCATAAACTTTATATAGCATGCCAATCTCCACAGGTATTAATTTCAACTGCTAGTATTAAAAATTAATAACTGCAGAGAATTCCCCCATCGACGCTAACATCGTCCAAAGAGGAAGAAAGGTACTTTTATCTCCCGCCAAAATACAAATTCAACAATTTGCAGAGCTACAGTATCTTATAACAAAAATAAAAAGCATGCCAAGAATACCTGACTGGACAAAAGCACCAAAATGGCACAATTTAGTTCAATGTAACCAGCGCACACATTGACCATCCGTCTCCCAGACTAAGACCACTCAATGTGTCCTCATCTGAGGGGATCTGTACTGTAGCTCATTGCGGGGGGGCCGTGATGAGCTGCAGATTAGAGAACATATTAGGAACATCACCCATCCTAATGAATCCTGTAATGTTCCTGATACATCATTGGTCCGGAGGGGGTTAAGAGTGAGAGTAATAAAAAAAAAATTCTTATAGAATCCTAAAAACTGAAAAATGTGACTGAAAAGGCTTATTTTCTGTGTCCATCATGGGTAAGTGCTAGACATATAAAATGTAATGCTACATGCATAGTTTTCATGGCAACAACAGATAAAACACAAAATAAATGACACATGTAAACGAATTGAATAGTCCAATTTGTCATACCAGTCTTATTGGATATCTCACCAGCAGAGCATCGGATACAAGAATAGCAGCACTTATTTCGAACTATACTAAATTTTCTATATCCAGGAGGGCACCTCTCACTGCACATAGATCGAGGGATCTGGAAAAAATGCAGAAATAGTAGCAGATTAGACTAGAAACTAATATTAACAAGCAATGCCTTCAAGCTGTTTTGCCAATGGAAAAGTTTAGAACCAACATCTCACTTACAACATGACTTGTTTGGTTAAAGCAACATGGGGTACTTGAAATTTGAAATACAGAGAGTTATACTGGGGGTTATTTTTATGCACTTGTTAGGCTCTTGACCATAGCCAATAGCCATATATCAGGGATGGGTCCAGGATGTTATTTGACCCTGAGCGCCCGGTGCAGGAGTTCAATGTAATGGAAATGGAGACACAGGACCTGGTGCTGGGTAACTGCAATCCCTTGGTGGTTTGAGACCCCAAGTTTATGCAACAATGTTCCCAGGCCCTGTGAAGCAGCCATTGAATCCATTGAATCCTAGAGGAAAACTGAAGGAATCCTGAAAACATCCTTTAGCAAGCATGGAGTATAACTTGAACAGGTTGGCAGGATGTAGCAGGCTAAAGTAAGGATGAGCCAAGCAGAGCAAAGCGAGTAGAAAGGAGGCAGAGCAGAACTGAAATACAGAGTACAGGTCTGCAGGACAGATCAAGGTGCAAGGGGAGAACTAAAGCATACAAGGAATGGTAAAGCATAATACATAACTACATAAAGATACATGTATAACACAGAACAACATACAGAGGACAGGGTAAGAGCTAAAGGAACACAAGGGATTGAGTAAAGAGCCATGATCCTCAAACGCTTCATAAGGGGAACCAAGCTGGACGTGGGGAGAGGAGCTGGTATCTGCAAGGGCTTCAGGGAGAGAGGATAAGGGAACATATACTTACAAACAAACAGGAATTGACCTAAATTAGAGATTAAAATAATGAGGATTAACAGACGTACAGATTCTCTGCTCACAGGCAGGGGCTTCTCTGGCACAGGGCAGGATATGAACTGTAGCCGGATTGGGAAGGTTCCACTTTGCAGGAGTACCAGTCTGTGGCCAAGCAAGGGAAGGGATGCTACTCTGTGGGGGATACCATTATGTGGCCGAGCTAGAGAGGGATGCCACAGGATGAGGCCTCACAGCACTGTGTATATGGAGATAGCACCAATATTAGACACTATCTCCTTGGACACCTACAGATTCTGGGAGTCTGTGCATATCTAAGTTGCTTTACATTTCTGTATTGCAACAATTTTCAGTGGAGGCTCTACCCATGCACACTAAAGTTTTGTGATATATAGAAGACACAATATCTGTGATACATAACAAATGACGATTTTACCTTATTACATTCTGATACTTTCTTTTGTGGAAGTTCTTATACATAACATCAATTTTGTTGTTATTTTGGATCCGCATGCTTGTATATTTATATATATAGATACTCATTACCATATACAGTTTAAATGTATGTATTATGTCTTCTCTGCTAGATGTTGCAAGAGTGCATGTATAAATGAGATTTGAGAATTCCGTTTAATAACTAGTATTTATTTCCGATTTCGTGCTTCATAAGGTTCTACACTCATTCTTTGTTTGCTTGTGCTTTGGGTGTATGTGCAGAGCCATGGTACTATATTTGGTGAAAAATGAAGGGTAGTGTCGTGAGATTGCATTTTAATGTTTTGAAAAATTGCATTTCTTGTTTTTTAATTTGAAATATTATTTTATTATTTTCAATAGAAAAAAGACATAACATACAGAGATACATACTTAAGGTAAGTAAACATATACACAGTAAATATATTTTAGTATCTAAAATACGCATATACTCAGACATAAACAGGCATGTGGGACCACAACCTAACATTTTAAACTCCAACGACTATAGATGGGCAAGACAAAATTCCTTTACATTATTTCCATATTGTCTATATACTGCCTCCTTTCTTTCTCTACCTTCTTTCCTCTATGTTCACATAATTTTTATTTAACCAGGGCTCCCATATATTGAAACATTGTTTTTGTCTCTGTCTAGAGAAAAAATATCCCCTTTCCATCTGACATTGGAGATTGATTTGATTTATGATCTCTGTCCAAGGGATGTCTTCTGTGCCTTTCCACTGTCTGATAATATTAATTTTAACTGCCATTAGTACCTGTACTACCATATATCTATATTTATATGGGAGGTTGCATTTCTTGTTTTTTTTCCCCTTTTTCTGCACCCACATTGCAACTAAAGAACTTAACACAGCGCCATACAGTACCTACAGCACTTGCCATGTCCATATATTGCACCCACACAATTTGGCATACCACAGTGTCCATTTGCCCCACAGAACATACCACAGTGTAACTTTGTTTCACAGAACTGACCCTGCAGAACAAGCCACAGTGTCACTTCCCCCCATAGTACATGTTATTTTGCCCCACAGAACATGCCACAGTCACTTTTTTATTAACATATGCAACAGTCAGTTGGAATATTAAAATATGCCATAGTTTGTCCATTAAATATGCCACAGCCAATTTGCCCATTAATATGCCACAGGCATTTTGCCAATAATATGCCAATATTATTTTGCCATTAATAAGCCACAGCAAATTAATATGCCAGTATTTTTTGCCATTAATATGCCAGTGATAACACATAATACTGGCATATTAATTTGCTATGGTTTATCAATGACGAAATAATAATGGCATATTATTGGGCAAATTGGCTGTGGCTTATTAATGACACAGCCAATTTGCCCAATAAAATGCCATGATTATTTTTTACATTAAATATGCCACAGCCAATTTGCCCATTAGTATATCAATGTTACTGTGCTCATTATAAATGCTGGATGCTGTGGTGAATCCCAGGTGAGTACTGCAAGTGAAATCTGTGGGCTGGAATGAGTACAAGTCTGTGCAATTAAGGTGCTGGGGAAAGTCAAGTGAATGCAGTCTGGGTACTGGGGTAACTCCTGTGAGTGGAATGGATTCTAAGTTCTGTGAGTGCAATCTGGGTGCAGGGGTAAGTCATGTGAGTACAATCTAGGTGCAGGGGCAAGTCCTGTTAATGCAAACTGGGTCCTGGGGTAAGTCCCGCGTGTGCAATGTTTGTGCTCTGGCAAGACCTATGGGTGCAATGTGAGTGCTGCAATGTGGTACTGTGGACAATATTTTACCAGCAGGCCAGTAAAACAGTGTCTTAAAGCCAATGTTAAGTCTGTGGAGGCAATAGCAAAGCTATTATTTATTTTTGAAGAACAAAATCTGGGTAGATGCAAAGTCAAGTGATATGGGGGCAATAATGAAAGAAGGGCAGGAGAAATGGAGTGAAAGAACAGAGGAAGGAACTAAAAGCAAGGAATGCATTTTTCAAAACCTATTTTATTATCTGATAACTATGTTATTATCTGATACCTTACCACCACCTGTGACTGGAAGGGGAGGTGGTCGGAGAGACATAATGCTAACCTTGGATAGCCCTCCTCTATAACTAAATCATTAAAATGCATTTTTAAATCGGATATTTGAATGTATTAATAAACAACACAAAAATGAGATTAATTTCATATCACGCATGCAGAACTCTATGAGTTTTTATTACTTACGCCTTTGGTTTGTGAATTCCATTGTATGACACTTTGATTAACATAAAGTTTTTTCTTTGAGTTTGCATCTGAAGTATAGTTTCCAACATGGATATGTTTAACTGTTCCATTTTTAAACCTGATATAATTTAGGAAATCAAATTCTACTTTGGAAATTCCAGCCTCGTCAAAAACAATCTCATGTCCGAAAGGTGTCTTGTAATGTAGATTTCTTAAATATTTGTTTAGCTGAAATCAATTATAATAGAAAAAATACTTGTTTGAAAAAATGTAAATACTTGTATGAAATCGCTTATAATAATATTAATAAACTGCTTGATGTGAGTAAAAACAATTAACGTTAGTCTGCCTGTGGTGTGAGAAAATTATTTAAGGGTTGACTAAGGTAGTGCCGATTTTCGGCACCACAATGGTGCCTCTAGATTGAGGACGATCTTCCGCAGTGTGGAGTATCCAGATGTTGATGATCAGCCAGGCACATCAGAAGCTGTCCATGGTCAGTGTGATGGTAGAGAATCCACGACCATGACACAGGACCAGCACCTGTATATAAATGATTCATCAAGCCACTTTTTCTACATACATCTTGGAGGAGATACGTACAATTCATAGAGATTTAGCTGTGTTAGTTGAGGCTGCAGGGGACTGCTTAGGAAAACATGAATCATTTATTGTTATTTTGCTCATATCTTGTCTTACTGCGCAGTGATTTAATGTTTTCTATGAGATAGTAAGAAGGATGTGGATGTTTTACTTTGAAAAGCACCATTAACTCATCTGCATCTGAAGTCAGCTGACGTTTGTCTGTGAGTCTCTGTGTTAGTTCAAACACTGACCCATCCAGTAGGCACACACCAATAGGATTACCTTTGATAAGTAGCGAATTATCACCAACTCAGTGGCTTTACCACCAGTAGAAATACCTCAATGATGACAGAGGGTTGAAAGATAGCAAGGTGATGATGAAGAGGATACAGACACAAATAAGGTTGCTTAATCTGTCATTCGCATCTAATGTCCAAAGATAACTGAAATCATGCTAAAAATTATGTCAGATTCACATCAGATTGCCATTGCCAGATTGCCCTCTGATTGCCATTCACAATCACATCAGGAAACATCTCCTCCTGAGCAACCACATCACCATTCCTTGCTGTAGGCATACAATGCCACCGTGCAATACTACATAATATACAACATAAGATCAAGATGGTTGATGCCTTTGTCAGAAGATACAACAGATAGCCACTGGATTTATCAAGACACCGCAAGTGAGATTTTAATACATCAAAAGTGCATTCAATCACAGACCATGTCACAACATGGACCGTATTGTACTTGCATTCTGGTGCAGTCTGTATGCTCCTCAGTGGGGTCATGAGCAAAGGTCAACATCTGTATTCCTTGTCACATGCAATACATGGCATGAGACATTGATTAGTGTAATGGATACATATGAAATGGATGTTACCATAATGATATTTTGTTAGGATAGTATACTTCACCAGGAGTCATCCATTAGGAATTTTACTATTGTCAAACTTGGTGCTGATGAATGACTCCCTTAAGATGGCTGTATCGTTACACGAGCCAGGATGCCCTGATTTGACACTCACAATGTGCTGGTGAGCATCACAGATGATCTGAATATTCAGAGTGATAATGCTTCCCGTTTTGATATGATTCCTCCCTGTGTGATGGGGTCCTTAGCCCAAAATAAGGGCAGTCTATGGCCCCAAGAAGTTTTGGCATACCTGTCACCCTGTAAAAGGTCAACTTAACCTTTTGCCATTCTGCATCCTTGGTGGGAAAGTGGATGTACTCCTTAACTCTGAAGACCATGACCCATAGCACTGAATTAAAGCACAGTGAAAAGGATTGCGGACTGAGTCTGACCTTCATCCCAGAGCCTGTCTGGGAGGTATGTGAACCTAGATAATGCAGTACTGCTAACAATCCCACCAATCCAGGAATTGTTCCTTCCACTCAGAGGGTCTAAAGCCTGTCTTATGTTTTGGTATTAATCCAGGATGGTCACACAGGAAAGCCTAAAAGTTGGTGGTCAGAGTACCTTTCCAAGATGTCCCTTGGATGGTTTACATAATATTTGAATTATATAAATCAGCCCTATATAGTAAATACATTTTATATAAACTATATATATATATATTTATCATATGACTGGTTTATATAATATTTATATATAATATATATACATATATAATATGGCTGGTTTATATAATATTTATATATAATATATATACATATATCATATGGCTGGTTTATATAATATTTTAAATATTATATAAACCAGGCAAATATAATATATAAATATTATATAAAGCAGCCATACATACATATATATTATATAATGTAAATAATATACAAACCAGCTATATATATATATATAGATATATATATTATGTAAATATTATATAACCCAGCTATATATTATTCATAAACCTACCATATATATTGTATGTATTATATATATAAAGATTATATAAACCAGCCATATATATTTTTTTTAAAACAGCCATATATATAAGATATATTCATATATATTATATAATGTAAATATTATTATATTATTAATGTAAATATTATATAAACCAGCCATATATATAAACACACACACACACACATATATATATATACCATACATACTTGCCTCCAGAAGTGTGCTTGGGCAAGTTGCAACCTTTCTCTCTCACCTTATCATTCATTCCTCTTGTCTGATGGGGATGTGTTCTATATGATAAAATGGCTATCCCCTACTGTATAAGATTTGCCCTGTCTAATATCAGTGCTATATATCATGACTGTAACATAGTTGTAGTTTAATATTATATGCTGCCTACTATATGTAAGTGCTCTCTAATATCATATATCTTTTGTAATATTGACACTCAGTTCTTTTATTTCAGTGTTGTATAATAGGAAGGTATACATTTTGCAGCCATATATACATTTTGGCCATATATACATTTTATACACTACAATTATACACTCATTATACAGATTTTATACACTGCAATGAAAGTACTAAGTGCAATTGTGTGTGTGGGGGGGGGGGGGGGGGGAGAGTGGGAGAGTGTTGGGGAGGGGGGGTTTGAGAGTTGTGTGATTGCATGCCGGGGAGGGGGGCAGGGTCCAGGTGCCCAAGCAAATGCTTGCTTAGGTTACAATCAATACTTAAGAGCATCCTGCCTGCACCTTTGGTATCTAGATTGGCTCTTATTATATATTTACCTTCTCTATTACGATTGCTCTTACGATTGGCAACAAACCGCATTTTTATATTTTTGACTATATCTTTTCTCAAACATTTACCTGGCTTGGATGAAACGTTCCTAGTTTTGATCCATTAATCTTTCCCATCTCAAATGTGTACATATTATGCAGTGCATTAGCCATTGCGTGCACTGCCAGGTATACACTATATGTGGTCCGGAAGTTGTCAACATCAAAATCCAGGGCATCAATAGAGCTGAGAAAGAATTTATTTTTGCACAGATAGCTGTGATTTGTTGAATTTTTTTTTGGAAGGCATTTAAAATTAGTCATCCATGTAGATTCTAATAACCTGTTATCCTCATACACTGAAGGAGTAGCTTTGAACATAAATTCTTTCAAACCTACAATTTTCATTTTTGCTGCTACAAAAACCAACATGCTCTGGGTTTCCATGACATTTATTTTAAATGACTCATTCAAATCTGGGAGTTCAGTTAAAATTATTGTTTTCGTATGGAGCAGAATATTATATCGAAATTGTAGCAAAATGTCTTTTATGTTGTTTAAAGAGGAATAGATAATAATGACTCCTGCTGTCACCTTACTTATCATAAACAATTGACTATGGTTATATTCTCTATTTAGGATTAAGATAACTTCAATACAAATTCCATTCCTGATACTCTCTTCCTTGAAATGCTGGAAGCCTCTACCACTTGCATATTCAGATGTGGTCAATATTGTAATCCATGTCCAATCAAAATATTTGAGTAGTTCAATTATAGCCAAATTATATTTATTCATCTCCGGGGCAGTCTGAAAGAGCAATGGGAAATGAGCCCTGTCATCGAAGAGTAAATCATTAGTTGCGTAGGTAATCTGTGAAATACAGACAAAACACTAGTAAATGTTAACTATATACATGTTACATATTTTGAATTAAACCTGGCACGATTGTCCTTGATAATCTTTTAAGAAACCTGACTTTCGAGGTTATCTTATTCTGAAAAGCAAAATGAAAGATAATCAGATAGTTGCTAGCAAGGTGAAAAACAGAGGAAATGGTTTAACACTGAGGGAAAAGTACCAGCAGCACTGGTACTTATATCTTGTTTCCCTGCCCTGTCCAACCACAGAGTGGCATCTGCCTCGGCCTAGATATTTTCAAGCTCCTGTCTAAGCCTAGCTACAGACTGGTACCTGCCTAAGGTTTATCTATCATCTGGCACCTGCCCAAATCTAGTCATAGACCGTTACCTGCCAAAGTCTAGCTATGGTCCAGCACCTGCCTAGGACAAGCCACAGACTGGCACCTGTGCATGTCTAGCTATAGAAGCACCATAATGGGATGTCCTGTCTTAAAGTTCCAGCCCTGTCTTAGTTTTCCAGCCACATCCTGCGTTTTCTTTGTCTCCTCTTCCTTTGCTTTCAGTTTCTCTATTTAAACCCTTACCACACACATTTTTGATCAGTGGTTTATCTTCCAGTCTGCACGCTTCAGGTTTGCTTTGTGTCTGTGCAGTGAAAGTATTTGAATCTTGTTGTTTATTTGTTAGTTTGTTATTTTGGTTAGAGTTAGGGACTAACCAAAACCCTACTATTTACAGGCTAGTCCCTGCATCTATGTGTGTTTGTTTCTATGTTCCATTGTGTTCCTTCTCAGAGGCATCACTTGGGTTGGTGTCACCCGGTGCAGTAACTCATGGGGTCACCCCCCTGGATTTCCTCCAATACCATGCCAATAGTAATGACATTCTAGCAACAGTAAAGTACGACGGAAGTGATATTGATCATTTTCATTGCTCTTGCCGGCTCCAGGACAGCGCCATGATGGAGGGACATACTACCTTCCTATATGGTGCCCACCATTGCTCTGTGGAGCAATCACAGTGCCCCAGGGGGCCACATTTTGGTGTTGATTAATGCTTCAACATGGAGGCATTATAGCAACACCACCTGAGTTGATTGCATTCACCCACTCGTTTTAATGAGGGATCTTCCATTCCATCAACGGTTCCTCAATGGAAACAAAATACACGACGTTATGGAACATACTCATGTCTTGAGCGGGATAAACAGTGGTTGTGATATTTGTTTACTCATTTGTTTAAATGAAAACCCCATTTTTTTGGGTTCCAACACCCATATCCTTACAATCATGAATACAAGGCATCCTGGGGGTTATGTCTAATGACGACTGCACATTAAAGTGTCAGGAAGTTAAGAAAAAGGCTTTTTTGACCGAGGTTGTCCACCACATTTCAGGGGCTTATAAGAACATGATTTATTTTATACATTGAATGCGCTGACGCTAAACACTCTGGAGAAGACTGCTGCATATAGAGCAAATGTATGATTTTTGTTGGGAGTTTGCATTATACGTTGGATCATGTGATGATAGTGCTGTATCTCTGTGCGATCATTTTATACATAGTGCCCAATATTTTTAGTCTAGATTAAAGGGGATTATTTTATAATAAGACAAAGAACTATGATGAGAATCATCTCACCTGTGGGTAGCCATAGACTTTGAGAAGGTTTGCCACAGATTCTGTTACTGAGGATATCAAATGTCCAATGAAAGCCACGACTGTACTGTTCTTGTGACAGTTAAAATTTAAGTGGTGCTTTCTCCCTCCTGACAAAATTCTGAGCGTTGATTGAACAGCTGTATTTTCAAAGTTACAACTGTCATAAATTGCATATCCCAGGGTAATGTTAGGTAGAAGGCTCTCGTCTTTGTTTATTTCTTCAACAGCAAAATCAAAAGCAAGATAATGACGTAGGAACCGAAGTGAAGGTCTGTAGAGATTAGAGTGCAACACACTTGTTATAAATATCTTTAAAACCAATGCCATGGCACATTTTTACTCTGCAATGACTGGTCCTTAAAGTGGATGAGTTATCCACAAAATTGTCATTGTAGTCAGACATACTCACATTAAAATGCACATAGCCCTCAGCTTGCAAGACTCTGGTACACCAACTACTGTGGACTATGGAAACTATCATGCTAAGCCAGCCAAAGTTCATTGTCAACAGCAGCAAAAGGGCAAATTCCTGCAGTGTATTATTGTGTGCTAAATTTTAAGTGTCTATTCAATAACGAGAGAATGCAGGGAATTTAAAACTTTAGGCCAATGTACTGTAGATAAATGGGAGAATTCTTAAAACTCAGCTCTGAAATGAAATAATAATTCTATAAAGTCATAACATTCATTTTATATATTGTAATAGTATATTTAACATTACTATATGCATTTTTAAATTTTCCTTAAATTTGTGTTAACTTATTAAAAATATTTTCATATTATTTTAATTTATTGTATTTGTTTTACTGTGGCCCATTTCGGAAGGACTTTGGCTATTTCAGCTATCCTGCATGTGAGTATGTAGCTAATTCTGTAATCATGGGCATCCTCAGGATTGTTTCCAGGAGGGAGCAAGCCAACTAAATGGATGGCTGAGAATCATGAGATGTGTATTCCACAGCAGCTGCAGTACCAAATCATAATCCTATAATAGCTAGCCTTTAGCAGTCTAGTTGTTGGGTACTCTCTTCCTATAACAAGGTGACAGTAATGGCCATTTCCTATAAAAAGGTGGCTCACCATACTGGATTTATCATGTAACCCCTTACAGTGTGATGCACCAGTCTGCATTTAACTAAAGTGTCACATTGCTACCTTCTGCAGCCCCCTCACCCTCCTGCAGGAGAAATATTGCACATTAGTGCTAATCACACACTACCAACACTCCATATTTTATTGGTTTTTAATAACAGCATACCACCTTTTGATTGCCATAAGGGTGGCATTAAAAGGGTTAAAACATAAAGCTCTTCTTACCAGTTAACAGCTCCTGCACAGGTAGAGGAAACATAAATTAAGAGGAAGGAGTAAACAGAAGCCAGTGAATCCAAGGTAAAGGAAGTCAGAGTGAATGGGAGATAGACCAATAGGATGAAAGGATGGATCTAAGGAAAACTAACCAATAGGGTGAAAGACAGACTGTTAATGGCCAATGGGGTGAAAACAATCAATGGTAGTTGGAAGAAGCTAAGGGAAATTGGGCAATACCATAATGAAAGAGGTTTAGTGATGAGTGAGGTAAATAATAAAATAAATAATAATTTAAACCAGTCCAATGCCATCCCCCCTGTCTGGATGCCCGTAATAGTCCTCCCGAAATGTCCCCGAAATAAGTAAAAGTCCTCCAATAGAAGTGCCTGATTTTCAAGCTGATTCAGGGCCACATCAGTGGTTTCTGAGAAGCCTGAATTTAAGGGCTATTCAGATATCCAATATGATATGAAGTGGTCCGAATGTTGGAGAGAGAACTAGGAAAAACAAGGGTCCCATGGAAGCATGACAGGTGCTCCTCATAGGATAGTCATGGTACCCACCGCAGCTCCTTCCTAGAGACTATGGGACCTTGTCCCGGGGAGAAGCCAAAAACTCTTGGAGGAGCAATAATCACTGGCCTGTTTCCAGACCTTCCTGTGCCCTGCTACAACTGTGTCCATCTAACAGGAGTACAGCATGAAACTTCTGGAACTCCATAGTGGATTCCAAATGCAATGCTTCCCACTAGAAACTTCCAGGGGAAAGCTCTCTTTTGATTGGCTGCCCATTTAAAGGGAAAAATGTAGATTAGTCACTGATTGCCTGAGCCAGCTGAATTAAGACAAAATTAGAGTGAATTGTATCCAAAAAGAGTTTCTTCTCTAGCCAGTTTCTAACCCCCTGGTGCCTGAAAATGCTCCAGCACTTTAACAAGGAATACACAAAATTCCATGGAACTGTAAAGCGGATCGCAAGTCTGTAATGATCTGTTGAACTATCGGAGGTTGTGTTCAGCGCTACCCTGGTTACTGTGTTCCCTGATTTCCCCTCTGTTATATTCCCATTACCCCTGGTGATTTTGCCCTTCTGTGTATACTAATTCTCTCCAGCGATGGAGCACCCTAAGCAGCTTGTCTAATAAAGGTTAATGGAACACTAAACGTTACTTTTCACTTGTGCTTCTAATATAGAAGCACAAGTGAAATGTTAGTTGTTCCTAGTGCGATGATAAACTGGCGTGTACTTTTTATAGTACAAGTCAGTTTATCCCATGACTGACATCTGCCATGCTTCCATAGGAAGTGCAGAGAGAGTCCCTTGTTTTTGAATGGGATCAGCAGGGGGACCTTAACTAGGTCTCAGATGTTAGACACAGCAAACACTAAACCAGCATGTATCTATTAATATACACATTGGATTTACTTCAAACTCTCAGGACATGTATTTTTAACCCTTACTTCCTTCAAGGGTTAAAAATGATTTAGTGTTCCTTTCAGCCAGGCCGCTTGGGGCTCCCTCACCAGTTACACAGGTAGTAAGTATCTGATTATCTCATTGGTTGCCCGGACTGACATTCCAGAGGTAGGCGCGTCTCCCATTGGTCCAAAATGTTAAAGGGACGTAGGCACTCCTCTGATTGGCCAGAGAGTTAAAGAGTTAGAGTTAAAGGGATTAGAGGGCTAAGACCACTTTCCCTGCTTGAGGATTGGTTGCTCCTTGCACTAGCTCTATTCTGATTGGTGGATTCAGTTTAAATGCCAAATTCAATTGTTTTCTATTGTGTATAGGTTAAACTGTTGTTTACTCTATTTTTTATCTTAATCTTTTATTGTATAAATACTGTATTTGTTTTGTTAAATAAAGTGTGCTCATTTTGTTGAACCATTTCTTGTCCATTATGGATGGGGGAATACTGAGTGGGGCTGAGAGTGAGTATAGCCTGTTTGAGAGACTTTGTGCTAACTGGGACCTGAGGAGGAATCATGTGGAACCAGGAACTATCCTTGGAGACCTTCCATGACACTGGTGTCAGAAAGAGGATCCTACTTACAGCAAAGGTCCCAAGGATTGCAACCATGATGATAACTGTGGATTATCTGTTCTGCAAAGCTGACCCATTGGCCAAGGAGTACCAGGGTGGCACAGCAACCACAATGGCTGGGATTTACAATTTAATGGGCATACTGGCTGTGGAAAATTAATGGTAAAACAGTAGCATATTAATGGGCAAAGAGTGGCATATTAATGGGAAAACAGTAGCATATTAATGGGAAAACTGGCTGTGGCAAATTAATGGGAAGACAGTCCTGGGGGCAGCAAAAAATCCTGAATGTGCAATGTGGGTGATGGGGCATCTCTTGGGTGAATTTAAATCACTGAAATACAAAGACCTGGATAAAATGACTTTGGGTGGGAAGGGGAGGTGCCAGGAATTTTGTTCAGTAAGGGGCCCTAAACATTCTGATGGGTTATTTCTACATGTATTCATGTCACTACATTTGGCCCCATACACAATAAATTGTTACTTACCTAATACAAACTTTGTCTTCTGGCAACAAATACACTTGTATGTAATTATAATAGTAAAACTGAAAGAACTGAAAGATTCCACCCAAAATCACATCTCCATCCCTGAAATATCCTGGATTATCTCCATCAGTGGACAGACTGCAAGCAAGTGAGTGTTTAGTTGTGTTTGAGTGATCAGAAAACAAAAGCAACAGGGCAGTTGCAATCTTCAGTAGTTTACATCTGTGACAAAAAAAGATGAATTGTGAGCAGTGGGCATTAGCAGTCAAACAAAATATTAGGAGTCAGGAGGACTTTGACTATAACAGAAATAGCCAAAGTCTTCCCAAAATGGTCCAAAATTAAATAAAATTAAAATAAAATAAAAAATTAATAAGAAATAAAATAAAATTGTATAAAAATAGTACAATATAATACAAATAATTTAAATAATAATAAATATATAAAACTACATTAAAATAATTTAATAACATAAAAAATGATTTTAATATTCTATATATCATAGTATTATATTTAATTTAATTTAAACAATTAATAATCAGTGCATTATTGCCATTGTTTTAATATTCCATAATAGCATATTTATTACTAAAAATTCAGTGACTGAAATGTATTATTAAAAAATGCTATCATAAATAGTGCAATTACCATGTCAATGAACACTTCATGTAGTATAAAATGCATATATCACTTACGCCACGTAGTAACCGCAATTAAAGTTAGGGAATGGTGACATACACATATATACATACATTACCATTTATCATTTTATACAACGCCTTCTACCATCATGTTATCTGTCTCACAGTAGCATTCATTGTCCAAAGTGTTGATGGCCACATTGCTTGGCAATGAACCACTGTCCACCACAGACATGAAATTATACAAATGGCATGAGGATACATATAGCCATTCTAGTTATAACAATAACTGATTAAAAGTGAAGTCTAAAGTGAGTGTTTGCATGAGAGCCCTTCTCTGAGTATCATCCAGTTTAGAGGGTTATCTCTGCAGTCTTCCCTATCAATTGGTCGCTAGCTAGTTTTCTAAAACCATTACTTTATACATTTCACCCACCATTAGCTGAAACATTACACTTGTCTTACAGCATTTATAAGCTTGCAGAGGCAAATCAATGAAGACTACTGTAGTATTCCCGCTCACATTAATTGATTATCTTCTGCCAGAAAAGGTTTGAACATAGAAATAGGCAAGAAACGCAATAAAATCTTACATGCATTCAACTGAAGATTGAATGGCATATTTTTTCATGTGCCATTGTACTTTTTATATACATTAAATTTATATCAGTCACAGTAAACACTGGTGTTTGTTCCATGTATTGTGGTGCCTAGTCATTCCATCTGCTGTGATTTAAGTTTACTCACAAACACTGCACTTTTGGAGCTCGTCCACAATTATTTTATTTTTTTGTTTAATTATGTTTGAGGAATGGTTGTGCCGGAAATGCAATAAACATCAAATAACAACAACAGTCACTATCTCACCCACAGGTGCCACATACAGGACACGACACCCACTTCTGTGGATCCTGCTGCTATGTTTGACCCATGGCTAAAAATGAATTCATTCTCCCTTAACACTGGTAGTAAACCATATAATTAATACATATTCTGTGCCACTGTTAAAACTTAGCTCATAATAACTTTTTTGGTAATGTGTTTCTTTAAAATTTGGGCAGACTAGATGGACCGAATGGTTCTTATCTGCCGACACATTCTATGTTTCTATGTTTCTATGTTTCATCCAGACTTGATGCTAGAGTTAAAAAGGAGTTTACCCAGTTCCAAAATTAATGATATGCACCTGTATGGTACTGTTTCTGAACTAAAATATATCAAAAGTTGTTTAATGCTAGGACAACAATACATGATCCACTGGAAGATCTTGGTAGAACTAGAAAATGGATTTATACTTTACAGTTAGTTATACCATTCATCTTATACATATCCAACTTGTTACCCTGTCAATTCAAACTCGGCTAAAAGGTTGTTTTGCTTTTGCAAAAATGCAAAATTACCTTTCCACGTACAAACTTATTAATGGTAAAATCTCACATGATTTCATCACCTCCTCCTATCCCAATGCAATTAATAATAAACTCTCATACATCTCTGAACACATGTAAGTCACAGTTACAAGTAAATATAGACTGTTTAGTGTCTCCACCAATGTAGCAATGTTTATTATTATTCCCTCTCAGCATAATCACACGTGTTCATTATTGTACACATGGTATCAGATGGTAGATATAAAGATTCACATTTAGTGGATACTGAAGAACATCTAGACTAATGACTCCAGTTATTAATTTTGGACAGTGTTGGGTTTCCTTGAGACTACAGATGTTTTAGGAACTACATGCTCCATGATGCTCATTCACCATCATCTATCCTATCGATCTCACAGAATGAGTTTTGTTATGTGAATAACAGTTGTTTAATAACAGTGATCCAGTTTATGGACTTATGAATTAATTCACCCCTGCCAGTTTTATTAAAGGGTCAACTCAATAAAGAGAGAATTCCAGGGATAAGTTGGAAAAATTGTATCACTTAGCTGCATTGAGAGATTTTTTCCAAACTAGCTACATTGGCCTAAAGTTTAAAATTCCCATCCCAATTCCCTGCAATTCTCTCTTTATTGAGAAGACCCTTAAAGAAAACAAATTAAACTTTTTTTTTTTTTACAAAAAAAGTAAACATTGATTTTACCCCCTCTCTTGTTCTCCTGGAACTGTGTCTGCATGCAGAGGGATTAGCCATGTGCAGATTTTCAGTATACATATTATTCTTTTTTTTTTTCTTAAATACTGTATTTTTTTAATTTTTCAAAATGACAATAAAATATAACAATAATTAAAAAATATAAATAAGAGCATAAATAACAGGCCTGAATATAGTAACTTATGTCAACATATAGTGAGTATGTACATCTCTGGGTATATATATATATATATATATATATATATATATATATATATATATATATATATTGTTTTTACAGAAGTTTACACAGCATTCTAAGCACAGCTTTGATAGATTGAGCTCCTATGCTATGCACTGAGCACAGTATGATATGGCTTCTCTGCTGTGTGACACAGCATTTTTATTATGGACAAACTAGATAGACCAATTAACACTTGTTCTGCTCTGATAAGTTCTGGAGAGCATTTACTACCTAATGTGTGTATTTATTTTTTGGGACCAAATTAGCATCTGTAATAAATAGAATAAAAATAATTCCTGTGACTGGTGGCAAGCTTTCAAAACCAAGCATTCAAGATTAAACTTTCAAGTCTCTTCCTTCAGGACTAAGAGATTAGTTTTATCCTCTCGTTGATAGTCTTTAAAATTTGCAATCGTATTCTTAGTGAGAAATTAAAGGAAGAATGTTTTTTTTCCATTTGTGCTTCTAATATAGAAGCACAAGTGGAATGTCCATTGTACCTAGTATGAGGATTAATACATTGTAATGAGAATCACTCCATACATACAAAATTAACTGAAAACTAAGGTTAAAAACATTGTTGTAATTGTTAAACAATATCAAAAGGATGTGATGAAGTAGGACTGCTGTTTTACTAATTATTATCTTGTTTGTACTGTTTGTATCCTAATCATTTTTGGAGATCTATCTGTCTGTCTGACTGCACATATTAAGAATTGAGTAGATTGCTCTAAGCATTGCCTTTTTTATTCTGTTTGTTATTATTATTTAACAATTATACCTATTGCTTTTTTATTTTGCTTATACTTATTCTTTAGTTATTTTAATTATTGTGCCACCATCCTTTTCATATATACAGTGGAATATGTTTTATTTTTTAAAGTTACATTGTATGTTGTCTTAACAAAAAAAGATGGAAGAAGACATAACATATAAAGAGCTTATACTTTATTGGACTATTTACACTTGCAAATGTCATTTTTTTTTCTTCTTACCTTGCATGGTCCATGAAAAACAGTTGTTGTTAAAAAATATAATAAAATGAAAAATAATATACTTACATAGCAATATATGTGTTGAGCAGCATCACAATTATGGATCTCTTAGCAAGAGCTGGCGAGAAATGGAGCCTTCAAATATCTCCGCTCAGACCAGTATTTTTTTTTTGTTATGACCTTTTCAGAAGATCGCAATCCCTTTAAGTAAGTGAAGTTGTTGTTTTACATTCTAAATTAAACTAAGCTTTGAGCATTGTGCATCTTATGGGTGTAGTTTGAAATTATTTCAAGCAATATGCAATCATTGACCACCTTATAATTATGTCACAGGTGGTATAAAGGTACAAAACATGACAATAATTATGTTTACTGTTCAGGGATATAGTTAGATACTTTTTTTTCTTTTAGGTCCCACAAGACATGTTTTGCTTATGTAAATAGTTTTAGAACTTGCAGCAGTTCGGGATTTGTTTTTCCATAACTTTTACGGCATTATATGATTTCAAACATACACCCCAAACAGAGGAAAGATATGTATTTGATAAGTATATAACAAGATAAATAAATAGGAAGAAAGAAAAAATATGTCACCAACCTAGAAAAAATATACATCTTAAACTGTTCCTGTTAAATAAAACTTTGTAGATAATTTTAAAAAATGCATATACATTGTGTTGGGTGCATTTTATTTTAACACATTTTGTTTCTAAGCTTTACCATTAAAACTACTTCCACCCACTCCCAAACGGTGATATCACCATCCCACATCCTATCATTTGGGGCAGGTTGGATGCTCATGCTGTGGCCCCATATTGACACATTCAGTGAGCATGCTTCCATTCTATATATTTGCAGTTACTGCTATTCTGCTGAGGTTCTGGTAACAAAGCTGCAAATATCTCAATCAGAGTCTTACATTATCATGGAATAAAGTACTAAAAGGAACACAATGGCCATATCTATGGCAAAGGCAATTTTATTTTGAATTCTTTTGTTGACATACATGAAATTGTAGGCCACTTTTGGATCTAGCAAATGAAAGAATAATATGAGTGTAGGTTTGCCATAATCTGTGCAATATGCCATAGCCAGTGTTAGTTTATCCATTAATATGCCACTTATAATATGTCCATTAATATGCCACTGATAATTTATCCATTAACATGCCACTGATAATCTGACCATTAATATGCCACTGACAATGTGTCCATTAATATGCCACTGACAATTTGACTATTATAATGTCACCGATAATTTGATCATTAATATGCCACTGACAATTGACCACTACTATGCCACTGATAATTTGACCCTTAATATGCCGCTGATAATGTATCCATTAATATGCCAGTGATAATTTATCCATTAATATGCCACTGATAATTTGCTCATTAATATGCCACTGATAATTTGCTCATTAATATGCCACTGATAATTTGACCATTAATATGCCACTGATAATTTATCCATTAATATGCCACTGATAATTTGACCACTAATTTGCCATTGATAATTTGCTCATTAATATGCTATTGATAATTTGAACATCAATATTCCACAGCTAATTTGCCCAATAAACCCACCCTCTTCCACCTTCCCCAGTACTTACCTGCTGCTCGTCCCCGGCTGTCTCTTCAGTAGTCTTCGGTGATGGGAAATTCAGCTGCCGGATGTGACTTGCCGGCATATCAGGCGGCTGTGACAGGTGTATCGCCCGTCACCCCCTGAGGGCGGCTCTGTGCTGAAGCTCCATCACATACGTCATTATGTAGCCCATATTTGCATACACAGAACCAAATTTCTAGCTATTTTTCACCTTAAAATGTTGCCTAAATGGGAACTACACCTAGTTCGATGAAAACCCCCAAGAAACTAGATGCAAGAGCTGGCCCGTGAGAGGCTGACTCTGCATATGAGAGATAGACTGTCTGTGTGTGAGAGAGAGGGACTGTCTGTGTGTGTGTGTGAGAGAGGTTGACTCTGTATGTATGAGAGAGACTGTCTCTGTGTGTATGTGTGTGAGAGAGGGATACTGTCTCTCTGTGTGTGTGAGACAAAGAGACTGTCTGTGTGTGTGTGAGAGAGACTGTTTCTGTGTGTGTGTGTGTGTGTGTGAGAGAGACTGTCTCTGTGTGTAATACTTACCTCAAGGTCCCTTCCACAAGGATCCACCACTGCTGTTTCAGAGAATGTGCTCAGTCTGAATTGAACCTTTGCCTGTGATAGTGCCATGTGCCTATTTGTGGTATTGTGATTCAGTATTCGTTATTTCTGGTATTCTGACTTCTGCTTGTTTTGACCATTCTGACTTCTATATTCCTGACCTTGGCTTGTTCCTGTTTATCCTGTGTTTTGTCCTTGTTCCTTATTTGTTCCTGATTTATTCCTTGGGTTCTGACCTCGGCCTGTTCATCGTTTATCTTGCCTTGTCCTACCCTTCTGACTGGCTGTTATCCTGACCTGCTTCTTCAGTCGTTTGTATTCTTAGGGTTACTGAGGCTCTTGAGGTAGTTCTGAGTGCCGCACCAGTCTCTGGTCTCCATCTGAGGCTCAACCATAGGGTGCATGTTGGTCAGACTGAAATCCATCTCGACTACCTCTTAAGTCCTCAGTTTCCTTCGACACCAGGTTCTGCATCAATGATCCTCCTCAGAGTCATTACTCTGTGTGTGTGTGTGTGAGAGAGAGAGAGAGAGATAGAGACGGTCTCTCTGTGCGTGTGAAGGAGAAATACTTTTTGTGTGTGTGTGTGATAGAGACTGCAGTGCGTGTGAGAGAGACACTGTCTCTGTGTGTGAGAGAGAAACTGTCTGTGTGTGTGAGAGAGAGAGACTGTCTGTGTGTGTGAGAGAGAGACTGTCTGTGTGTGTGTGTGTGTGTGTGTGGGAGAGAGATGGTTTGTGTGTGTGTGAAAGAGAGACTGTTTGTGTGTGAGAGAGAGACTGTGTGTGAGAGAGAGACTGCAGTGTGTGTGAGAGATGGACTGACTCTGTGTGTGTGACAGAGAGACTGTCTCTGTGTGTGTGAGAGGGAGAGACTGTATGTGTGTTGGTGTGTGTATGAGAGAGACTGTCTCTGTGTGTATGAGAGAGACTGTTTGTGTGTGAGAGAGAGAGACTGTGTGTGTGTGAGAGAGATTTACTCTGTGTGTGTAAGAAAGAAAGACTGTGTGTGAGAGAGATAGATTGTCTCTGTGTGTGAGTGACAGAGAAAGAGAGAGTGAAGTTGTCTGTGTATGTGTGAGAGATAGGCTGACTCTGTGTGTGAGAGAGAGACTGGCTGTGTGTGTGTGAAAGAGAGATTGACTGTGTGTGTGAAAGAGAGAGACTGTCTATGTATGTGTGTGTGAAAGAGAGATTGTATGTGTGTGTGTGTGTGTGAGAGAGAGAGAGGGACTGACTCTGTATGTGTGTGACAGAGAGACTGTCTCTGTGTGTGAGAGGGAGAGACTGTATGTGTGTTGGTGTGTGTATGAGAGAGACTGTCTCTGTGTGTATGAGAGAGACTGTTTGCGTGTGAGAGAGACTGTGTGGGTGTGTGTGTGTGTGAGAGAGAGATAGATTTACTCTGTGTGTGTAATAAAGAAAGACTGTGTGAGTGAGAGAGATAGATTGTCTCTGTATGTGAGTGAGAGAGAAAGAGAGAGTGAAGTTGTCTGTGTGTGTGAGAGAGAGAGAGGCTGACTCTGTGTGTGAGAGAGAGACTGGCTGTGTGTGTGTGAAAGAGAGATTGTCTGTGTGTGTGAAAGAGAGACTGTCTCTGTATGTGTGTGTGAAAGAGAGATTGTCTGTGTGTGTGAGAGAGAGACAGAGACTGACTGTGTGTGATAGAGAAACTATCTGTGCTTGTGAGAGAGACTGCATCTGCATGTGAGAGAGACTACCTGTGTGTGTGTGAGAAAGATTGTCTCTGTGTGTGCGAGAGAGACTGTCTCTGTGTGTGTGAGAGACTGTCTCTGTATGCGTGCAAGACAGAGACTGTGTGTGTGATATAGACTATATGTGTGAGAGAGATGGTCTTTGTGTGTGAGAGAGACTGTATGTGTGTTGGTGTGTGTATGAGAGAGACTATATGTGTGCGAGAGAGAGAGATTGTCTCTGTGTGTGTGTGAGAGAGAGGGGTTGTCTGTGTGTGTGTGAAAAAGAGATTGTGTGCGTGTGTGAGATACTGTCTCTGTATGTATGTGTGTGTGAAAAATAGAATGTCTGTGTGTGTGTGAGAGAGAGAGACTTTTTGTGTGTGTGTGAGAGAAAGAGAGAGGTTGTCTGTGTGTGTGTGTGTGTGTGTGTGAGAGAGAGAGAGAAGCTGACTCTGTGTGTGTGAGACTGACCCTGTGTGTGTGAGAGAGACTGTCTCTGTATGTGTGTCAAAGAGAGACTGTATTTGTGAGAGACTGCCTCTGTATGTGTGCAAGACAGAGACTGTATATGTGAGAGAGACTGTCTCTATATGTGTGCGAGAGAGAGACTGTTTGTGTGTGAGAGACTGTATCTGTGTGTGTGAGAGAGACTGTCTCTGTATGTGTGCGAGAGAGAAACTGTATGTGTGTGTTTGTGTGTGTGAGAGAGACTGTCTCTGTGTGTGTGAGAGACTGTCTCTGTGTGTGTGAAAAAGAGATTGTCTGTCTGCATGTGTGAGAGACTGTCTCTGTATGTGTGTGAGAGAGAGAGAGAGAGAGAGAGAGAGAGAGAGAGGTTGTCTGTGTGTGTGTGTGTGTGTGTGTGTGTGAGAGAGAGAGAGAGGTTGTCTGTGTGTGTGTGAGAGAGAGAGGCTGTCCCTGTGTGTGTGAGAGAGACTGTGTCTTTATGTGTGTGAAAGAGAGACTGTATGTGTGAGAGAGACTGTTTCTGTATGTGTGCGAGACAGACTGTATGTGTGAGAGAGTCTATCTCTGTATGTGTGAGAGAGACTGTCTCTGTATGTGTACGAGAGAGAAAATATATGTGTGTGTGAGAGACTGTCTCTGTGTGTGTGAGAGAGAGACTGTCTGTGTGTGTGAGAGAGAGAGAGAGGCTGACTGTGTGTGAGAGAGAGACTATCTGTGCATGTGAGAGAGTGACTGTTTCTGCGTGTGAGAGAGAGACTGTCTCTGTGTGTGTGAGAGAGACTGTCTGTGTGAGAGAGAGAGACTGTCTGTGTGTGTGTGAGAGAGAGACTATCTCTGTGTGTGTGTGTGTGTGTGTGAAAGAGAGATTGTCTGTGTGTAACATAGTAATACATAGTAACATAGTAACATAGTAATTTAGGTTGAAAAAAAGACACAAGTCCATCAAGTTCAACTCTTCTAACTATCATTCCAGCTTTTGATCCAAAAGAAGGCAAAAACCCTTAAGGAAGATAGTTTGAATTTTTCCTCCTAGGGGGAAAAATTCCTTCTCGACTCCAAAGGGCAATCAGATTTCTCCTTGGATCAAGAAGCTCTATTATGAATGCGTATTATATTATTAATAGCCCTGTATGTCCTGCTTTTCTACAAAAAACAACAACCATCCAGACCTTTTTTAAATGCTTCTATTGTACACATTGTATTGTAGTTGATAGCACCACCTCTCTTGGCAGTGAGTTCCATATTTTTATTGTCTTTAGCGTAAAGAATCCCTTCCTTTGCTCTTCCAGTCTCAGGGAGAGTGACCTCTTGTTCTTTGTACATCTGTTAATGAACAGGTCACTAGAGAGATCTTTATATTGGCCAGTTAAACATTTATTTAAATGGCTACACAACTTAGCAATAGATTTTGAATCATGCTAGGGCTCTATCCAGTGTATACTGTGGGTGTATCTTACCCTTTCTTTGACACAGGCACACAAGCCTGTCTGACAGGCTTCCTTAGTGCCAGGTGTTCTATTTTTAAGCTAGACATTCCAGGATTTAGGCATTCTCTCCAAGAAATAAAAATGTAGGCAGAACTAGACATTTACATAGTAACATAGTAACATAGTAATTTAGGTTGAAAAAAGACACAAGTCCATCAAGTTCAACCCTTCTACCTATCATTTCAGCGTTTTGATCCAAAAGAAGGCAAAAACCCCTAAGGAAGCTATTTCGAATTTTGCCTCCTAGGGGGAAAAATTCCTTCTTGACTCCAAAAAGGCAATCAGATTTCTCCTTGGATCAATAAGCTCTATTATTAATGCTCATTCTATTATTAATACCCCTGGATGTTCTGCTTTTCTAAAAAAACACCCAGACCATTTTTAAATGCATCTATTGTGGTTGATAGCACTACCTCTCTTGGCAGTGAGTTCCATAATTTTATTGTCCTTACTGTAAAGAATCCCTTCCTTTGCTGCCTATGAAATCTTTGCTCTTCCAGTCTCAGGGGGTGACCTCTTGTTCTTTGTACATTTCTATTAATGAACAGGTCCCTGGAGAGCTCCTTATATTGGCCCTGCACATATTTATATAATGTTATCATATCCCCTCTAAGACGCCTTTTTTCTAAAGTAAATAAATGCAATTTTTTAAGTCTCTCTTCATAACTAAGATCCTCCAATCCCCTTATTAATTTTGTAGCTCTCCTTTGCACTTTTTCTAGTTCCTTAATATCCTTTTTAAGGACTGGTGCCCAGAATTGTACTGCATATTCAAGGTGAGGTCTTACCATTGATTTGTAAAGAGGCAAGATGATGTCCTCCTCCCGTGAATCTATACCTCGTTTTATACATGCCAATATCTTATTGGCCCTTGCAGCTGCTGACTGGCATTGGGCACTGTTGCCAAGTTTGTTATCTACAATGATTCCTAAATTCGAAAATCCTTTTCGTTAGTAGTTTTTCCCAGGGAAATACCATTTAACGTATATGTTGCTTTGTTATTATTTTTCCCATAATGCATAACTTTACATTTGTCTATATTGAACCTCATTTGCCACTTTCTTGCCCAGTTCCCTACGCTGTCCAAATCTTCCTGTAAAGAAAAAACATCAAGATTAGTCTTTATTACCTTACCTAATTTTGTGTCATCAGCAAACACTGAGACATGGCACTCAGCACAACGTGGGAGATCATTAATAAACAGATTAAAAAGAAGAGGTCCCAAAACAGACCCCTGAGGTACTCCGCTCACTACCCTGGTCCAATTTGAAGCTTTACCATTTACAACAACCCTCTGTGTTCTATCTTTTAGCCAATTTTCAATCCAAATACATACATTTGCCCCCAATCCTATTTCTCTCAATTTGTAGAGTAACCTTTTGTGTGGAACTGTATCAAATGCTTTAGCAAAATCCAAATAGATCACATCAACTGCCAAACCTAGATCTATATTTTTACTGACCTCTTCATAGAATGTTATTAAGTTTGTTTGACAAGACCTGTCTTTCACAAAACCATGTTGACTTTTACTAATTATATTCTGATTCAAGATGTATTCTTGAGTGTACACCTTTAGCAATCCTTCAAATAAGTGTGTGTGTGAGAGAGAGACTGGCTCTGTATGTGTGTGTGTGTGTGTGAGAGAGAGACTTTCTGTGTGTGTGTGTGTGTGTGAAAGAGAGATTATCTGTGTGTGTGAGAGAAAGAGAGAGACTGTTCTGTCTGTGTGTATGTGCGTTTGTGTGTGAAAGAGAGAGGCTGACTCTTTGTGTGTGTGTGAGAGAGAGACTGTCTCTGTATGCATGTGTCTGTGTGTGTGTAAGAGAAAGACACTGTGTGTGTGTGTGTGTGTGTGTGAGAAAGAGATTTTCTGTTTATGTGTGTGTGTGAGAGAGAGACTATCTGTGTGTGAGAGAGAGAGACTGTCAGTGTGTGTGTGTGTGTGTGTGTGTGTGTGTGTGTGTGTGAGAGAGAGAGAGAGACTGTATGTCTGTGTGTGTGTGAAAGAGAGATTGTCTGTGTGTGTGTGTGAGAGAGAGAGAGAGAGAGAGAGAGAGAGAGGCTGGCTCTGTGTGTGTGTGTGTGAGAGAGAGAGAATGGCTCTGTATGTGTGTGTGTGAAAGAGAGGTTGTTTCTGTGTGTGAGAGGGAGACTGTCTGTGTGTGTGTGTGTGAGAGAGACTGTCTGTGTGTGTGTGAGAGAGAGACTGTCTGTGTGTGTGTGTGTGTGTGTGAGAGAGAGAGACTGTCTGTGTGTGTGTGAGAGAGAGACTGTCTGTGTGTGTGAGAGAGAGACTCTGTCTGTGTGTGTGAGAGAGAGACTCTGT
>CM069865.1:28061056-28093556 GCA_036172795.1 Pelodytes ibericus
GTAAGGAAGAGTGAAGAGATGACTGACAGTTTAAAAGTATCTAAGTAGAGGAATGACAGAAAGGACACTGAACAGACAGGGAAAAAAATAAGACGACAGGATAGAAATACAGTAAAAATATTCAGAGCATACAAAATAGACAAAGAAAAGGGATAAAAAAAAGGGTAAAAAGGTACAAAAAAAAAAAAACAGGTAGAGGAATAGTGACAAAGACAAGTCAGAGTGAGAGAAAAAAGGTGTTAGAACAGCATCAGGGAGATAAAGAGAGCAAATTAATGATGAAGAAAACAAAATACACCAAATAAACAGAACAAAACAAAATTAGCACACGAAGAGGTGAGCCAGAAGATATAAGCAGGCTTGTGGAATACACACAAATCACTGCTTACCTTTACAATGTGTGATTTGATTGCAACTCCTTTTAGACATTAACAAGTTATTATGACTAGTGATGATGTGGTCTGTTTTACCATATCAGTATGTGAATATAATAAATGAGTGGCCTTTCCTTCATGTGATGGAAGGAATGTGTGAAATATGCTTGTCTAAGGACAAACTGAGCATCAGTGTCCGCCACGAAAAAAATCCGCTCTGAATCAGAACTCAGAATATCAGAATAAGATCACCCCTAAAGGTGGCACACGGCTCCCCATCCTTATGTCCTAGTCTGTCACAGGCCTTGCCAATGGAGTACAGGTGACGTCACTAATAGACCATCTTAAATTTGTTTTTTTTCCTTCCTTCACACAAAGTGGAAATCTTTTTTTTTACATAAAAGTCAAGATAATACAACATGCATGAAAGCAAACAGGACATGCCAGGACTATATGACAAGCGATCTATAACCTCCAGTGACCTGTATATCAGTATAATTATCAGGGCGGTGTTTGGTATCTGAACTATGAGAAAATGTCAGGGTTGGTGGAAAAAAATGTTAAAGACTGGATTTAGACAAAATGCTACTCTTAGTGATCATGTTTTTGGGGACATTTGCTTCCATCCAATGTGTGTAATTACTCCATTCCTTTGGGATAAAATTGTACTGAGGAATGAGGTACACTGGGCTGTAATCACAGTTCCTGAAGTCCTCTTATCAAGTTTCAGATTCAGAAACTGGACAGCATCTGTCTACAAAGCTGTCCAGTGGTGTTCAGGTCCCAGTCTAGCTTCCCAGACTGCACGGTCCTTAAGCGCCAATACTGAATAGAGGAAATAGTTCAAATTGTTCGGAAACTTACAAATGTTGGAAGCAGATTTAAATAAGTGTTATCAGTTATCATCAGTAGCGACCGGCCCCATCTTTGGATTTTCTTATTGCATGGATCCTTCCTTATACTGGCTTATATCTTTATCCTAGTGGTCACTGTCAGCAGGTCTGTATCCTGGGATAGTGAAAGACACTTTCTGAATGGTTGCAGGATCCCACCAATGGAAGAAGCATTACGGGTCTTTCGTCCATGCCTAGGCTGATATTTTCTAATGCCATACTACTTTGTTGACAGGAAAAAAAAAAACAACCAAGATGGCTTTCTTGTAATACACTGCAAACACAAGGCACTGAAATGGTTAATAGAAATAATTTTTTTTTTAAAAAACTGGGGCCAGAATAAAAATCAACCAAATCACTATGGACATAGAACCCATTTTAAACATGAATATTTATTTAATACAACTCTATGGTGGTCTGATGTCTTTCCAAATTTGACTGGAATCATAATAAAAAAATAAAATAAAACATTAAAAGCTTCATATTGTAAATGAGAATACAAACATGCATCTGGCAGCATGCGAAAGCCTGCAATGTTTGATCTGCCATCATACATGTGACGTACCTTTTATAAAATCTATGACAGACGTGATGTGTGACACAGACCGAGGAAGACCGGCTCTGATCTCGCTCGTTAATCAAGGCCTCTGATTTATGTTGCATAAATCAAATAAATAAACAGAGAAGGAGAAAGCAGCGATTTAATGTCGACATCCTATATTTTAGAAGATAGATTCCTCTTCACACAGCTAATCAAACCATGCAAATCCACGGCACTGCTGACTGCATCACATCCCTGTGATTATCTTACTGCCACTTAATGTAATGAGTCAGAGAGGGAGACGGGGCAAATCAGTGCAACGGGGAGGGCTAAAGAAAGGAAAGGAGCCAAGATTGAGGTCAAAGGATGCAGAGAAGGAGAGAGAGAGAAATAAGAGGAAATAAATAAGGAATAGAAGCAAAGTGACACATGGATGGTGAGACTAAAAACAATGGACAGCAGGACAGAAAAAGAAAAGAAAAAAAAAACCCACAGTGATCGCCCTGGCGCTTTCTTCAAACATCTCCTGTCCTTCCATAATGCACACATGCCCATCACACTCCGCATAGGGACATCCAACTATCTCTCCATCCATTAATACATAAACACCCATGGGGAGATACAAGATGATCCTCCTCTCCACACCTGGCACCCACACCTCTTGGACCAAGGTTTTAAGAGTTCTTACCTTGAGAATCTGCTCCCGCAGGTATCATAAATAATGATCAAATCACTTGATTAACAGGGTCAGCTCATATAAAAAGGTTTCCAAGCATGCTTATATCCACTATAGCTGTTCTGTATGCTATAATACATCCCACGCTAGCCCCTTGACTACTGCCCAAATTCCATGCCATGCTCTCACTCCAGACCTATAAAGTCTAAACAAAATGTCCCAATAAGCCCCTCATAAATCTCCATTTCAACATAAGCAGACATCCACCAATACACCACTGCTGTGCTCCATCATCTCCTTCCATTCACATATACCTCCTCACATGCCTCTATCCTCTGACATGCACCCTTTTGAAGTCAGCTGCCACCTCCTCTCACACCTCATTTAAATCGCTCGATTGTTCCCATCAAAATCCTATTTCATATACCCACTCACATACTTCTCACATAAACACCCATCTTTAAACGCAACCCTCTCAAATGGCAGGATTATGGGAGAAAGACACGAGCACACATCCCAAATGCTCCTGCCAGGCAGAATGAAATCCACATTATTTTTAATTAATCCTTAATTAAAATATATTACTCCGCAGATTCGGCAAATCTCTCTTAATATGCAAATGTGGCCCATTCAAGGATATTTACATATCATTAATTAAAACTGAACATTCTTTCATTCTAACGAGCAGCAGGGCTGTGCCAGGGTGAGAGGAGGGTGTCACGAGTCAAGCGGAAGGAAGATTCAACAGGTTAGGCAGGGAGGGGAGTGAGGGTGCGTTTATTACACAGAAGGGTATAGCCTATCACCATGTAATAATTAGCAGATTGGTACATACAGGCACACACATACAAAAGGTATTCAGCCACATGATGGTCTCTGGAATATAAGGTTCTCGAAAGCTCCAAGAAGTTGACCTCAGGAAGCATTTAGCATACATGCTATGGATCACTGCTTCCTAACATGGGACTTTGCTTTTATTAATCTTTTTCTGAACATTTTGAGAATATGCATCCCTTTATAGCCGGTGAGATAGCTCAGTGGGCTCATGCCTGGCAGGGTTGACTCAGCCCCTGAGGTAGAAGAAATGATTACCATTAAATTGGGTAATCATAACATCCCCCCCCCACCCCCCCACCAATAGACAGACTAGCTGTATAAAAACATAATAAGTAATAATATACGAATACAGGTATTACATTAATACATATCAATAACCGGGTATAACAACATATACCAACCAAACATGTTTATACATATAAAACAATACATATAAACAGTAAACAGTATTTTATACACATAAGCAGTAGCGTGTAACTCATCCTAGCCCACCTAGGATCAGGACCCCAAGGATCTGGCGCAGACGTATAAACCATGACTTTTTTGGCTACTGGCATTCCTGTTTGCACAGTAGATGTGCTTCACTCACCCATGGACGAGCCTATGAGGAGCCCGTGCAGCTATCTCCATAGCTACTGCCCACCCCAGGTTGGCCATACCCCAGCTGACCAACCCCTGCACTGCGCCAAACCTCGGGGGCCCACACCAACACTGTTCTTTTACCTAGTGATAGGAGGGAGGAAACTTGCCATAATTCTTGAAAGAGGAAGTACTTGTCTAGAGTTCTGTAATACATAGCCTAAGGCCAGCCCCTTTTATTGATAATAGACACCCCTTGGCCTGGTGTAGGGAATGACTGACAATCTTTGTCATGGTGGCCTTCTCCATATTACATTATTCCAGACCAGAACTGATGCAGTGAACAGGGTGCTTCTGAAACTGCATAGCTGCTTACTCATCAAGGTGCTAAATCAAGCTCAATAATCAAGCTTTTTCACAGAGATTAAGTTACCTTTACATAGACCAAGCATGAAATCCATCAATGGTCTTCCATGAAGCTTGTCTATCGGACAAAAAATGATGTATCCTTACATCATCAATGAAATTACAAAAGGTGAAGGAATTATTAGTAAGAAAAGCACAAAGGGAGAAGTGTCGTAAACGCATTTCAATTCCCTTAATATTTTCCAAAACAAGGTGAAAAAAAAAGTTTTTGCTGATTTTTAAAATCCCACTTGTCCCTAGGTAGAAATGACAAAGGCCTTCAAAACCAATACTATATAAATCCAAAGCTTTTGGAGAATTGGGTGCAACGTGAGTAGGGGTCATGACCCGACTATAAAACCCTGAGAGACCCCCAAGTCTGTTTATGTCTCTTAGCCAGGGGTCCATATTAGATTATGCACTTTCTATAAGCTGGCGCAGGCAAAACAGCAGCTCTCTGGCTACAAGGCATCTCTGCTTCGCCGATCGCGGAAAGAGAATACAGAATACCAGATCTTGGCTTCTGCTCTATGGAAACATTTTTCACCTATGCTTGCCTGGAGTGCTGGATATTTAAAGGTCAATGTGGATATGAGTGAGCGCTTTCATGTTATTCAGTTGAGTTGCCTAAAGCAAAACCGGTTTAATGAGAAAGCACACTGCTCTTGGTTTGTATTCACAACGCGTTTCAGATCAAAACGGCCAATTTCGATGAGATGTGATGTAAACAACACTTATTTGTGGACTAGAAACGGTGGGTTTTTTTAAATACAGATTTATAAATATCTATACATTATTTGTATATTCTATATATAAACACACATACACACAGGTTATACATTATAGGTTGACGTAAATGTGCGTTTGCACATGCATTTGTTTCTCAAAAAAATTCAACGTGCTATAATATTCCAAACATGCTAAAAAGGTTGCATAAAATTCTTCTATTACAATAGTTCTTAATACATCTCCTTCTCACAAATAGTCTCACCAAGCCTGTCATAAGTCCCTGCAGCCTAAGGCTGAACAGATGCAGAGCAGAACTAGGATTGACACTGTATCACATCGCAACCAAGCCACATCTGGGAATCCAGCAGTGCACACAGATACCTAGTCACAATCTATAGCTAGTGCTTGTGTTCAGTACACAATACGAGCCAGACTAGAAGATACATTAGTGCAGATGCTCTCTAAGGGATAGGGAGGCCGTCATTCAGAAATCCCCCATGGATCAGGAGAGTATAATACATGGAAATTAAAACAGAAAATGTGTCCTCTCTAATGAGCAGCCCCTCACCCCCCTTTACTACTGTATATGGGGAGATGTGGGGGAGGGACAGGGAAAACATCTAGTTGTGATGAGGACAGACTGAAGGATGGTTCACTACACGCAGAATTCTGAATATTACACACAGAAAAATACTTCACATGACATGAAAGGATTGCACGCTCTGTGTATTACAACAAGATCACTGCATGCATGAACAATGGATATATAATAGCATTGCTTTAGAGCACTGAGCCCTCAAAATGATGTTGTCTAGCAAATAGCTTAGTGCAGCCACTTACCCAACAGATAGTAGATGATGGTAGCACTTTCAAAGTAAAGGATTGAAGGTGCTTGGTAAGATGGACAACCAGCAACATGTAGACCACATAAAACACGTACCAATAATCCAATATAGTGTGTAGTTTTACAAAGAAAATGTAGCATGTAATGGTGATAAAGTATAAAAGGCAACTATGATCTGTTAGTAGATTATTTATCACAAACATTTCACTGGTATCCACAATGATTGCTCTATGTTTAGAACTTTGCAACAGGGTTGTTCCTCGTGTGTAACTAGGGTTATTGGCCAGATGGTACAAAATGGCTTATATCAAATTATAAATCTATATGAGGCCATTAGTAAAGCCAGTATTTCTGTCCCCAAAAAAATTAGGCAACCCTACACATAATCTCTATCGTATTTCTCTACCACGCAATGTCACAGTGCCACCTGATCTGGAGTTTGGACAAAGTCCTGTGCCTGAACACTTGTTACAGAGTGGACCTTCATCAGACCACATGATACATTTTGTTCCCTAAATCTTTGTTTTGGTCAAAGAAGTTATCCAGTTAAGCACTCCATCCCATGTGGCACGGTCCCAGCCCTGTCCTTGGTTTGTCCAGTCCTGCCTTGTTTCTGACCTGTAGTTCTTATCTTCATTTCAGTCTGGTTTCTGCTTTGCCCAGTTTGTGTTTGTTCCAGTCCTAATTCTGCCACAGTTCTGCCTTAGCCCTAAACCCTGTGATTTCCTTTGCCCTGTTCTAGTTTGTTTTATGTCCTGCAGCCCAGTACTCTGTCATTCCTGTTTCTGCTTTCTGTCCTTTCTTTACATATTCTAGACCTAAGGGGAGTTTGGTAAACCTGCACCAGGCCCTGCACATGAACGCTGTCTACCATCTATGGTTCATTTCTATTGTAGAAATGAACCAAAACAAGTGGATTTTGCCTTATTAATTACAGTTTATATAGCTTATTACAGAAAATAGACATGAACTACATACTATGTTAGACGAACAGAGAGACTGATCGAGCCCTGCACACCAGCACCTTTGTCTGGAGTGTTAGTAGTATATGTTAATGACATTAAATCTGTATGAAGGAAGCCTCCATAGTGTAGTGCGTCAGGAACCATAACACTTTCGGCATGAAGCGCGTTTCTGGGGAAAGATTCTATCAGCATGGAATCCAATGCAGATTGCTCTTCTTTTAGAAGCCCTGAATTTATACGCAGCCTTCATTGTGACTAATGAGATTGATGTACACTTAGTATTGTCGGTGCTTCCACAGCCACTGTATTATGACTGACCGGTATCTCTAGCACTTCTACTGCTTTATGAAAAGCTAGAAAGCAAAAAAGCAAAACTACTACATTGTTTTTATTTTTTGTTTCTTTTTTTTTCTAAGGAAAAGCAGAAAGCATAAAATACATAATATGGGCATTTTATGGTTTTATTTGGCAATGTTCTTTTTTTTTTATTCTGTCAGAAATAAAGATGGCCACAATTGCTTGGGATTCCCAGCCTCTTCAGACCCAAGGGCCCAAACGCCCAGCGAGTGACAGTTAAGCTAAGACGCAGTGAAGGGATCCATTAATCTCGCTCTGGTTTAAATACTGTATATTAATTTGTGTCATTTTTACTAAGTCGCGGGGAGACTGTTATAGATTCGCTCTTATGCTGCTCCCCCTCCCCACCTCCTCCCGCCTCCCGACCACGGGGATATTCAAATGGAAACAGCAGGAGGGCTCAGGACTCAACACAAAGCTCCCATGAATTAGCAAAATCCACTCCCGGGGTGTTGGCATGGCAACCGCGAGCAAAGGGGGGACGCAGTGATTAAGAAATTAACATTTCCTTTACAAGGAACAAAAAGAAGCAGCAGATAAAAGGCCTGGAGGGAGAAGAGCTGCTGATAGTGAACAACAGGAAGGGGGGCTACTGAGAGGGAGAACATAGAGGGAGGATGATAGAGAGAGGGAAGAAAGAGTGACGGGTTAATAATATCAGGGGCGAGGGGGAGAAATAAGGGAGAGTGGAACAAGAGGGGGGTGGGGAGGAAGTCATACAAAACCATTTGGAAAAAATGGTGAAGAAAACAAAATGTGAATTAAATGATCTAGGGAGAAAAGGGTCACAAACTAAAAACCAAACAAAAGGATATGAACACCAATGATGCTAGTTAAAAAGGACAGCAAGAAAAAAAGAAAATTGGGGAATAGAAAGAAAAGGTCAAGAGCCAAGCACAATAGAAAAAAGTAAAAGTAGTCCTGATTTGGCACAGCTACAGACCTACATACACACTGCATGCAACAGTAGTCAAGACACTTGATTCTATGTGGAAATGTATCCCATTGAATGACCCATTGTTTGCTGGAGTACACTCAATTAGACACTAAAGTGTAATGCAAATGATCAATAAATCACACTGTTGATCAGGGTTTTGACTTCTCAAACCAACATGTAAAAAAAAAAAAAAAAGACCGGTTTGATTGGGCCATAAGAAGAATGTGATGCAAAGGCCTGAAGCCAAATCCACAACTCAAGTAAACCTATATACTGCAAAAAAAAAATGTGTATTACAGAAATATGAAAGGAGGGGAAAAGAACTGTGCCACCAAGGTAATAGCAGGGGAAAGAGTATTGTCGGTATGTTTTCCCTGCCAACCTTGGTGGCATGTAACGCGAGATATAAAAAAGAAACGGGTGTAAAGAATAATCGTCATAAATGGAAATCTGACAAGGCCGTGTTTAACATCCGAGTCAGTTCCCCTCGTCTTTGCTGAGTGGTCTTCTCTGAGGCATCCAGTGATGAACACAGGTTGTTCTGTTCTAACAGGGCTTCCAATTCTGCATTACAACAGGATTTGCCCTCTGAAGGGTATATTCAGTAGTCTGGATGTAGGAGTAGTGTCAGTAAGTCAACCTCTGAGCTTTACCACTCTTCAAACAGTTACCAATAGAGCAGTTTTATAGGCTCTTCTCATTGCAGTATCTGCTGTACTACCCATAGGGTCTGAAAAATGAAAGCCATCTTTCACAGGGAGTGCAGTTCTTGTAATGACTAGCCTCTGCTGTGTCAACTTTGGCAACTTCCCAATTTAATAGCTTTTGTGTAGTAAAGGGCAACAATTTTATTGTTCTCCTTGCCCAGTCCAGCTTTCTGGCAGGATACTCACATGCATTCTTATCAGAATTGAGAGTGCATCATGGACCGGGAAAGATGACAATGCTGGAGAAGTTCTGAAGGAAGGAATCCTAGAGGGAGAACCTTCTTGATAAATGATCATATGATTTTTGGAATTCTTGCTCCGAGACCTATAATAGTTGAAAGCTGATGATGCTCAAAAATATAGGCTTTTAGCGTCATCACGTGCCGATCAAAAAGTGGAATGCTGCTGGGCCTAGAATTGCTGAAATGTGGCCTGCATCTCAGTTGTAAGCTCTGGCACAAATGGTTTGCCACAATATCTACCAATAAACAGGTTTAAAATACTTTACACTGTTCTTATCCGTCTGGGACGCTATTATAGATGAAAAACACCATATTGGCATTTACTCAGCTTCCCTCTGGCTTGCCAAGCAATCAATGGCTTACTCACACCTCAAACAACCTCCCTACAGCCCCCAGCGGAAGCCACCCAAAGGGACGTGACAGGGTTGAGGGGTGCCAATAGCTGCAAAGCACTCAAACCGCCAACAAGGATGGATGGGAGTTGAACAGATGCCAGATGTAAAAAAACTTCCGAAAGGATGCTGTTCGCAATTTACTTACTACCTACAGGGTGACGGGGCCCAAGATATAATTTCTACGCTGATGACACGCAACTCTACTTCTCCATTACCCCAGATACAGACCGCAGAGTGAATGAATGCTAGTTGGCTAAAAGTGAACCCGGACAAAACAAGAGTGCTCTTGATGAAAGGACTCTGGCCACCAATATCTCATGATCACCCAACTGGCCTGGAACTTGGAGGCTATGAACTCCTTAGTTCAACAGAGGTAGGAAATCTCAGAGTGCGAATTGATTCTGGACTGGTCATTTAATACAAAAGATATCCCCCTCGATAAAATCTGCATTCTTTCGTGTTTCGATAAACAGATCTAGGGTACATCACTTAATTCCACCAGATTATATGGCAACATTAATCCATGCATTTGTGTTTGCTTGTCTAGATTACTGTAATGTACTGTACAGAAAAAGAGCACCATCACCTACACACTGTACAATATGCAGCAGCCAGACTACAGACCAATCAAACTCTCTCATGCAACATAATACCTGTTCTCCACTCCCTGCACTTAAATGGTGAACATATTTTAAAATTGGCCTGCTGACCTTCAAAGCTTTAAATGATGAAGGCCCACAGTACTTGAAAGAGCTTCCAACACCCTATATTCTATGTCACTCACTTCAGTCACCCACCAGATCCTTCCTGTCTGTGCCCAGAATAAAAGACAAACTCAGGTTTCCCAGGCATTTAGCCACCTTCTGGAGCTTTGTTCTGTGCTCAGAGAGGTACCATCATTACAGATTACAAAAAAAAACACCTTCGGTCCATCTAGTCTGCCCAAAGAGGAATGGGCATTAACTGCCCTCATTTTTGGTTTCAAATAACCATGCTGTTATTGAGTGTAAACTAGTGTAAGCAGGGAACTTCTACTTTGTAAATTACCGTCTCCCTATCAAGTCCTCTGAATTTATTGTATATCACCAGGGAGGATGTTGGTGCTTCATAAAAAGCTAAAAGTAACAAAATCAATATATTTGATTCTATTTCTCGCTTGAAAAAACATATTCAGAATAGTATCAAATTTCACAAAGTCACACAAGACAGACACAGCTCACAAAACATTGCATTTATGTATGCAGGTATTCCAAATTACAACCGTATATGTTAACAATGGGAGACAAGGAGAGATCAGTCGCCCATTGGGTGTACATATTTCTGCCAGTCTGCACAGCCTGCATATATTTGAATTGCATTTACTGTACATTTGCATTACATAAAAGATGTAGAAAAGTATGTATGAGTTACATTGCAGAATTACGGGAACAGCATTTTGTTCGTCTCTTCGGATTAGGCTGTGGCTAATTCCTGCTAAGAAAGTGTTGAAAGCAGATATAGGGTGTTAGTAACTAAAATGTCCGTGGCAGGTGAGTTAAGGTGATTTAGTTACACAATGTACAGGTAAACACCTAGTAAGATTCACCTGCTAAGCAAACTCAACAAGCTAAATATAGCTAAATGTATGAGATAAAATGTTAATTTCTCATCATCTCACCTTTTAGTGGTGACACAGAATTCCATAGGCGACACAGAATTCCATAGGTGACACAGAATTCCATAGGCGTTTTCTTCAACTTGTTCATGTTTAGCGAGCTGCCCCATGTACAACGTACATAAAGCAAACTCTTTACTCTCACCTTTAATTGTAAAATACTAAAATAATTGATGTGTGAAGTTGTTTTGACAGATTGGATCAATATGTTCAAAAACCCGTTGCGTGCGTTTCTACCTAAAATGTATATAGGGCTCACACATTCAGATGTAATTTAGGTAATGTGGATACAGAGGGAACATAAGGAACTTGTTTGGGATTTTAGAAGAAATCAGAAGGTTTCTCAGTGTTGATTTCAGGAGAAGACAAAGAAAATCCAAATACATTTTATAGAAAAATAATATGTAATTCAAGCCTTTGCTAGCAATTTGTATAGACTTGCCGGCTTTTATCAAAAACAAAACAAAACATTATGCTATTGCCTTGATACACTTAACATTAACCTCAAGCCAATGTTTTGACCAGCCTGTAGATTGAATACCGATGGGTCCCTGCTATAACGCAGGTCTCCGGATCCATAGATTCCCGAGATCGTGCCAAACTTGCGCGTTAATCCAGAAGTTAAAGCAAGACCTGGAGCCATCGGACCACCACGTTCTGCAGGGAACTGTGTTATGTTGGGGTTTACCTGTACCAGCTAGATGGCACCTCTAACAATGTATTTTATGTGCAATGGACACCAAGCCATATTTTATGTCAGGTGCACTTTGGTGCCTGCAGAATAACCATGCTCATAGGCCTAAAGCAAATACATTTTAGTAGGCAACTTATTTAACAACATTATTGGGGCTCGTAATAAACTTTAACCATTATTAATCCTGCTACATTTGATCTTGTAAAGTCAAATAAGAAATCTATCAGTCGAAGACAAATTAAATAGCGATCGGATTTTATAAAGCGAAAAAAATAAATAAATAATGGAAGTGTCCCTATAAACAGCTCTGCTCGCCTTGGAGTGTTCACTATTGTGTGTCGTGGGTGAAGTCATTAAGGCTCAACATGACCTGGAACACACCCAGAGTTGGCACCCTCCTTTCCTTCATATACACACACAGACAGTGCTCTTTATAGATTCCTGCCACCCTCTCAACTGCTTCACAGCCCATTACCAAATTGCATATAGTTATATATTCCACTAATTAGGCTCCTAAAATATCATTAACATGTCTCTTGATCATTAGCATAATGTATGAGGCGTCCTTGGTTAGACAGGCCTTGAGTTTGTTAAGTGGGTAATGAAAATTCAAACAGAGGGTTTTTAACACTTCCCAGCATGCACCAGGGCCCAGAGGAGACCATGACAGGGGAAATAAATAGGACTTTAGAAAAGAAAAACAAAATAAATGAAGACTAGCAGAAGTAGCAATGGGATGCACATGGGTGGATGCATCATGTACTTTCTTCTTTTTTTTGGAGTTGTTTAACCACTTGAAGACCAATTACATTTTATGAAGTCATTGAAATGACGTGCAAATGAGTTACATAGTTGTCAACACTCCCGGATTTGATGGGACAGTCACGATTTGTGGACTCTAGTTCTGTCAAATTTGGGGCAGTCCTAGCATGGCTGCTACCTATGAACTGTGCACAAGCAACATTTTGTTTAAACTAAGACATACACATAGGCTAAACGCAAAGAAATTAGTTTAACACACCCGGTATGTGTACAAGGTAAACTGGAACTCAGTCTCACAAGGTCATGTGATCTCAAGAGTGTTTGATACTAGTCACCCCTCCATCCCACACCTTCCCTCACATCCTGGCTCTGGGAGGTTGGCAGGTATGCAGGTGGGGGAGGGAAATGCTTATAGGGAACTTACTGAGGCTTGTCTAGTGCAAGAAAGAGAGTGGTTTTCAAGATAGGAGTGTGGTTAATTAGTCCATATTCCATTTGGGTTTCGGCAAGTAGCATTAAGAAATTCCATTCAGATGAAGCTTATTGTTAAAAATGTTTTGTATCATAATATTGTACAATACAATAGAGCACAATTTTAGCAAATTTAAATAAATGTATTCTAATAACGACCAAGACATGTTCCAGCACCAACACTGCCAAGCCATGACTACCCCAGGGCAAGCCCAGTCACCCACGTTGCACGCCTAGCACATGCCCCGTCACCTACGTTGCATGCCCAGGACATGCTCCAAGACCCATGTTGCTGCCCCGGACACGCCCCATGACCCATGTTGCACGTCCCAGACGTACCATGCTGCCAGTGTGTTCTGAAGTATGAGACCTCAAAACAGATGGGGGGAGCTCAAGAAAATGTCGTACAGACACCATGCAGCCTGCAGAGAGGCTGGTGAGGGAAGATCTTTTGCTGGAAAGCTTTTTTTTTTCTCCGAGCAGGCCCATGGCAGGTGTATCGCCACCCCTAACGGTGGACCTGCTTGCTGTCTTTTTTTGTTGCATTTTGCATCATCATCATTTCATTCCATAACGGAATGCTGTGAGCCAATCAGCTAAACCCAAGTTTGGGTTTAAAGAATTGGTAATGGTCTCTCTGGAGGGAAAACTAAAGGTTTGTTGATGAAGTTCCAAGAAAAGCCAACCTCACTGCATAAAATAAAATAAAAACTTCAAATACTAAAATTACATATCCTTTTTATACATCAGAGTTAAATTATGTTTTGTTTTTAATAAGTTAACACCGCTCACGGATAGTTTATGTTCCATTTTTCAGTGTAGCATTTTCTGGTTCATTTTAAAGCAATACATGGGCCTTGTGAAGTGAAAAGGATGAATAGAGGAGGGTGGTGGGGAAATTGTAGCTAATTGCTCAATCAAGCCCCCTGTAGAAAGGATACCACGAAGAAATGTACAAATGCATTCTCAACATCATAATAGCATGAGATCATATGTGCAAGTCACCTCTCCCAAGCGTGTAACATAACACTATCAAAACATACAGGGCCACGTGTCACAGCATGCTCTGACTAATACGTGCCAAAACTAAAAAAAACGCTGTAGAGAGCAATGTTCACTAAATCTCACACTGTTTAAAGAAGCGTGTAAAACCAATACTGACCGCAACCATGGACGTTTGGAGGAGGGTGGGGCACTTGCGCTCCCCCTGGAACTTCAATCAGTCCGCAACCACCTTTCTCTCTCAATGGATCTTCTTGACCACTCTCTCAATGGGTCTTCCTTAACCAGCCCAGCTTCTTCTGCAGCACAGAGAGGTATTGCACTAAGTGAGTGTCCCCCTCCCCAGAAACTCACCTCTGACACTGCACTCCCTACAATGCCTTTGGATGACATTACCCGCCAGAGCGCTAAACACCAGAGAAAATGCACAAGAAGCTAGCAGAGCAAGCACTGTCTGGCACAGTATAAATTCACTCTCTGTTTCAGGGATTGGTACTCAAAATGGTGGACTATATAACAGATACAAACATACTATAATTAAACTTCCACCTAAATATGCCTAACAATATGATCATATTAATACTTTACCAAAAGGGAGTAGCTGTTTTGAAAAGTTGACCATCATTCAAAGCCACATCACATTGGTCTATGCAGCATGCTACTTTCACTCTTTTTTTTTTTGTACATACATTTTTATTAGGTTTTCAAATTAATTTTATAATAGCCACAAAGCATAAACATTTTCATGGAGAAGAATTTTTAAGAAAGCAAATATTTGGCTGTATATATGAAAATAAAAGGAGGGGGGACAAGTTTTAGCCCCTCGTATTTTGGCATTCCGTATTTAGCTGTGGGGGGATAAATGGGCTAAATCTCTGCATACACTACGGAGCTCAGATGAGGTACATCCCCCATCTTTGCTGGTCAGCTCTGCCCCCTTCCACTCCAATCTTATTGCAGACCTGTGTAGTGCCCCTTCAGTCATAACTTTGCCAGGGGTTGGGCCTACCAACTCTATACTATGTCAGGCTATAGCATCAAACCAATAGCTTCTCCCATTCCCAATATCCCTAAACCTACGTACCAGAATATAGACTTGTGCCTCTACCTCTACTACTACTGTTATTACAACTTCAATCCCTCTGGCCTATTCAACCGCTTATGTGTCTTATGGACCCCATTCCCTCTAGATTGTAAGCTTGCGAGCAGGGTTCTCTACCTCATGTACCAGTCTGTTTCTCGTTTGTCTAACTTAGTATGTAGTTCCCTTCCATGCTCTATACCTAGCGTTAGGTAAATTATTGACGCTATATAAATAGATGGTAATGTAATGTAATCTACCTCTCCCATTCACAAGCACAATTGGAGTACTTCACCTTTGCCAGTCTCTTAACTCTAATTATTGTCTATCTCAAACATTTCTCCCAACCCACGTCTTCCCATCCCTTGAATTCCTAAATAATGTAAATCATATTTGCTGATCTTTCTACATTTCAGATATAAATAAAAAGTTACTGATAAAAATGAGAATTACATATAGATTACACAGAGATCGCTCACAGGAGTGTAGGATTTTGAACGTCTCTGCAATCCCTCTTCATAACGAGTGTTCTTGGAGAAGGTTCAGGAGAGAGCTGAGGCCAAATCTGGCATAGAGCCACTGCCAGGGGAGTCACAATGTACCTCAGTCAGCCGAATACTCCAACACAAAAACGGCTATGTGCCAGCAATGCCAGTCAGATCGAAGGCAGATGAGAACTTAAAACAAGGCAAGTACATTGTGTCCATATAGTGACGTATGCAATCCACAAGAGCTAAACCATGTGTGACACTGCTCCATAACGGAAACAAGGACTTGTGGCTGTCAGAGAAACAGTGTACTATGGTTTAGTATGTGAGTTTTGTACACTATATCCCAAGACTTCACGGCCACAATGGTCCAAAACAATTATACAAAGTGTACCACCAGGTCTAGGCAAAGCGCTCAGTGTGCATAAATAGAAAAAAGTGGTAAACAGAGGGTTCATTAATTTACTTTTTAAAGTATTGTTAAGACACACAGTAACACAAATGGAGTTAGCAAACAAACCCAAAAACAAACAAAAAAATTATAGGATTTTTAAGATATGTTTCTGTGGTGCAAGTTATTATATTTGCTTCAAGACTATTTTAAAAAAACAACAAAAATGTTTTTACACAGTCAGGAGAGGCGGACAGTAAAAGCGTGTTACCTAGCGTGATTATGACATGTACAAAGACAAGGCAATAGTGTCCCCCTAAGAGAGGCTATGTATTTTATCAGGTATGAATAAAATATTATTTCATATAAGATATCTGGTGCTTTAAATTCGGTTGACCAGTATTCCCTTAAATAGGTATAGTCTTCACGTAAATACAGTATGAATGCAATACTCTCTTTAAATTGGAAATCTGCTTACCCATTTTTAAAGTGGCATTTAAAAAATAAAAACCACTTTACTTCTGTAAAAGATGCAAAAGTACCAGATCTTTGCCACTTGCCTTGTGCCGACCTGGAGTGCACCTTTACCAATGCACATGGGTCTTTACACACAGCTCTGCCTCTTAGTAGAGGGAGAGCTGATCTGTTTGAAGGTGTGCACCGACAGCTTAGCGCCACTCAAAGCAGCTGCTTGATGTTTGCATCTGACCGGGGATCTGTCACTCTGACTTGATGGAGTGGACTGCATTAAGGCTACTCATCATTTACATTCTCAATTATGCATTACTGTATGCTTAGTAATGCGCATGTCCACTTTTCCCCTATTACAATGAATGGGACACACGGAGCACAGTTTTTGCACAATCTATAATTCAACTTGCAAAAAGTATACGTACTGCTGCATGAACCATCTAATTAAGCCACAGATTTAAACCTGAAGTCATTATGCCATGGGTAAAAAGACTCCTCCTGTATCGTGATGTTTCCACTAGTTACAAAACTGGCTCTAATGATTTAGAGAAATTAAGTAGCCAAATTAGTAATGGGGTTGATGTTCATGCTGGCATACTTTCTATTTCAAGCACTGCAAATGCTTCATTAAAATTAGCCTCCGTAAAGGCTCCAGTCGATAGCTGCAACATTAACCACTTTTTTTTCCCACCGTGTTTTGAATAAATCATAGTTTGTGGTTTCTACTGATGTCTGGAAAGTGCCAGTGTAAAAGGAGTGCTCAGGTCATTTAAGCATTATTTATTCAAAGCGTGGTGAAGATTATACACGTTATATTGTTTCATTCATTTCTCCCGAGGCCCATTAACCAGTGCAATAATAGCTGTTATTTTGACCAAATTCAGGGCTATTCTTATTATTTTTGGTAGGAACTCATGTTAAAAACATTATAGAAATATACCAAATTTAACATATGGAATGCTGGGGATTTAAATCTAACACGCATGGGGACGTTTCTTAAATAACTCCATCGCCTAAACTTCGAGTTGCCACCTTTTCTTAAAAGAAATGTCAGTCATGTTGACAAAGTGGCACAAAAGGGTTTTTTTTGTTAAACTTATGCTCCACTAATGGAAGCAAAAGTTAAAAACCCTTTTCCACATGAGGGGAAATAAACCCGCCATGTATCTTTAACAATACACATGGGTTTACGCTCAGCTCTGCCTCTCAGTTGATACATAGCTGTTTCTCATTCACCAGTCAGTGACCGTTTTAGTCTGCATGCTTCCAATGTGTATCTGTTGAGTCTCCTGTTTTTAGTATAACCTTTTGGCTTGTTATGTAAATCAACCACCTCAATATAAAATGTGTAATTTGCAATCTGCACGGTGATGTCATCTACACAAGAAAGAAGAGCCAGCATTAAAAAAAAAAACCTTACATTTGCTTGTACTTCAGTGAGCACAATATAATTTTAGTTATGCATTATAAACACTATTTAGGTGACAGGGACCCTTAAGATATCACTCAATTACTTTTACTCACTGTACAGATATAACATAGCATTGTTTATGCAACAGATCAGAGAAAACAATTAAGTTGGAGTCAAATACTTGCTCTAGGCAAGACCTAAACACATGCTTCTTTCTTATTGTATTAATTATAACATCCCAAAAAAAAAAAAAAAAATACCCTCATATAATTTTATTATGCTCTTTCTGTATATGGAAATGCTATGAACTCTAGTTAAACCTAGGTTAAAAATATCAGATTTCTGGTCTCCATAATTCTTTGACACACCAGATTCCACAAATGTTTTTTTTTTTTTTGTGGTTCTCTGTACATAGATTTATTACCATATATTTCATGCTGTGACATGGTGTGTTTATGCAAACTTGAAGTTTGTATATTTATCTATGGCTGCCTCAGGTATCCACAAGGCCCAAAACTGGTAACATGACCTAAAACAAAAGAATCCTTAGAGGGGGAGTGTTGTTTCTTTTCTATAACACATGATTTTACTTTCTTTTGTACATTCACATTTTTCTCTCCATGTTGTTGAAAAGGAAGCCAAAATTACAGCAGCTTGAATTCTAAAAGGTTATATGACTTTAAAAAAAGCATCTTTAATAAAAAAAAATAAAAAAAAAAAATAAAAATGGAGGGGGGGGGGGGGGGAGGTGTTTGGCAATATAACAAAATTGCAAGCTCTATAAAAAAAAAAAAAAGATGTTTAAGATGTCCTCTCTCTAGCTACAGTTAGTTGACCAAGTGGTGAACTATTTCCATACCACCTGAAACATTTGGTTTATTCTATCATTGTCTGCAGCCTCCTGTTGGCTGTGGGGGGCACAGCGAAATTACCCAGATAGAAGCAATTGACATCAGAAAATGGCAATTTATTCCAGCAACAATGAATAAATACACTATAGAAACAAAGCAATTCCTTCGTATCGCCTCAAACGAGAAGCTAGAACGTCACATCATCATTTGAGCATAAAATAACCGTCTATATGTTGTAGGCCACCTTAAAAAAATATTCTGAAGATAATTTTAAGTCTATGGTGGCAATAGGATATGCGGAATATTCTGTGTGTGTGTGTGTTGGTTAATACAAACTGCCTCGGAGCATAATATTTCTCTCAATTCATTCTTTACGGTCAAGGGAAGCATAATGGCTGCAAGTCAGGATAAACTGGCATGTATTTGAAAAAGTACATGCCATTTTATTATAGGGCCATTGGGAGTTTCACTTGAAGAAAATCAAAATAAACCTTTAGTTTCCCTTTAAGTGATGTGATTTTATATATATATATATATATATATATATATATATATATGTTACTTCTAATCACATCCTCACTAATTGGCATTTCAGTTGGTCTGCAGTAATAGCAAGCTCATCATTTGCAGACACAAATTCATTTTTCATTCAAGATGTTCTACAAAGGCTTCAATAAGATTGGTTGCATCTGTAGATAGATATGTACACACACACATACAGCAAGGCACATCTGTTTCTTCCAAAAAAGCTTTAAGTATCTTGGAAGCAGATGGTTTATAATTCCAGGACAGGCTTTTCTCCCTCCTGAATTCCTGGAATGTTTAACAATAGAAGTAAGGGGGGATTCTGCAACCTCTCCAGGAGTGATAGATATAGAAACACGGTATACATAGGCGTGCGCACGGGGTGTGCCGGGTGTGCCTGGGCACACCCTTATCCAGGGCCGGCGCCACCAGTAAGGCGACCTAGGCAGCTGCCTAGGGCGCATCTTGGCTGGGGGCGCCGGAACCCTGCTTCCAAAAATAAATAAAAAATCCTCCTCCTTACTTACCTCGTCGGCGTCGCTGCGTCTCCGGTGCTGGGCCGCCTGTGGCTGAGAGGGAAGCGTTGTGCGCTCCCCTCCAGCCAATGCGCTTTCAGGAAAGTTTTTTTTTTTTAAACTTTATTGAAAGCGCATTGGCTGGAGGGGAGCGCACAACGCTTCCCTCTCAGCCACAGGCGGCCCAGCACCGGAGACAGAGCAGCAGCAGCAGCAGCAGCGACGAGGTAAGTAAAGGAATGAAGTCCTGGCTGGCATATTGGGTGGCTAAGTCCAGGCATATTTTGGGGGAAAGTCCTGGCATATTGCTGGGGAAAGTCCTGGCATATTGGGTGTTTAAGTCCTGGCATATTGGGTGTTTAAATCCTGGCATATTGGGTGTTTAAGTCCTGGCATATTTTGGGGGAAAGTCCTGGCATATTGAGGGGCATAATCCTGGCATATTGGGTGGCATAATCCTGGGATATTGGGAGGCATAATCCTGGGATATTGAGGGGCATAATCCTGGGATATTGGGAGGCATAATCCTGGGATATTGAGGGGCATAAACCTGGGATATTGGGTGGCATAATCCTGGGACATTGAGGGGCATAATCCTGGGATATTGGGTGGCATAATCCTGGCATATTGAGGGGCATAATCCTGGGGTATTGAGGGGCATAATCCTGGGATAATGAGGGGCATAATAATGGGACATTGAGGGGCATAATCCTGGGATATTGAAGGGAATAATCCTGGCATATTGAGGGGCATAATCCTGGGGTATTGAGGGGCATAATCCTGGGGTATTGAGGGGCATAATCCTGGCATATTGAGCGGCATAATCCTGGGATATTGAGGGAAATAATCCTGGCATATTGTGGGGCATAATCCTGGGATATTGAGGGGAATAATCCTGGTATATTGTGGGCATAATCCTGGGATATTGAGGGGAATAATCCTGGCATATTGGGTGGCTAAATCCTGGCATATTGCGGAGCATAATCCTGGGGTATTGAGGGGAATAATCCTGGCATATTGGGTGGCTATATCCTGGCATATTGCGGAGCATAATCCTGGGGTATTGAGGGGAATAATCCTGGCATTTTGAGGCTTAAGTTATGTTACTTATTCTCCAACATTCTTAATAGGGAGCTTTATTGCAACATGTAACTCTGTTAACTCTCTTTTAATTTAAATGCTGAGAAAGGGGTGGAACATGTGATGTCATGATATGGGAAAATAATATGATAATGGGGGGGGGGCGGCAAATTTTATTTTGCCTAGGGCGGCAAAAATCCTTGCACCGGCCCTGCCCTTATCAAGCCTCAAATTGAGGCTCTCTCACCTCCGTGCTGCACTGCCGTCTGCCGCCCGAGTTTGTCTCCTAATCCGATCCTTCACTATGCGAGCGGAAGCGCCGCATAGTGAAGGACGGACTTTCTCCTCCCTCAGACCTCCCCTGTAATGTACGCGTTCGCGTACACGCGTTCCGTGACGTCACACAGAGGCGGAGTCACAGCAACGCAAGGGTGAGGCCCAGCCGCAGTGCCAGAGGAGAGGGTGCAGAGCAGAGCACAGGGTCTGTGCGGGTCTGTATGTAAGTATGCAGAGTTCATTTGTGTATGTGTGTGTGTGTGTATAGATATATAGATAGATATATATCTATCTATATATCTATACACACACACGTGTGCGGCGTGTGTGTTTGTGCTTTAGGGTGCACACCCTAATGCAATAGGCTGCGCACGCCTATGACGGTATAATTCATTTAATCACTCCTTTCTACAAAAGATCTACTAGACTAGGGCATCTGACAAGCCGTAACTTTACTCTAAACATTGTTATTAAAAATCAGTGGACGCCTAAGTACAGCGAAAACACTGTACGTGGCAGAAGGCATTCAGCTGTCAATCTGCATGGGGATGACACTATACATTCTGATATCGCTCTATGGGGAGGGCAGAGAAACAGCATGTTCAGGCATCATGTGAACATGCCTAGACCACTAAAAGTGGTCGATCAGCACACCTGATATCATGGATGTCATGATAATAACCAGAGATGGGCTAAGGACACAAGTGGCAAACTCAGTGACTAAAACACAATGACATTGTCAATCTAAAAGGCCAAAAGTGGATATATGAACTCCAAAAATAATTTTTTTTTTATTTATTTTTTTTACAAATGCCCATACACACCTGCACAAGTTCAAACATTTAGAAACACACCTGTTCAAACGTTTGGGTCACTTAGAAATGTCCAAGATTTTGAAAGAACAGCACATTTTGACCAATAGAATAACAATAAAATAGATCGGAAACACAGTTTAGACATTGTTTTCAGCTACAATAGTAATTTTTACATTAACACATGATTTTTAATGGAATAGCTACATAATCGTACATAGGCCCATTATCAAAAACCACCACTCCTGTGGCACGTTGTGCTAGCTAATCCAAGCTTAGCATTTTAAAAGTCAACTTCTTGACTGTATTTCCTATTCATATTGCAACTTATTTGATGTGTGTTTTCATGGAAAACAAGGACATTTCAAAGCGACCCCAAACTTTTGAACGGTGGTTTCTATACACCATTTCTTCTCGATCCACAAGCGCTATGACATCAGCCAGTCTGAATTCCATCACTCACAGCCCTTCATTCTCTGGCATGAGTACGGCCATCCTGCCATACTAAAGCTTGACATTTCAATTTGGACTGGCAATGCCACCTGCATATAAAGCATTTTTTGCTTCTGTTAAAAAGTATGACAGTGAATGAAGATTGTATGTTCCCCAGTGCTCCCAATTCTGGCAAAACAAAGAAATTCTAAATATATGAACAGTCGTCCTCATCATAAGCATTGCCAACATTTCTTGAATGGTTTGCAATCTATAGACCTAACTGGCAGGGCGAGGATGAGAGGTCTGCATCTTCTCGCGGAGATTTAACCCTGCATATTCCGCAGAGAAAGCATTTCCTGTCCTACAATGTTAAGCTTGCTCGGTGGGACAGAATCTTTAATGTGGTGGAGTTTAAATGCCGTGAAGTGGGAGATACTGTTTCTTTTGTGTTTCTTTCTTCTTTAGTGGCTGCCACAGCTGGAATACTGATCTGATGCCTGAGGGATCCAAGGCTCTCCATGGCCGCTCTCTGCATGTATTAATAACAATATTATGGTGTTAATAAAACACTCAGCCCTCACAATGAGTGTTGCAGAGAGCCTATTAGCATAACAATGCAGAGTCGGGAGCTGCCTCTCACAAGCCCCATTATCCTAGTACATTCTATACATCAGGCTCTGTTCCTGATCTGCAGAATTACATTGTGCAGGAGATGGTAAGAAACAACTCCCACCGAGTGCTAACCACAGACTACAAACTAAATGAGGGGCTTATAGTACAGGAAACAACGTAGCACAATAGTGAAGAAAGCACTATTCTTTTTTTTTACAATAACTTTATTTGATATTAGTTGTTTAAAAAACCCATGGCATTCTTTTATTTGGTGCTTTTAATACTGATGGAGTTTTATACCTACCGCCCTATAAAAAGACAGAACAAAATAATACTGGGAGGCCCTCTGCCCAGCAATTATTTCTCCAGCAACAAAAGAAAGGGTCAATGCATCTATAGAATTATGGAGACTCGTAATGCATCTATAGAATTATGGAGACGCCCAATGCATCTAGAGAATTATGGAGACTCCTAATGCATCTAGAGAATTATGGAGACTCCTAATGCATCTATAGAATTATGGAGACTCCTAATGCATCTATAGAATTATGGAGACTCCTAATGCATCTAGAGAATTATGGAGACTCCTAATGCATCTAGAGAATTATGGAGACTCCTAATGCATCTAGAGAATTATGGAGACTCCTAATGCATATTCGCACATGCACGTTGGGCAGGTCCATTCAGCTCTAGCGGTAGCCCCTGAGATGCTGGGGGTGCTCATTTTTGAAGGTTTGAGGAAGAGATACCAGAGAAAGGTAAGCAAATCACAAAACTTGAATAAAATAATAAATGCGTATTTCTAGTTAAGGCATTGTCATTAATTATTTAATTTGTGCAGGCTGGTGGTGAAATACAAAACTGTGGAACCATTATTTTAAAACATTATATATATGTAATATTACATAAGAAATAAAAGAAATAAAATGCAAATGAACACTAAATAAGTACAAAATGTTCTTTGGATCCTAGGCAAACCAGGTTACCATGGGGCATTTTACATACAAAAAACAAAACAAAAACAAAACAATAATACCAGAGCTGGTAGATTACTTTGTTTGTTTAATCTATTAGGATATTATAATTGGTGTGAAGCACATTAGATCTGCAGAAATCTAGCCCACATCCCATTTGATGCGGATGCTGGTAACAGCGGCCTTTTGTAATACTGTATATGTTTATTGCCTTGAGAGACAATTCAAATATTAGAAACAAACATGGTGTGAGGATCTGTTAACAGGACAGCAACTCAGCAGAATACAGCATGGAAAGTTATTTGAACTAAAGGAACAGCTATAGTTGAAATACTGTATGTGTATATATATTTTTTATATATATATCAGAAATGGCCATTTAAGTTTTAAACTTATTATTAATTCATTCTCAGAAGCAAACATTGTTTTCTTGCTTTATACTCTGTCTACACTTTTTGAACGCCTGTTGCCAAACCCAAAATATAGAACACAATGTTACAATATTTTATAGTCCTCGCTCTCCAGGTCCTGGGATTTGTCAAACCCAGAATAAGACTATGTATGATTTGGAAGGAAGGAGTTAAGGGTTGGGGTTCTGTGTTCCCTCTGTTGGAGGCTCCAAATTCCACTGCTCTATAAATTGACATTTGGTCATAAAACCTTGACAGAAAAGTTCAGGGGGAGGTTAGAGTTAGTTTGTGTTTGGATCTGGGAATGCAAGGTTTCGTGGCTCGGACTGAGAATTAGGAATGTCAGCATGTCTAGTATACGACGGCAAATACAGAACAAGAACGCCACTTCTACATGAAACACTGGGTGCTCAATACAGATCCCCTCCATCTGCAAATTTAACAAATATTACAAAATGCTCTCTGGCCATATCCAAGAGTCAGATTTCCATGAAGACAGAAAAGCAGACTTTACTGGGCCTGATTAAATGACACGTTTTCTAACTCAAAAACGTTCTGTTGCAATATATGGTATTCAATGACATTAGATAAATGAACAACCTATCCTCTGTTACATTGAAACCCATGTATGTATATATATATAAATGATAATAATACAAACAAGATGTGTTTAACAGGAATGGTGAGCTCAGATAGTCTGTTTTCCAGCTATGCTCTGGGCATGCCTTGTCCAATATCTAGACAACGTTACGGTTCCTCAATTTAATGGTACTCTTTACCTAACTCGGAAGGATAAAAAGAGCAGAGTCAATCCCACCAGAGTCAATCCCACCAGGAACCTGGTTGAACATATTATACAGATAGTAAATGGAGTGATCTATAAATTATTATTATTTTTTTTAATCATTGCATATTGTTAGTACGTAGATTAGTAATTGGGCATAAATTAAATCAGTCAACCTTTTTAAAGTGAAGAGCTGTATACCATGCAGAAAACTAGTACAGGGGGCAGCCATTTTTAATTTAATGGAGGAATACAACAGAGCCTGTGTGCTTTTCAGTCATGATGGGAGCATCACAAAAACCCTTGAGGGCCACGTCTCCAGCTGGACATCGATGTGCACAGCCTGTGCCCCATAAATAGATTAGATATGCGATATAGTAAATAAATCTAAATGTATATGTAGAGTTTAAATGTAGCTGGGTATACTACATGAAAATATAAAGTGTTTTTCCGATACTGTGTTATATATGTACATGGAGATTTCTATGTTTGATCAAAATTCAATTCATAGCTCTTTTAGCCATTTTCAGATGCAGTTGTTTTCCTCTATTTATAATCCATTAAGGTTACAATAAGAACTTCCTGGATTTGCAGATGTCAGGATGCAGCTTCATTTGGTCTGTGGCGAAGGCCAGAATGCAGAAGGTTCACCAGTTTACATGGAGATGGAGGACTACCAGCTTCTCCATTAGGAGGACCAATAGGTTCTTTAGATGATGATGCTGCAACCTATAACAGCACCCAGAGCCACTGCCATCCTTGAGTCATTTATTTTTGGGTGGAGATGGATGAGAGAGGAGCAACCCATCATTAAGATACCATGACCCTACTAATCCAGGTGGTGTGAAAATTGACCCATGCATTGTAACATCACCCGCAATTTGTTTTCTTATTTTTTACACCCTACAACAGACCAAAGCTGCATTAAATACATTTCCTCAAACTCTTCCCAACTAAAAAAATAGGACAAATAAAGTTCAGATCTATTTAGCATGTCCCTTGTGCTATAAATGTTTACCATGTTTAGGTGTATTTTGGTTTTAATATAAAAATATACATAGATGTCCCACATTTTTAACTTTTAAAACATCTGGCATCATTGTTTTATGTCATTTTGCTCACCCTGCCACATAGCTTTATACAATTCGATTAAAACTTGGATCTTTGGGGAATATGGAAAAGACATACACATATTTTATTACAATTATTTGTATGTCAAACATTTACATACATCTGCACATTGTCAGAACTATGACAGACAACAACATAATATAAAATCCTATCTCATATCTCATAGACCCTAGTGGTCTATGCATTTAGAGCCCCCCCACTACCCCCGCGCTCTACAGCAAAGCTGCATCTTCAGTCATAAGCAAATAGTTTCCATTTCACAGACCCACTCATGAATGCTGTACAACTATTCTTTTCTCATTTGGATTTGTAGCTTTGTACCTCAAGATTCGCTATGCCACAAGTAACCATCAGATAATACCCATAATCCTCAGACAAGCCTGAATTTACATGGTTTGGCTGGACAGAGTCAGAGAGCCCTTAATGCTCAGCACAGAACGAGGGAGGGAGTACAGATACGGATGAAAGCTAAAAAAAAAAAAAAAAAGTGAAAAAAATTGCCTGAATCTTTCCCATATCGCCTATATTATCAATCTGACTCAAGAGCACCCTTGATTTATATGAAACACAAAATGCCCAGACAATTAACTCATTACACATTTAGAGCAATGAATAAATGTAACCCTACAGAAGACCTCAGAATGCGATAGACAAGGGCATGTTTTCTTTGCACAGATTCTTCTCCTCCTTTTTGGATAGAGTTCTGTCTGTCCTTGAGTTATGATGACAGAGGGTGAAAAGTCAGGGGGAAAAGCCTGAACCACCATAAGCGAACTTTGGATGAACTCGGCGAGAGGAGGATAGTCTGGGATAGGGGGGAAAAACAAGAGTGTCTGTTTTTTCTTTTCTTTTTTTTTGTTTTTTTTTTGTTTGAAAAGCTAGTGTAGAGGAAGAAAAGAAAAAATAGTGGACTGCACAGCCGGACTGCCATTCAGGACAGCAAAAAAAGAAAAACATGAAGACAAAAGGATGAGATGTCTATCACGACAGTGATACAAGCGTGTTATTATCAACAATGAGGTGTATTGGACAGGCATAGGAGGGATCTGGTTTAATATAAAAGTAATATCAGGAAGTATTACTTTACTGGTAGTGGATGTATGGAATAGCCTTCCAGCGGAAGTGGTAGAGGTAACCACAGTGAAGGAGTTTAAGCATGCATGGGATAGGCACAAGGCTATCCTAGCTATAAGATAGGGAGCTGGGGAATAATAAAAGTATTTAGTAAACTGGGCAGACTAGATGGACCGAATGGTTCTTATCTGCCGACACATTCTATGTTTCTTAAATCTAGAAAGAATCGAATGGACAAGACAGCTCTTTGCCAAGTCAAGCAAAGGTGGCTAGAGCAAAGGGTTAGGGCTATTGGTCCGTTAGTTCCTGATGTCTACAAATATTTGTCAAGCCGTGACAGATATAGTTATACAAATGTAAATAATAATAATAATAATTTGTGGTTTTTATAACCGTTGTCCCTGCGACTCCAGGTGCTTTACAAATTCTGACAAATCAAGTCTGATAAATGAGGTGGCTCCAGAGCTTTTAAATAAAAGTCTGTGATGATAACATAGTTAAAAAGTACAAAACATGAAAGAAAAGACACATCCAGGAACATTTAGCTCACGATCCGTCATGAAGAGGTTAAATATACAGGCTGACTCAATGGGAATGTGGAATGTGGTAAAACAGGTAAGTTTCCAGTGAGCTGCCTGTCAGAAATGAACTCAAGCCTGACTCTGGGTGGACTGATGGCCTCACTATTACCAGGCGAGAGAACGAATGGGAGGGAGGAAGGGTTTGGAGGAAGACAAAGAAACAGGAGAGGGAGGCTGGGAGGAAAGTGAAGCAACAGGGTTGGCGGCAGAGGAGTAATGGGAATGGAAGTGATACTGAGAACAAGGAGCAGCACTGAAAGGGGCTAAATAAATCTAGTCTTGCCTCCTATTCTTTACTGCAGCTCTAAAATAAGAAGAGGACACTAACCAAGAGCATTAAAGAATCTAGGAGCCATGATCCAAACATGTCCTACGGCTGGCCCCTAGCTTTGCATTCTATGGGTAGACTGGTTTCCTTGCTCCTTGGGTTTACAAATATCTGTCAATACCAGACTTTGGGGATTCAGAAAAGTTCCAAAAGAACTGTGTTAAAGAAGAACAAACAAAAGTATGTCACAGGCAAGTGCCAGAAGATTGCAATCTGTCTGGGATAAAAACTCAAGTGGAAAGCCACAGCCAGGGAATGGCTTATGCAATCTTTCCAAATATGTGAAACACTGGCCTTCCGTTTGGATGGAAACGCTATGGAGGTATGCCAGAATGAGTGAGTCAAAATCGACAGGGAAGAAATCAGTCATTAATACAGTGACGTACAGAGAAGTCCCAACATTGCTTTAACACACCAAACACATGTATACACAATAGCACACGTTGGGAAAGTGCCCACCACCAACATTGACAAAATCATCAAAAAAAAAAAAAAAAGTATAAATCTAATGAGCATTGAGTTAGGAAATCACTTTCTTGCCCGAGTGCTCAGCAAGGACCTCACTCAGGATCCCCAAATCACAAATAATCACACAATGCGCAGCCCTCCTTACTGACGGAGTTTATTACGCATTGTGTATTTATTATTAGGAAATCAGTGTCACTGACACACCGCGATTTATTCCTTGAGATTTGCATTTTGTTGTATCAGATCTGGTCATTCTTCGACCAACCTTACAAGTCAATAAATCTACTATCTAGTTTGCAAAAGCACAGAAGAGAATCGACTTGCACCATGACCGAGACGTTTCCCTCCTCAACCTTGCACCCAAACCCCAGCATTCTATGTAGACTCCACTGGAAAGGAGCCAGGCCAAAAATAGCTCTTGGGCATGATTAAATGGAGCCAAGCATCCTTACCTGTCTTTTCTTTGATTTCACACAGCACATTAAAGAGGGCAGGCTTCATTCTGTGGCAGTTCAATGCGTGTTTTCTGCAATGTATAGAGAAGAATATTAAAAACAGGGTCCACATCAAGTAGGGCATTACACAAACAAACACATACAGTCAGCGAAACCGAAGGTCTAAGCAGAAACTATCAATATAAAACCACACGTAAACAGAAGGAGTAAACCCAAATCTCCTGCACTTGAGAACGCTTCATAATTTACAATAAAACCTTTTCCTTGTTGACATGACGAAATGGCCTAGTAATTATAAGATAAAAGAATTACAGTATGCCCAAAGTAAATAACTATTCAGGTACCAGCACATGCATTGCAGCATAAGCACAGTACAGGTGTCAATCATCACACAGATAACAGCACCAAATTACAGCATCACCACTTAACCATAGAAATAAGGACATTTTCAACAAAACAACATTTCTAATGAATAGAAGCAAAAAAATAAAGTAAAATATATCTTGTCCTTCAAGAAGGTCTTTGGAAAAATTGCTTACAAAACTCTTACAAAATATGTTACATTAAATGCTCATGTAGTACAGTCTGAACCTATTAAAAATAAAATAATGATTTAAAAGCAGGAGACCTCTAGGACCATATGCAAGTCCTTCTGGGATCCTCTAGTCTACGATTTTCCAGTTAATTTAAACTTCAATGATTTGTAATCATTTTAAAACCATTTGACAGTCAAGTATGTCATATTTGAAAAGTCAATAAGGCCTGTATTAAAAAAAACTTTGTATAAGGGGCCAACAGCATTCATGACATCACCAATAGACCAGCTTACATGACATCACCCTTTCCTGCAACTAGTGATTCAAGTTTAAAAATAAAACGAGTGACAAATTTGTATGCAGAGGTAGAACAGGATAGAGATTTGTCCCGCTGTATAATGCATGGGAGTTATTACCTCCACATGTTGATGTCATTACTCAAATAATTCAGTTTTGAGCTATTCTAGGGGTCGGTGTCCTCCAGTCTTTTCATTTCCTGGTGGAGCGACTTGTAATTGTTGTCTGTCCTATTTAGATCTGTCAGTGACAAATGCCCTACCACAGACAACAATAGCAAGTATTACCAAAAAGAAAGGCCAACTACGCCCACCAACGCAAAATATAATGCAAAATATAATGCAAAATATGGTTTATTTGCATTATAATCAATTTTGAATGAGACACCTAAGCTGTGTAGGGGATGCTTCCCTTTAATTAAAAAGGACAAAAAACAAACAAACAAACTTTCACATATCCACAGCCAACAACGCAAAACGATTTCTATACAAGAGAATGCATACAAGATGGGGTTATTATTCTTTAAAATGAGAAGACAAAACATTTGTAATAGGAATTAACTGGATATAATGTTGAACTGAATCTCTGCATGTTTTTCCGTGTTGTCTTTCTATTTGTACAGTGAGGAGGGCCAGGAAAGTGTTACAAAAGCCTGGCCTTGGAGTTATTTTCTCTGCCCACTGATCTGTATCCGATAGAAGAGGCAAACCCTGTATTGGGCACAGGCAGAGAAATCATTCTGCGTTTGATGTCGAAGGCAGTTCCAAATATTTTCAAGAACAAAATAAAAGTTTTCATTTGCCCCAACATAGATTTTGCAGTTCAATTAAAAGAGGTTACTTAAGAAAAAATAATAGAGCTAGCAGTCCAATTAATAAGCAAAAATGGTTTGACTATAAATTGTGCTTGATCACATATAAAATAAGGAAAAGGATGTAATAAGGACAAGGATGTAATAAGGTCCAAGACTTTGCAGCAGATAGGACAATGATCAAACCTGTATTATGCAGTCATCGGATGAAGGTTTATCATACACATGGGAAGCAGGGTAGTGCCCAATTACAATTACACATGAATTTATTCCCAACACATTTCCTATGGCAGCATGAAGCCATCCAACGCCATCCAGACATAGGATTGCCACCTGGCCGGTATTTTACCGGCAGGCCAGTAAAAAATTGGCTTGAGGTCAATGTTAAGTCAATGGAGACACCAGCAAAGCCGGTATTTTTCTAAAGAAAAGGTGGCAACCCTATCCAGACAGGATGAGAGGTCTACATAGAAAGAGAGTAATCTAGGGACTAAAAGGATGGCTGTCTGGCATGAGGCATTTTGATCCATGCAGCCATTTAAATAAATATAAGGCTTTACTGTTGCTCTCAAACAAGAGGGTAGATCAAATCCGAGCGTACCAAACCAAGTTTTCCAGCAAATTTTATAAGGGACTTCCCCTAAGCATAGCTTATACTGTTAATGTAAGATAAAACAAACTGGTCAGAAATGACCTATACATTATGCTGGCAGCACTGCAAACATACATTACATGTTTTAAATGTGTCTGTGCCGGCTCCTCTTTATGGCTTGATATGCAAATGACACATTTCCCATTGAAGGTTTATTTGCATATCAAACCACAGGTCATGTCATCAAGAGGAGACACTATTTGTTTGCAATTCTGCCAGCAATAATCCAGTAGAAACCATGTTTAGAAGGCAAAGTCCCTTTAACACAACTACTATAATGCTCAGCCTGGCCTATGGGAGCTACATTATACCACTGCTATGAAACTGTACAACCAGGACAATTCAGGACTGTTAACACTGCTTTTTACATGTCTGGATCATTCACCGTTTCCTCATCTTTACATATGCACGCATTCGTTTTTCTCCACTGGTAAAAGCCCGGCTGCAATTTTAAAAGGAAATGATAGTTTTGCTGCTTAACACCGGCGATGAAGAATAGAAGAAAAATAGCTCAGCATCGGCACTTTGTGCAACGTCTAGCTTAATTTCAGACACTGGAGCAGAGAATACAGCCTTTCACTGGGGAATTATGTGTGCAAAAAACTCAGAGGAGCATAAATTTATTGATTGTACTTCATACTGTTATACTATTACTTACAGGAAAAATGGCAATCATATCTATCTTGTGCTTATTGACACACACGTGCTGCACAAATACACACTGTGTAGGTATGTGTATCAATGTTCTATTCACAGTGACCCATAGCAAAGCAAACAAATCCTATAAGAAATAAAACAAACAACCCATAATTAGGTTAATCTCATATACAACCTCGTATAAAAAGTACTTTTAGAGAAATGAATATAAAAAAAAAAGGCTTGGCACTTGGCCAATTTCACATAGTCTGAGATCAAGGCTTGCATATTTTAGGAGCTAGGGACATCGAACACAATACCCATGTACAAGCTAGGGACATTGTACACAAT